>CM029016.1:27393565-27739043 GCA_016801055.1 Panax notoginseng | reverse complement strand
GTAATGCATCACATACTAATGATATTACCATTAGCAATAATTTGATATAGTACTGACTATTTGTACCTTTTTTACCTTTGTACGACGGGATAATATCCGGAAATAAATTTTTTTGTGGCCTATGCGATAGAGAGTATTTTAAATATTTACACATGAGGGCCCTTCAATACCTCCCAACCATGTCTCTCTAATGGGTCAAGTTTGAATATGCAATATAGAAATTAGTCATCAGATGAATATGCAATACAAAAATAGTCATCAGAACTTGAGTAGCTTTGCTAAGGAATATTGATATTGGATTGATGAAGCTACATACATCAAAGCCTTTTTTGCTCTTACGTCCCACATCGATTATTAGTAGAAGCAGATGTCCAGAAATTGCAGTTTAAAATATGCAATCGGCAGAGGTAAAAGATATCTTTGCGCTTGGGGCAATGACGCAGCTAGTGAGGTACTAACCGAGGCGCGTCAATTGCTGGTTGAAAACTATTTCCAAACCCCCTCTTTGGCCTTGGTGAACTCCTTGTCCATCGAGATTTTTTGGAAGGGCTTCCCTCTAAAACAAGGGTAAAGGTCCTACAGTTCTTAGTTTTTAATGTTTAGTTTTTCTCCATTTATTTAAATCTTTTGTTTTGTTTTTCATAATATAAAGGGTTAATTGCATTATATACGCTGAAGTATATATCATTTTACCATTTGTACCTTGTTTAAAACGTTCCATTCCGCTACCCTATGTAGTTATCAAAGTATAACTGGCCCTTTAGTTAGTTTGGTCATTTAAATTGACCCTTTGGTATTTGGGTAGCTGGATGAGAGCGTTTAAACATTAGAGTACGAATGAAAACATACCAGGGTACGAATGAAAACATACCATATTTCAGTTGGCTTTGGCATGATTGTAGTTGATTTGATTATTGTACATTCCTTACAAATAATTATTCCTAAAAGTTAGCCTAACTTATAGTAATCAAATCAACTACAATCATGCCAAACCCAGCTGGAATAGTTATGGTATGTTTTCAACGAATGTTAAAAAGGTAAAAAAGGTGTATACTTCGGGGTTTAATATGCAATTAACTCTAATATAAAGGTCTCTCAATTCTTAGTTCCTTAATGTTTAGTTTCTCTCCATATCTACTCTTTTGTTTTTTTTTTCATAATATATAGTCTGCTTTAAGTGAACACAATCAAGAAATATGTTTATAAACAATTTAGGTCTGCAAAATATAGCGAGTATGATTGATTTAGGTAAAAGACAAGTACTCAAAATGAAAATACATCCGTTTCAGTCTCCATGCGATTACTTCAAGACTTTTGTAAAGTCCCTAAGCTTGTGATAAAATCACATCAGTACGTGGTAATCTTATATACATACTAATAATGCTTTTTTTAAAAGATAAGTTTATGTAATACTAGTGATGCATAACAAGGGACACAACTAACTCCATTCGCTTGTATATATATATATATATATATATATATATATATATATATATATATACTCCCCCTATGAAAGATTATTCTTTGTTTAGGTAAGCTGAATGGCTCAGAATTCTTACGACAGGTCTCGATTGCGTGAAAAATAGATTGTATCATAAGAGTATAAATAAGGACATAGAGGTTCCTTTTAAACATACTTGGATGGGGTCAATGGTTTATACCCATGGCCTAGGTTAGTGACCTTCATTGCACTTTGGAGGGGGTGCTCGCCTAAGTTAGGTCTACGTCTAGCCTAAGTTAGGTCTACGTAAGTGGTGGAGCCTACATCATAATTTGTCAGAGTGATTGTACGGCCGCTAACCAACCCAATTTTTAAGCTTTTAAACGATAATAAAACATTAACACGATTTATAAATGGGTATTAATTTTTAAGCTTTTATTTGTTATGTAAATTAGGGTGGTAATTTTTGACATGATAACATGAACACGATTCAGAAACGGGTTTGTATTATAAACATGTGTATACACGAGTTTTCGGGTTCACTTAACACGACATGATCATCACCATTAATATAAACTACTTAGAGAGATTTATTTACACGAAACCCTAAATGAATAGGAATATGCTTTTTCTCTCTTGAAAAGTGTTAAACTTTTAGTCATGTGCAAGACCTTATTAAAGAGATTTGGAACCCGAGTTTTCGTCCCAACCTAGGTTAGTGGTTAGGAAGTTGTTAGATCACAACTTGCTGCTGAAAAACGTAATATAGTCTTGCATGTTTATCAAGCTAGGATTCGTATTAAAGCGTTGAATATGTAGGGAATACCCAATTTTAATCTGTTAATTTCATGGATGTCCTTATTCTTCTAAAATGCAACTTAAGCTCTTTTGCGGGTGTTGATTTTCTTTGAGTTTCTAAAAGTGTAAGTTGTATTGGTCTCTAGTATAAGCCGGTCAACTTTGTACAACTTCTCTAGACAAATCAGTGCACTCTGGTATTTTATTTTTTGGATAGTTTTATGGTCGGGGTATGCCCCTTGTAAGTTGTAAACATGTTATTTGAGTTCCATCAATCATTCAACCCAAGTTACCACATTATTATCTTTTAGATATCTCTTAATTGTTAATAGATAAAACTAATTAAAATCATAATGAAGTTTTTGCAGAAATCTAAACAAATAAACCGTTGTATATTAAGCTAAGCCAATGTTAGGTTGTTTTTGCATTTGGTACCATTTATAAAAACCTATTGGCTTTTTCATCACATTTGATCTTATTGTCATTCTCAATCTTGTATTTCTTTAAGTGATTAAAGTCGAAATTTAGAGGAAAGAGAGTGGCCTCGTGGCCTTTGAAGGAGAGTGGGAGTAAGGGAAAATAGAGGGGTGGGAGAGGAGTGAAGTGAGCACAGCCATATTACATAAATGATAAATTTAAAAAATTAATATTTTCACATGATCTTTTAAATAGTAAATGAGTTTCGACGAGAGAGACTCGTGTTATTTTAACACGTAAAAATATTATTTTTCTAATATTTAGTATAATACTTGGTGCCTAGACTACTCCTAGTATATAGTGACTCCATTCTAATGGCCAGATGATAGACTCCACGGCACGCTTGCGTGAGGTGGTCGCCGCCCCGATCGTTTCTAGCACAGTTGTTGGTGAATTGCTTGTAACACCTTAACCCCTCGCCTATATGTAGACGGTAATCTTGGTACAATTGCTCGCGTTCGGAATTCTGCGTTGAATGGACACCAACGACACCTTGACCCCTCGCTTATATTGAAGCAGTAATCTCGGTACAATCGACGATTGATGCGGTAGAAGACGCCACACACAACTATGAATTTTTGTATGATAAGTCAAATTGAATCTCAAAGAAATAACTAAGAAAAATACTTAGAAATTCTTCAAAGAACAAAAAGTAGAGAATAACCTCACAAATATATTGAATAATGAAAAATAATGTATATTGTCTTTGATTACATCAACTTGGACCTCTATTTATATTACTCAAAATAATTCAAATCCTAATAGGAATTTATTAACTATAACCCTAATTCCTATAAGGAAATAGAAATCAATTGGAAAAAGATATCCTAATTAAAAAGAAATCCTAATTACAATAGAATTTAAAAATCAAACAAAAACCTCTCAATTGCCGTGTAAAAAAGATTTGTTGCCGCGTGACTAAGCTTCCTTTTCCCCGTATGAATCAGATTTTGCATCACAAGCTCCATGAATAATAATGTTGAGAAGCCCACTTGAATTCATGATGATGATATCATTAAGTCTGATAACTTTTGAAACAGGTATGGCCCACGTGATCAAACAACCTGAAAAAGCCTTTGCTGAACATGTTGAATCCATGCATTGCTTCATATATATTAATGTTGACCTGCTGCCCATTTAGGAGTACAACAATCGTGGCCCATGGCTGAATTGGCAATCATAACATATGTGACCCACATTAATATTAAATAGCAAATTGGGTCGGCCCATTTAGATCTTAATTTGACAATATGTTGCTTGAATTGATTTGAACTTGCGAAATATGTTAAATCTAGAAGACCCAAATCATGTAGTTTATCCTTCCGTAGCAATTCGCTTGAATTGAGCTCCATTTCAAACATTCTTGAATAAAATTCAACCCAATTATTTGAAATCATTTGACGAACCCTGGAACTTGAAATGAGTTACTGTTGTTTTATGTGAGCCTGATCAGGATTGTATCATTCCCCTCCTCTTCAAAAGGATTTGTCCTCAAATCTGACACATCGTCCTCTCGAAAATGATTCAACCACAAAATTGCTCCTGCATAAAAACAAACTAAGTTAGTAGCATCAAACCATTCATAATGCCAAAACTCAACTATGCAATGACATATATAAGCAACAAAAACTCTAACTCCCGCCAAGGACATAACAATGTCTGACTTCTCTCCCGAATTGACAACTTGTAGACCAGTTACTCCCAAAACACTAATTATATAAACTAATCTACTATCTACTAAAATAATCATGAATGCAAAGTAAGAAAGAATATGAAAAGTCTTATATCCTCCTGGATCAAAATCATCACGCAAAACTCTTCATGTGGTAGATTCTCCAATGACGAATTCCTGGATCAAAAGTCAATATAATGATCTCAATCCTTCGCAGAAACACATTCGTCAATGCACCTGGATCAAATATCAATACTTGAAATTCGTAATGCTTCTCATGCAACGTCTCTTGAATTCCTGGATTAAACATAAAAACAAAACAAATCAATAAGTTCCTTTTGTCTAATCACAAAGAAATTAAATAAACCAAAATCATATGCATAGTCTTCTAAAATAATATTCAAAACACTTCCCTGTAGACTCTCAATGCATTGATCGAATTGATTTGCACGATCCATGTTTCCCTCGATGAATATTATCCTTTTACGAACCTGCAAAACACAACCAACCTTTCTCTTTCCATTGACATTAACACAATAAAGAACAAATAATGTTGTCAACAGAGTAAAAAGGTCACAACCAACTTTACAAGATAAAAACTCAATAGCATACTTATTATGACAAACAAACTCAACACATGCTATAGAATTTTGCAAATTGTTGACAAAAATCGGAATATCATCAAAATAGAGAATAATAATTCTTCCCATAAAAGAATATAAAATATAATTCAATAATTCCATAGAAGTATGTAATGCCTTAGCTAATCCAAGTGAATTAACTAAACATGCAAATAACTCATCCCTCAAATGATCTTGATGATAAACACTTGTTGAATCAAAACCATATGATAGCAAATCATGCAATGAAGATTGCTCTAACGAAACAACATGATTACTACCATTGTCAACTAACAACAATTCATGTAAAGATTGACTAGCATGAAACCCTAAGTCAATATTTGGATAACAAAACCTAAAATTAATTTCATGCAAGTAAACACATCGAAAACGAGAATATATATCATGATCATAAACTAACTCAACATAAATCAAATATCCTCCATAGTTTATGATAAAAATGATTCTACCATCAAAATAGCTAACAACAAATTTTCCAACAGAAGCATGCAAAACATGTTTTAAACAACTCATGAAAACACTAGATGCATCAGTTAATCTAACAAAAATAACTAACCACCTATATAACTCACATGCTAAAACAATTTTCCATTTATCACAATCTCTCGTGCTAAATTGATTAGGCGTTATCATCACATGACCATTATCACATGTAGATAAAACATAAGTACTATGCAATTTATCAAGCATATTATCCAAACAAGAAAAAGAATAACGATACTTGTTTACCAATTTAAAATCGACGAACAAACTCGTTGTCCCATCCTCCTTAGATACTATGATCTCATAATCAACACATGAACTCATGTCTTCTTTCACGTTACCCACTTGCATCAATTCTCCAACCCGCCTTGATAACTCCGTCGTCTCCTCAGGAATACAATCAGCTGATCGATACTGAATGATAGCACGGGTATTTCATCAACCTGTATAAGAGACAAAAAAAACTAGACAAAGAAGAATCATTAGTGTTAGTATTCAAAAGCGTCGTCTTGTACGAATGTACAGTCATTGGCTTTTCAAAATATAACTCATTTTTCAACTCACTCTCTTTTTCATAGCCATATATTTCTTCTCTATCTTCTTTATGCTCACCCTCTCGTTTGTTTTTCTCTCATTTATTTTCAAGCTCACTCTTTTCATTCTCTTTTTTCTCAATCTCTCTTTTCTTTTCATTCTTACTCTTTTCAATTTTTTTCTTTTACATTATCAATCTTTTGAACAATTTCTTTTTGTCGATCTTTTCAAAATGCATTTCCTTTTACAAACTCATCTTCTTGATGACTTTCTTTCGGATGTTCACCAACTTGCTTTAGATCATGGATTTCATCTTGAACACTCGAACCCAATAACTCTCCTTGGACTTCATATTCTATAATTTCTTCTTGCATTTGATCACGATCTTTTTGTAAATACATTAGATCGTCACGAACTTGCTCGGACGTCATAGGACAAAGGTTGACCCTTATTCGATTGTGTACCAATGAATACTTATTAGGACAACTGTTATGCTTCGCGCGCCTGTTGTGTCGCCTTGGCCTCCCAAGTAACAAATGACAAGTATGGATTGGAACTATATCGCATAATATTTCATCTTCATATCTGCCAATCTGAAAAGAAACTGACACTCGTTTAGTCACCATTACCTCCTCACAATCGACGATCCCTTGCATCTTGTAAGGCCGAGGATGTGCAACTGTTGACAACCCTAGTTTCTCCACCATTGTAGTGCTAGCAATGTTAGTACCAATATCACAATCAATTTTTACAATGCATACCTTTTCTTGTACTAGAAACCTAGTATAAAACATATTCTTTTGTTGCATTGTTTCTTCCTCGTTAGCTTGCACACTTGTAGCTTTTCTAGTCTCCCATGACTCTCCAAGAATCGCATGATCTTCTTCAACTTTTATTTCCTTAGACAATAAATGTTCCTTCTTGTGCTCCATAGGTTTATGAGGCTGCTCCCTACATCCATTATAATTATGATGCTTCTCATAATCCTCCTCCCATGATTTCCACCACTCATCCACGCCAGATTTCATACGAACTCTGGGTCTTCTTTCCAATGGCTCCTCATAGCCCAACATATTTACTGCAAAACAAGGGTTAGTAGATAAAAATTTTTCTCACACACTCCCTTATGTGTTTTCGCTCGAATCAATGGTTCACTCGTGTATGCTCTCAATAAATTGGCTTTTACCCTCGATTAATCTCACCACTAAGCCTTTTACCTCAATATTCTCTCTAATAGGTTCTTTTTGAATTCCCCTAGTAAAATTCTTGGTTTTACTAATCAATTCAAAAATTACTTATCACAAAATAAAATTATAGATGGTGTGACTATCAGAATACCACAAAATCACCGATCGATTGCCTTGTACTCCTCTTGTATGCCGCAGATTTATAAATTGTAGCTCCGTTTCAGAATTGATGATGGAACGGTATGAACTCTTGGTTGGAATTTGATGGTGTGCTACAAGTTTGGTTAGCACAATGGAAATAAAATTCTGATTTCTTTTTTTTTTTCTACTTTTCTTTTTTTTCTACTTTTTTTTAACAATATATATTTCGACATAAAATTAAAGATAAGTAACTTGCTAGAAAGGCTTAGCTCTGATACCAAATGATAGACTCCACGGCACGCTTGCGTGAGGTGGTCGCCGCCCCGATCGTTTCTAGCACAGTTGTTGGGTGAATTGCTTGTAGCACCTTAACCCCTCGCCTATATGTAGACGTTAATCTTGGTACAATTGTTCGCGTTCGGAATTCTGCGTTGAATGGACACCAACGACGCCTTGACCCCTCCCTTATATTGAAGCAGTAATCTCGGTACAATCGACGATTGATGCGGTAGAAGACGCCACACACAACTATGAATTGTTGTATGATAAGTCAAATTGAATCTCAAAGAAATAACTAAGAAAAATACTTAGAAATTATTCAAAGAACCAAAAGTAGAGAATAACCCCACAAATATATTGAATAATGAAAAATAATGTATATTGTCTTTGATTACATCAACTTGGACCTCTATTTATACTACTCAAAATAATTCAAATCCTAATAGGAATTTATAAACTATAACCCTAATTCCTATAAGGAAATAGAAATCAATTTGGAAAAAGATATCCTAATTAAAAAGAAATCCTAATTACAATAGAATTTTAAAATCTAACAAAAACCTCTCAATTGTCGTGTAAAAAAAGATTTGTTGTCGCGTGACTAAGCTTCCTTTTTCCCATATGAATCAGATTTTGCATCACAAGCTCCATGAATAATAATGTTGAGAAGCCCACTTGAATTCATGATGATGATATCATTAAGTCTGATAACTTTTGAAACAAGTATGGCCCACGTGATCAAACAACCTGAAAAAGCCTTTGCTGAACATGTTGAATCCATGCATTGCTTCATATATATTAATGTTGACCTGCTGCCCATTTAGGAGTACAACAATCGTGGCCCATGGCTGAATTGGCAATCATAACATATGTGACCCACATTAATATTAAATAGCAAATTGGGTCGGCCCATTTAGATCTTAATTTGACAGTATGTTGCTTGAATTGATTTGAACTTGCGAAATATGTTAAATCTAGAAGACCCAAATCATGTAGTTTATCCTTCCGTAGCAATTCGCTTGAATTGAGCTCCATTTCAAACATTCTTGAATAAAATTCAACCCAATTATTTGAAATCATTTGACGAACCCCTGGAACTTGAAATGAGTTACTGTTGTTTTATGTGAGCCTGATCAGGATTGTATCACCAGATGGCGTGCAAATTTTGTACTATTGAATATGAAAGCTCCGTTGCCAGGCAACTAACAGTAGGGAGTCGTGGTGATGGAAGGGAGGGGAATCAGCAGCTTTAATGGGGTTGATAGGACTATTGACCTACCCTCGCCTTATCATTTAATACAATTGTACAAATAAACTTTGGGAGTGTTTATTTAGTGTTGAATGACTGAATCGGTCAGTACGTTTGTTTTGGTCTGATTGACTGAATCGGTAAGATGGACGAGCTGAATGGGTAAGTCAAATTTTTTTAGCAGAATAGCTGAATGAAGTAAAAAAAAAATTAAAAAAGCTAAAAAATTAAAAAAATATTAACTATTATATTAAGTAATATTAGATAAATTTACAACAATTTTGAATTTTTTTAGAGGGGTAAAATAATTAAATTTTATCATTCAGATGTTTCAGACATGTCAATTATCAAATAACTTTTTTTATTCAAATTCAGATTCAGATTCAACTCATTCAGATTCAGATTCATTCAGTTTTTATCAAACACCCCTTAGACTAGGCTAGGTAGGTAGGTAGAATATTGACCCACATGCATGCATTTTACTTGCAGAGTTGTAGGATTGTTCTTTCTGGATTTGGTTATTATGATAAATTAATTAATTGACCAATACAGTGCTGACACACATAAAAAATTATAATACTTTTTAAAGCAACTTTTACTAGATTAAATGACTAAATTTACCTAAATATCATATCAAAATTTATTATTTAAATGTATATATAGTGAGTCCCTTCCCTAAATAAAAATTTTGTGGTTGAAATTCTTGAATTACTACACACTTTATAAGGACCAATTTTGTGGGAAAAAGTGTACGTGTTGCAATATTTATGAACGAAGTGAGTTATAAATTTTCTCTCAAGACAAAGTTTGCACGTTGGCTATATATATATTTTTAAATTTCATTTTTTTTCATGTCGCATTCTTTAGTGGAGAGAGCCCTTTAGGAAACTTATATATGATGTCTTTTTTCGTTTTTATTTAATATACTCCAACTGTGACCATATTTTTAGATGTTTTTAAGAAGCTTCACATCAATATACCTTTTTCGAAAGCTTTGGAGAAAATGCCTAGTTATGACAAACTCATGTAGGAGGTTTTGTCTAAGAAGAGAACATTTGGTGAATTCGAGACAGTTGCATTAATCAAGGAATGCAGTGTTATCTTACAGAATAAGCTAACGCCGAAGTTAAAGGATCCAGGGAGTTTCACTATTCCATGTGTGATCGGTAATCAGTTCTCTAGAAGAGCATTATGTGATTTGGGGGTTAGTATCAATTTAATGATGCTATCTGTCTACACTCAGTTGGAATTAAAGGCACCAAAACTGACAAATATCAGCTTATAGTTGGCAGACAGGTCAGTTACATATCCTAGGGGTATTGTGGAAGATATTTTTGTAAAAGTCAATAAGTTCATCTTTCCGGCTGACTTTGTCATTCTGGATTATGAGGAGGATAAGGAAATCCCAATCATTCTTGGTCGGCCAATCTTAGCGACAGTTAGAACTCTGATAGACGTGCAGAAAAGAGAATTGACTATGCGAGTTCAAGACCAGGAAGTCACTTCTAATGTGTTCAAATCAATGAAGTTCCCAAAATAAGGTGAAGAATGCTTGTGGATAGACTTAATTGATGAAGTAGTGAATGAGAGGATCGACGAAAGCTACTTAGAGGATCCAGTGGAAGTTGCCTTGGTTGGTGTAGATGCATTACCAGTATCTCAGAAATTCAGCATGCAATTTGACACTCTTAACCGACCCGAAGGACAAAACAAGAAGGCAAAAACATCATTAGAAGAGTCACCGGTGCTAAAGCTAAAACCTCTTCCTTCTTATTTGTGACATGCATACTTGGGAAATTCCGACACTCCACCAGTTATTGTTTCTGCAGACTTAAACGAGACTCAAATAGAAAAATTAATAAGGGTGTTACGGGAGTACAAAACAGCAATTGGGTGGACCATAGCAGATAGTATGGGGATCAGTATATCATTTTCTATGCATAAAATTCTGCTTGAGGAAGGAGCACAGTCGAGTATTGAACAACAGAGAAGGGTGGATTCGATCATGAAAGAAGTGGTAAAGAAGGAAATTATCAAGTGGTTGGATGCCGGTATCATCTATCCGATTTCAGATAGTTCTTGGGTAAGTCATGTACAGTGTGTACCGAAGGGGGGGGGGAATGACTGTGGTTGAAAACGAGAATAACGAACTCATTCCTATAAGATAAGTTACAGGTTGGAGAGTGTGTATGGATTACCGTAAGTTGAACAAGGCTACTCGCAGGGATCACTTTCCCTTGCCATTCATTGATCAAATGTTGGATAGGTTGTCGAGTCATCAGTTCTACTACCCTTTTGATGGGTAGTAGGGCTATAACCAGATTTTAATAGCGCTGGAGGATCGTGAGAAAATGACATTCACCTGCCCTTATGCAACTTTTGCATTCCGAAGGATGTCTTTTGGCCTTTGTAATTTACCGATTACTTTTCAGAGATGTATGATGGTGATTTTCTCGGATATGGTAGAGAAAAATTTAGAAGTCTTCATGGATGATTTTTCTGTGTTTGGGGATAGCTTTGATCTTTGCCTCAAAAACTTAACTTTGGTTTTGAAACGTTGTATGGAGACAAATCTGGTGCTTAATTGGGAGAAAGGCCACTTCATGGTGCAAGAAAAACAAATTTTGGGTCACAAGGTTTCTGTAGCCGGCTTAGAGGTAGATAATGCGAAGATTGAAACTACTGAAAACCTGCCTCCGCCTACATTTGTGAAGGGAATAAGAAGTTTTCTCGGATACGCAGGTTTTTACCGACGTTTCATCAAGGATTTTTCTAAAATTTCAAAGCCCTTGTGTTCGCTCCTTGAAAAAGATGTTCCTTTTAGAATGGATAAAGATTGCATTGACGCCTTTGAAATACTAAAAAGGAACTTGGTCACCACTCTAGTCATAGTTGCTCCCGATTGGATATTGTCATTCGAGTTGATGTGTGTCTTCCACACCGTCTACTACTCAAGCAAGACATTGACGGATGCTCAATTGAATTACACCACCATGGAAAAGGAATTACTTGTAGTAGTGTTTTCCTTTGACAAATTTAGAGCTTATCTGATTGGGACTAAGATAATTGTCTACACAGATCACCCTGATATAAAATATTTGATTGCTAAGAAGGATGAAAAACTAGGGTTAATTCGATGGGTCCTTCCACTATAAGAATTCGATTTGGAGATCCGAGATAAAAAGGGTACAAAAAATTAGGTAACTGATTATCTCTTGAGATTCAAAAATGCAGAAGTTCAGGAAAATGATGGGTTAGTGATCAACGAGATGTGTCTGGATGAGTAACTCTTCAGAATAAGTACGAAAGTGCCATGGTGTGCAGATTACGTGAATTATCTATTGAGTAATGTGCTTCCACCTTATTTGAATTCTCAACAACGAAAAAAGTTCATCCACGATGTCAAGCAATTTTTTTGGGATGAACCATTTTTGTTCAAAACTTGAGCAGATCAGATGATAAGATGGTGAGTACCACGAGAAGAGATGGAGAGCATACTAATTCATTGCCACCCGTCAGACTATGGGGGACATTACGAAAGAGATAGAACTGCAAAAAAGGTGTTACAATCGGGGTTTTTCTGGCCCACATTGTTCAAAGATGCATACTTCTTTGTTCTCAAGTGTGATCAGTGCCAAAGGGTTAGAAATATTTCAAAACGCTGTGAGATGCCCCTTAATCCAATTCTCGAGGTTGAGCTATTTGATGCATGAGGTATTGACTTTATAGGGTTATTTCCGTCGACATTCAACAACCTGCACATACTATTGGAAGTGGACTATGTATCAAAATGGGTTGAAACGACTACGTTACCCACCAAAGATGCCAAAGTAGTGCTAAGATTCTTAAGGAAAAACATTTTCACACGATTTGGTATGCCAAGGGCTATAATCAGTGATAAGGGCACTCATTTTTGCAACAAACACTTCACCAAGCTGCTAGCTAAATATGGGGTAAAACACAAGATTGATATAACCTATCCTCCCCAAACCAGTGGCCAAGCAGATGTGTCCAATCGAGAGGTGAAACGGATACTAAAAAAAGTTTTAATCCATCTCGTAAGGATTAGGCAATGATATTAGATGATGCTTTATGGGCATATCGAACGGCGTACTAAAATCCCATCGGAATGTCACCATACCGAATTATTTACGGAAAATTATGTCATTTACCGATAGAGCTTGAACATAATACGTATTGAACCTTTCGAAAATTAAAATTTGATTTACAAGCATCAGGCGAAAAGAGGTTGCTTCAATTAAACGAGATGGAAGAATTCTAGCACCAAGCTTATGAGAACGCTAAGTTGTATAAGGAAAAAGTGAAGAAGTGGCACGACAAACGGATCATCGATCGAAAATTTGAACCAGATCAATTGATATTAATGTTCAATTCAAGATTGAGGTTGTTTCCACGAAAATTGAAATCTAGGTGGTCCGGACCCTTCGTGGTTGTATCTGTTGCTTCATATGGGGCTGTCGAGGTTGAAGAATCGAATTCGAAGAAGACACTCAAGGTCAATGGTCAACATCTAAAACATTACTGGGGTGGAGACATTGATTGACTTCTGTCATCAATCCATCTAACTGACACAGTTAATACTTGAACAAAGCAGGAAGTCGGGCTGACGACTTTAAACCAAGCGCTATTAGGAGGCAACCCAAAGTTACTTCTATTACAGCCCATTTTTTTATTCAATTTCAATTTAGTAGGATAGGCATGATTTTTTTTTTTAATTTTTATCTGAGTGAAAAATTGATATTAAGTTAATTGCAGGATATTCCAGGAGAAAAAGACAAAAACGAATAAATTGGGAAGGAACAAAGGAATTGTAGTCACGGTACTAGCACCCCGTCGCTCAACATTCAGAGAAAATTAGCGTCCGTCTCTACTCATCCCAGAGCTCAATTGTCCTCAGCACCCCAACGATATCCCTTGTCTAAGCAATCAGACTAAGAAGAAGAAGAAAAGAGCAATGAGGATGTCGGTCACGATGATTGACCAAATCAGGGGAGTCCTCTGTTCATATTTCTTTATTTTTTTGCATGAGGACATTGCTCAACTTAAGTTTGGGGGTAGTTTTATGGTAGATTGGCATATTCATATTAGGTTATTCTGCATCTAGATTGTGTTGGTTTTTAGCATTGTGATTGTCTGGTAGTTGCATTGTGTTAGCATGATTATAATTTGAGCATAATGAAGCATGAAACCTTGTGTTGGCCAATGATAAAAACTTTGTGAAGTGAATTACAACTTGAATGAATGGGAAAATGAAAGCAAAGTTAGCTTGTGTGTATTATTGATTTGATTTATTGAAGAAAACCCTGAGTTAATTGCACAAGATCATTATATTAATTTAGCCGTGAGTTAGTTGAACTGAAAAAATTTGTGGTTTAGGACAAATGTAGATCACCCTCCATGGTTTAATTTACTTTGTATTTTGAAAAATTATTCATTCAAAAAAAACAAAGAATAAATTTTGACTAGTTGTCTTTGTGGCCTCTGTTACTCGAACAAGTAAGCTCTTAGAAGTATCTCTATACTCAGCGCCCAAAAAACATCTGGTTTGGGAGTCGTTGGTCGAAAGTTTTCTATATGAGCAACTTTGAAAAGCCTAATAAATATTAACATTTCACAAGTCAGAATAAATAAATATAAATAATCACTTGGCTAGTTTAGTTTTGTGACCTTTGCTATTCGGGTTATTAGATCTGTAGGGGTGTCTTAACTGTGACGCCCCCAGAATAGGTATACAACACCCATTCTGAGTCGCCAAATACATGGTACAGAAAGCAAACTACAACTTCAATAATACAATTGTCGTGCAAAATACGACAACACATACTGTGAGTTTAATACAAATATTGTCTTCTAGACAATATCCACACCCAAATAAATCCTCATTACAATTATTCAAACACTATTTTACAGAAATAGTGAGGACTGCTAATACATCTTTCTAGAACCATCACTCCATACCCCGTCTAGATCCTGCTATGTTCTCACCTCCTGAGAAGAAAAATGGAACAAAAAGGAAAAGGGTGAGCTCAACTAGCCCAGTAAAGAATATTATGACTAAGATAATATACAACTAATTATCGTTAGTCTTCAACAGGGAAAAATCTGATAAAATATAATCGACAACAAGTTTTAGATCAACAACTGCAGCGGAAACAGCAAACCATTAGAAGAGTCAAGTAGAGAAAGAATTCTACTATCTTCTAAGATTTAAAAGTCCATCATCAATATTTTATCCCTGTAACATCAATTAATAATCATCTTTAACCAAATATTCATCTTTGCACTACAGGCCAAAGATATTCATTTGTATCATCAGTCGGTCATGTTCATCTCAACACCTGTTCATCTTTGCACTACAGGCCAAAGATATTCATCAAGTAATTATACATCTTTGCACTACAGGCCAAAGATATTCAGTAATATCATCATTTAGGACTGAGGATGATGAAAAATATCTTAAAGAGAACGAATCCAATGAGACAGAAGGACAAATAGTAGGGATTCGTATAACAGTTTATCCAAGATCAATAATACTTCATAATAATCAATTGTGAAGCAGAATTCAAAAATAAAGATCAAAACATGGATACAATCAAAGATAGTAACCATAATAGACATCTTGGACAAAAAGGAAAAATTTTATTTTTCGGTGAATAGTGCCGTATTCGTGAATAGTGCCGTATACGTGAATAGTGCCGTATACGTGAATAGTAACCCCGACACAAAAAGTTCCAAATTTGATAAAAACTCATATCAATATTTCAGCATAATGATATTGAAGAAAATAATATCATTTAAGAAGAAAATAATATCCCTTACCTCAAAATATCAGTACTTCTGGTCGGAATACCGGTATAAGGTTGAAAGAAACTTGCTCTGATGAATAGAAACTCTCAAAGTATCTAAATACTCACAAAATACACTCAATAATCTAGAGAGAGAAAGAGAGAAAACTTATTTCTGGTGTGATTTTCAATTCTAACTTAGCCCTCTATTTATAGGAAAATTTTGGTAGGTTTGACCTGCAACCTGATGGCTTTACCTGCTACTATTCCCACCCACCACATTTGAAATATAATTCAGCACATTTCTTCACCAACCACAAGTGGGGCCCACCAATTCTAGAATTTTCCACCAAAATGATAAACTCCGAAAATTCAACAATTTCTGAACCAGTCATCTTGTAAAATTCGTAATAAATCATACGTTCATTTTTAACGGTTCAAAATTTGTGGACATATACTCAACTTATATATGTATAACATATCCAAAAATTACCACGATCCAACGGTCGGATTAAAAATTATAACCCCCGCAAACTATCTCAAAAACCCTGATTTTTAATACCTCCATTCCGACAAAAATACTGACAAAAACCTCAACATTAACTCCTTCATTTTTAACCACAAAAATATATCCCTCATTTATATCCACATAAAATAAATATTTCCTTATCATATGAATCAATAATTAATTATTCACAAATAATATTACAGAATCACATTTATGACAACCAGGCCGTTCCCAGGAAAGAGGGGGCTTTCCAATAAAGATTTCTCCTTACTGGCGCGCAATTAGATGACCAAACCTCTCCTTAGACAGAACTTTCTAGACATTGCCAATAATGTTATCTAATAATATTATTCAAATAATATGAATTATTGATCTGATAAATGAAAATACTGTGCAGCAACAATTATTGAAACAACAATAATATAAAATATCAACGCAGCAATTATTGAATCAATAAAATAAAATATTGAATAATAACTACTGTAACAATTATTGAGTAGTGCCTTCTTACGTAAGAATCAATAATTGGTGCAATACCGTGTGCTACTGTATTTTAACCACCGGGTATTCCAACAGTATTAACGGTAACAACTACGCCGTTATTTATAAACAACTTATACTTGTCGTTTTCTTCATCCAATCGCTTTCCGTTATGGGGCCCACACAAGGCTGCGTCGTCGTACGAATATTCTCCGACAGCAAGAATATTCCACGACCAATCGAATATTCACCGACCAAAAATAAATATTTTATAACCACTTGCTTATTTTGCAAAATTTGCACATTTCACCCATAACCAAAGTATTATATCAAATTAACCCCTTATTATTCACAATAATATTTAGAGAAAATTTGATTTTATTCATTAATAAGTTGGGGTCTTACAACCTCCCCTCCTTATGAAATTTCGTCCTCGAAATTGACGTACGTACCTGATGTTTCAAAAAGGTGAGGATACCTCGCTTTCATTTCTGATTCCAACTCCCAGGTCATTTCTTCAATAGCATGGTTTCTCCACAAAACCTTAACTTGTGGTATAACCTTCGTGCGTAGGACATGCTCTTTTCTATCCAAGATCTTAACAGGTACCTCCTCGTACGTTAAATCTTCAGCTATCTCGTCTGGTTCTAACTCAATAATGTGGTTCGGGTCTTTAACATATTTACGAAGCATAGATATGTGAAAAACATTATGAACACGAGACATGCTTGGAGGTAATGCGAGTCTATATGCCACATTTCCTATTCGCTCAAGAATCTCAAATGGACCAACAAATCTTGGATTGAGCTTTCCTCTCTTCCCAAATCTTGTAACTCCCTTCCATGGTGCAACACGTAACAATACATGATCCCCAATATTAAATTCCACGTCCTTCCGATGAAGATCCGCATAACTCTTTTGTCGATCCTGTGCCGTTTGTATACGTTGTCGAATCGTTTGGATCTTCTCTGTAGTAATGCGTACCAATTCTGGTCCCAACAATGTTGCTTCACCCACCTCGTCCCAGCATACTGGAGAACGACATTTTCTTCCATACAACGCCTCAAATGGAGCCACACCTATGCTCGCCTGATAACTGTTGTTGTAGGAGAATTCCACCAATGGTAGGTACTTATCCCAACTCCCTTTGAGATCTAGGACACAAAGTCTTAATAGATCTTCAAGAGTTTGAATAGTCCTCTCTGATTGTCCGTCCGTTTGAGGATGGTATGCTGAACTGAATCGTAAATCCGTGCCCATAGCTTTCTGCAAGCTAACCCAAAATCGTGAAGTGAATCTTGGGTCACGATCCGAAACTATGGATACTGGCATGCCATGCAATCTCACAATCTCGTTCACGTACATACTAGCAAGACGTTCAAGGGAATAAGTCTCACGTATCGGCAAGAAATGAGCGGACTTGGTTAATCTATCAACAATAACCCAAATCGCATCTATGCCTTGAGAAACCTTGGGAAGACCTGTAACAAAATCCATAGTAATGTGTTCCCACTTCCATTTCGGAATCTCAAGTGGTTGCAATGGACCCTTTGGTACTTGATGCTCCGCTTTTACACGTTGACAAGTTAAACATCTCGAGATAAACTCCGCGATCTCTCTTTTCATATTGCTCCACCAAAATGTATGTCGAAGATCGTGATACATTTTGGTACTCCCAGGATGGATTGCAAACGGTGTGTTGTGTGCCTCCATCATTATTCTATGCTTCAAGTCAAAATCGTTAGGAACACAAAGTCTGGAGTTGACTCGAAGTATTCCTTCTTCATCGATTCTTGCTTCTGGAATAGCACCTTCTTGCACTTTCTTCTTCATACGCATCAGCTCTATATCCGTAGCTTGAGCAGCTTTAACTTTATCGATTAAAGTCGGTTCTACTCGTATATTTGATATCATCATGTGGGTACTTGGAGCCTTCATCTCTATCTCCATCCTTTGCAAGTCATACAAAATGGGCCTTTGTGTTAAAAACATTGCACTCGTACCCGCATATGATCTTCTACTCAATGCGTCAGCTACTACGTTTGCTTTTCCAGGATGGTATTGGATGGTATGATCGTAATCTTTCAACAGCTCAAGCCAACGTCGTTGCCGCATGTTGAGTTCCTTTTGGGTGAAGAAATATTTGAGGCTTTTATGATCTGTATAGATCTCCACTTTCTCCCCATAAAGGTAGTGTCTCCAGATCTTCAACGCAAAAACGACTGCTGCCAACTCCAAATCATGAGTAGGATAATTCCTCTCATATTCTTTGAGTTGTCGTGAGGCATAGGCTATGACTTTCCCATGTTGCATGAGAACACATCCTAACCCTTTGCCTGAAGCATCGCTGTAGATAACAAATCCATCCGAACCAGATGGTATTGTCAGAACAGGTGCCGAAATGAGTCTCCTCTTGAGTTCTTGGAAACTCTTCTCGCATTCCTCACTCCATAAGAATTTTGTATCTTTCCGAGTCAGCTGAGTTAACGGAGTAGCGATTCGAGAAAATCCTTCCACAAATCTCCGATAATAACCAGCTAAGCCCAGAAAGCTACGTACTTCGGTTACCGACTTCGGTTGCTCCCAACTTTGTATGGCTTCAATCTTCGCCGGGTCGACAGATACTCCATGTTTTGACACCACGTGCCCAAGGAATGCTACTTCCTCAAGCCAGAACTCGCATTTCTTCAGTTTGGCATATAGCTTGTTTTCACGAAGCCTTTGCAGTACCAGCTTCAAATGGAGCTCATGATCTTCACTGCTTTTGAAATAGATGAGGATGTCATCAATAAAGACAACAACGAACTGATCCAAATATTCTTTGAATACACGGTTCATCATATCCATGAAGGCAGCAGGAGCATTAGTCAATCCAAAAGACATTACTAAGAATTCATAATGCCCGTACCGAGTTCTGAAGGCAGTCTTTGGAATATCTTCAGTTTTAATCTTCAGCTGATGATATCCAGAACGAAGATCGATCTTTGAAAAGAATTGTGCTCCTTGCAACTGGTCAAACAGGTCATCAATGCGAGGTAGCGGATACCTATTCTTGATGGTGACATGGTTCAATTCTCGATAGTCAATACAAAGTCGCATACTCCCGTCTTTCTTCTTTACGAATAAAATAGGAGCACCCCAAGGAGACGTACTAGGACGAATAAAACCGATGTCCAACAACTCCTGTAGTTGGACTTTTAACTCCTGAAGTTCAATAGGAGCCATTCGATATGGAGTTTTAGAAATGGGCTTTGTACCGGGTTCAAGGTCAATAAAGAATTCAATTTCTCGTTCCGGGGGTAGACCGGGAAGTTCTTCAGGAAATACATCGGAAAATTCTCTAACAATAGAAATAATATTCAAATCTGACTTGTCTTTGTTCAAATCCATAACATGGGCTAAGAAAGCTTGACATCCGTTTTTCAATAAACGAATAGCTTTATGGCTTGATATGACAGTGACTGATTTTAGTGGTTTAGTAGTTTGAATTCGTATGACAGGTTGGTTAGGAATATGAAAACTAACAACCTTACGAAAACAATCAATTTTAGCATGATGAGTGGTTAACCAATCAATTCCTAAAATCACATCAAAAGCAAGTATCTTTAAAGAGATAAGATCAACAGGTAATGTGATAGTGCCAACTTGGATCATGCAAGATTTATAAACTGTAGATGTAACGAAGGTTTCACCCAACGGAGTTTCAACAGATAAGTTAAAGTCCAATTTCTCCGGAGTCAAGTTTAAACGTTGAGCACAAGCAGGAGAGATAAAAGAATGGGTAGAACCGGTATCTAGTAAAGTATAAACTTCGCAAGAATTCAAGATTAGCTTACCCGTGATCACCTCGTTCGGGTTTCTCGCGTTTTGGCCAGTCACGACAAACGCCCTTCCAGGAACCGCTGATTTCGACTTATCCGGGATAACTTTTGGAGTCACCATCCCCGCTGAACTTGATTTTGCTACAGAACACTCTCGAGCTATATGACCTTCCTTTCCACAGTTATAACATACCTTGGATTGTTGTGGGCAGTTTGGGCTGATATGTCCCTCTTTCCCACATTTGTAACATACGACCGGTGGTCGTTCTCCTCCCCTAGAAACAGTTGATGTTTGTGCTGACGTCTTCACGTTATCATTGTTGTACCTTCTCTTCTTGAAATCTCCTCCCGACTCGCTCCTTCTATTATCACGACCACGATTACCACCAGAGTGGTTACCGCTTTTGTCTGAATGTTTTCCTCCCTGCTGGTTTTCATTATTTCGATGACTGCCGCCACCGGTATGACCCTGGTTGTGGTCCCTCGGTTGCACATACTCATTATCTCGCTCTAATAATTGAGCCCTGTTTACAACATCTGAATATAAAGAAAATTTATGAGAGATAAGATATTGCCGAATCTCGGGTTTTAGACCTCTCAGAAACATCCTTGTCATTCGTTCCTCATTTTCGACCAAATGAGGTGCAAACCTGGATAACTCTGCAAACTTCGCCTCGTACTGGGATACCGTCATGTTGTTTTGTTCCAGTCTAATAAACTCAACCTCCTTCATATGACGAATACTTTCAGGAAAGTACTTGTCATTGAACAGTTTTTGAAATGTTTCCCAGGACATGTTGAGTGCGTCAGGCTGGGTACGCTTCACAGACTCCCACCAGTAGTCTGCCTCACCGCGGAACATAAATGTGGCGAATGGAACCTTCTGTTCCTCCGTGCATCCCAAGACATCAAATATCTTGGTAATTTGCTTGACCCACGTTTCCGCCATGATCGGATCCGGCTTTCCCTTAAATTCTGGTGGTCCCAATTCTTTGAACTGCTTAGCTGTGACAAACCGCGCGTTGTTATCATTTCCACCCGTATTCTGCACACGAGTCTCCCTCGTCTGATTTTGCATGAACTGCAAAAAGCTCCTAAACATTCCATCATTCATCGTTTGCTCGGTAACGTTGTTTACAGGAGGAATATTGCCTTCCTGTTGCACGTTCCCCTGGGTAGTGATCAAAGTTGTCTCCACGGTCTGATTTACTCCATTATTAACGTTCTCAGCTGCCATTCTTAAATACTGCCATAAAACAAGGGTTAATAGTCATGTCATATATTATCCCTATATTCTGACCGACCAAATAAACACCAAATAAACTTAGTCAGGTCATACTAGCGAAGGAATTCCCCGTCTCTCCCCTCCTAGTTCTTGTCTCACATCTCAGCCAGGGATCATATCCCTAAGCTCTGATACCAACTGTGACGCCCCCAGAATAGGTATACAACACCCATTCTGAGTCGCCAAATACATGGTACAGAAAGCAAACTACAACTTCAATAATACAATTGTCGTGCAAAATACGACAACACATACTGTGAGTTTAAATACAAATATTGTCTTCTAGACAATATCCACACTCAAATAAATCCTCATTACAATTATTCAAACACTATTTTACAGAAATAGTGAGGACTGCTAATACATCTTTCTAGAACCATCACTCCATACCCCGACTAGATCCTGCTATGTTCTCACCTCCTGAGAAGAAAAATGGAACAAAAAGGAAAAGGGTGAGCTCAACTAGCCCAGTAAAGAATATTATGACTAAGATAATATACAACAAATTATCGTTAGTCTTCAACAGGGAAAAATCTGATAAAATATAATCGACAACAAGTTTTAGATCAACAACTGCAGCGGAAACAGCAAACCATTAGAAGAGTCAAGTAGAGAAAGAATTCTACTATCTTCTAAGATTTAAAAGTCCATCATCAATATTTTATCCCTGTAACATCAATTAATAATCATCTTTAACCAAATATTCATCTTTGCACTACAGGCCAAAGATATTCATTTGTATCATCAGTCGGTCATGTTCATCTCAACACCTGTTCATCTTTGCACTACAGGCCAAAGATATTCATCAAGTAATTATACATCTTTGCACTACAGGCCAAAGATATTCAGTAATATCATCATTTAGGACTGAGGATGATGAAAAATATCTTAAAGAGAACGAATCCAATGAGACAGAAGGACAAATAGTAGGGATTCGTATAACAGTTTATCCAAGATCAATAATACTTCATAATAATCAATTGTGAAGCAGAATTCAAAAATAAAGATCAAAACATGGATACAATCAAAGATAGTAACCATAATAGACATCTTGGACAAAAAGGAAAAATTTTATTTTTCGGTGAATAGTGCCGTATTCGTGAATAGTGCCGTATACGTGAATAGTGCCGTATACGTGAATAGTAACCCCGACACAAAAAGTTTCAAATTTGATAAAAACTCATATCAATATTTCAGCATAATGATATTGAAGAAAATAATATCATTTAAGAAGAAAATAATATCCCTTACCTCAAAATATCAGTACTTCTGGTCGGAATACCGGTATAAGGCTGAAAGAAACTTGCTCTGATGAATAGAAACTCTCAAAGTATCTAAATACTCACAAAATACACTCAATAATCTAGAGAGAGAAAGAGAGAAAACTTGTTTCTGGTGTGATTTTCAATTCTAACTTAGCCCTCTATTTATAGGAAAATTTTGGTAGGTTTGACCTGCAACCTGATGGCTTTACCTGCTACTATTCCCACCCACCACATTTGAAATATAATTCAGCACATTTCTTCACCAACCACAAGTGGGGCCCACCAATTCTAGAATTTTCCACCAAAATGATAAACTCCGAAAATTCAACAATTTCTGAACCAGTCATCTTGTAAAATTCGTAATAAATCATACGTTCATTTTTAACGGTTCAAAATTTGTGGACATATACTCAACTTATATATGTATAACATATCCAAAAATTACCACGATCCAACGGTCGGATTAAAAATTATAACCCCCGCAAACTATCTCAAAAACCCTGATTTTTAATACCTCCATTCCGACAAAAATACTGACAAAAACCTCAACATTAACTCCTTCATTTTTAACCACAAAAATATATCCCTCATTTATATCCACATAAAATAAATATTTCCTTATCATATGAATCAATAATTAATTATTCACAAATAATATTACAGAATCACATTTATGACAACCAGGCCGTTCCCAGGAAAGAGGGGGCTTTCCAATAAGGATTTCTCCTTACTGGCGCGCAATTAGATGACCAAACCTCTCCTTAGACAGAACTTTCTAGACATTGCCAATAATGTTATCTAATAATATTATTCAAATAATATGAATTATTGATCTGATAAATGAAAATACTGTGCAGCAACAATTATTGAAACAACAATAATATAAAATATCAACGCAGCAATTATTGAATCAATAAAATAAAATATTGAATAATAACTACTGTAACAATTATTGAGTAGTGCCTTCTTACGTAAGAATCAATAATTGGTGCAATACCGTGTGCTACTGTATTTTAACCACCGGGTATTCCAACAGTATTAACGGTAACAACTACGCCGTTATTTATAAACAACTTATACTTGTCGTTTTCTTCATCCAATCGCTTTCCGTTATGGGGCCCACACAAGGCTGCGTCGTCGTACGAATATTCCCCGACAGCAAGAATATTCCACGACCAACCGAATATTCACCGACCAAAAATAAATATTTTATAACCACTTGCTTATTTTGCAAAATTTGCACATTTCACCCATAACCAAAGTATTATATCAAATTAACCCCTTATTATTCACAATAATATTTAGAGAAAATTTGATTTTATTCATTAATAAGTTGGGGTCTTACAACCTCCCCTCCTTATGAAATTTCGTCCTCGAAATTGACGTACGTACCTGATGTTTCAAAAAGGTGAGGATACCTCGCTTTCATTTCTGATTCCAACTCCCAGGTCATTTCTTCAATAGCATGGTTTCTCCACAAAACCTTAACTTGTGGTATAACCTTCGTGCGTAGGACATGCTCTTTCCTATCCAAGATCTTAACAGGTACCTCCTCGTACGTTAAATCTTCAGCTATCTCGTCTGGTTCTAACTCAATAATGTGGTTCGGGTCTTTAACATATTTACGAAGCATAGATATGTGAAAAACATTATGAACACGAGACATGCTTGGAGGTAATGCGAGTCTATATGCCACATTTCCTATTCGCTCAAGAATCTCAAATGGACCAACAAATCTTGGATTGAGCTTTCCTCTCTTCCCAAATCTTGTAACTCCCTTCCATGGTGCAACACGTAACAATACATGATCCCCAATATTAAATTCCACGTCCTTCCGATGAAGATCCGCATAACTCTTTTGTCGATCCTGTGCCGTTTGTATACGTTGTCGAATCGTTTGGATCTTCTCTGTAGTAATGCGTACCAATTCTGGTCCCAACAATGTTGCTTCACCCACCTCGTCCCAGCATACTGGAGAACGACATTTTCTTCCATACAACGCCTCAAATGGAGCCACACCTATGCTCGCCTGATAACTGTTGTTGTAGGAGAATTCCACCAATGGTAGGTACTTATCCCAACTCCCTTTGAGATCTAGGACACAAAGTCTTAATAGATCTTCAAGAGTTTGAATAGTCCTCTCTGATTGTCCGTCCGTTTGAGGATGGTATGCTGAACTGAATCGTAAATCCGTGCCCATAGCTTTCTGCAAGCTAACCCAAAATCGTGAAGTGAATCTTGGGTCACGATCCGAAACTATGGATACTGGCATGCCATGCAATCTCACAATCTCGTTCACGTACATACTAGCAAGACGTTCAAGGGAATAAGTCTCACGTATCGGCAAGAAATGAGCGGACTTGGTTAATCTATCAACAATAACCCAAATCGCATCTATGCCTTGAGAAACCTTGGGAAGACCTGTAACAAAATCCATAGTAATGTGTTCCCACTTCCATTTCGGAATCTCAAGTGGTTGCAATGGACCCTTTGGTACTTGATGCTCCGCTTTTACACGTTGACAAGTTAAACATCTCGAGATAAACTCCGCGATCTCTCTTTTCATATTGCTCCACCAAAATGTATGTCGAAGATCGTGATACATTTTGGTACTCCCAGGATGGATTGCAAACGGTGTGTTGTGTGCCTCCATCATTATTCTATGCTTCAAGTCAAAATCGTTAGGAACACAAAGTCTGGAGTTGACTCGAAGTATTCCTTCTTCATCGATTCTTGCTTCTGGAATAGCACCTTCTTGCACTTTCTTCTTCATACGCATCAGCTCTATATCCGTAGCTTGAGCAGCTTTAACTTTATCGATTAAAGTCGGTTCTACTCGTATATTTGATATCATCATGTGGGTACTTGGAGCCTTCATCTCTATCTCCATCCTTTGCAAGTCATACAAAATGGGCCTTTGTGTTAAAAACATTGCACTCGTACCCGCATATGATCTTCTACTCAATGCGTCAGCTACTACGTTTGCTTTTCCAGGATGGTATTGGATGGTATGATCGTAATCTTTCAACAGCTCAAGCCAACGTCGTTGCCGCATGTTGAGTTCCTTTTGGGTGAAGAAATATTTGAGGCTTTTATGATCTGTATAGATCTCCACTTTCTCCCCATACAGGTAGTGTCTCCAGATCTTCAACGCAAAAACGACTGCTGCCAACTCCAAATCATGAGTAGGATAATTCCTCTCATATTCTTTGAGTTGTCGTGAGGCATAGGCTATGACTTTCCCATGTTGCATGAGAACACATCCTAACCCTTTGCCTGAAGCATCGCTGTAGATAACAAATCCATCCGAACCAGATGGTATTGTCAGAACAGGTGCCGAAATGAGTCTCCTCTTGAGTTCTTGGAAACTCTTCTCGCATTCCTCACTCCATACGAATTTTGTATCTTTCCGAGTCAGCTGAGTTAACGGAGTAGCGATTCGAGAAAATCCTTCCACAAATCTCCGATAATAACCAGCTAAGCCCAGAAAGCTACGTACTTCGGTTACCGACTTCGGTTGCTCCCAACTTTGTATGGCTTCAATCTTCGCCGGGTCGACAGATACTCCATGTTTTGACACCACGTGCCCAAGGAATGCTACTTCCTCAAGCCAGAACTCGCATTTCTTCAGTTTGGCATATAGCTTGTTTTCACGAAGCCTTTGCAGTACCAGCTTCAAATGGCGCTCATGATCTTCACGGCTTTTGGAATAGATGAGGATGTCATCAATAAAGACAACAACGAACTGATCCAAATATTCTTTGAATACACGGTTCATCATATCCATGAAGGCAGCAGGAGCATTAGTCAATCCAAAAGACATTACTAAGAATTCATAATGCCCGTACCGAGTTCTGAAGGCAGTCTTTGGAATATCCTCAGTTTTAATCTTCAGCTGATGATATCCAGAACGAAGATCGATCTTTGAAAAGAATTGTGCTCCTTGCAACTGGTCAAACAGGTCATCAATGCGAGGTAGCGGATACCTATTCTTGATGGTGACATGGTTCAATTCTCGATAGTCAATACAAAGTCGCATACTCCCGTCTTTCTTCTTTACGAATAAAACAGGAGCACCCCAAGGAGACGTACTAGGACGAATAAAACCGATGTCCAACAACTCCTGTAGTTGGACTTTTAACTCCTGAAGTTCAATAGGAGCCATTCGATATGGGGTTTTAGAAATGGGCTTTGTACCGGGTTCAAGGTCAATAAAGAATTCAATTTCTCGTTCCGGGGGTAGACCGGGAAGTTCTTCAGGAAATACATCGGAAAATTCTCTAACAATAGAAATATTATTCAAATCTGACTTGTCTTTGTTCAAATCCATAACATGGGCTAAGAAAGCTTGACATCCGTTTTTCAATAAACGAATAGCTTTGTGGCTTGATATGACAGTGACTGATTTTAGTGGTTTAGTAGTTTGAATTCGTATGACAGGTTGGTTAGGAATATGAAAACTAACAACCTTACGAAAACAATCAATTTTAGCATGATGAGTGGTTAACCAATCAATTCCTAAAATCACATCAAAAGCAAGTATCTTTAAAGAGATAAGATCAACAGGTAATGTGATAGTGCCAACTTGGATCATGCAAGATTTATAAACTGTAGATGTAACGAAGGTTTCACCCAACGGAGTTTCAACAGATAAGTTAAAGTCCAATTTCTCCGGAGTCAAGTTTAAACGTTGAGCACAAGCAGGAGAGATAAAAGAATGGGTAGAACCGGTATCTAGTAAAGTATAAACTTCGCAAGAATTCAAGATTAGCTTACCCGTGATCACCTCGTTCGGGTTTCTCGCGTTTTGGCCAGTCACGACAAACGCCCTTCCAGGAACCGCTGATTTCGACTTATCCGGGATAACTTTTGGAGTCACCATCCCCGCTGAACTTGGTTTTGCTACAGAACACTCTCGAGCTATATGACCTTCCTTTCCACAGTTATAACATACCTTGGATTGTTGTGGGCAGTTTGGGCTGATATGTCCCTCTTTCCCACATTTGTAACATACGACCGGTGGTCGTTCTCCTCCCCTAGAAACAGTTGATGTTTGTGCTGACGTCTTCACGTTATCATTGTTGTACCTTCTCTTCTTGAAATCTCCTCCCGACTCGCTCCTTCTATTATCACGACCACGATTACCACCAGAGTGGTTACCGCTTTTGTCCGAATGTTTTCCTCCCTGCTGGTTTTCATTGCTTCGATGACTGCCGCCACCGGTATGACCCTGGTTGTGGTCCCTCGGTTGCACATACTCATTATCTCGCTCTAATAATTGAGCCCTGTTTACAACATCTGAATATAAAGAAAATTTATGAGAGATAAGATATTGCCGAATCTCGGGTTTTAGACCTCTCAGAAACATCCTTGTCATTCGTTCCTCATTTTCGACCAAATGAGGTGCAAACCTGGATAACTCTGCAAACTTCGCCTCGTACTGGGACACCGTCATGTTGTTTTGTTCCAGTCTAATAAACTCAACCTCCTTCATATGACGAATACTTTCAGGAAAGTACTTGTCATTGAACAGTTTTTGAAATGTTTCCCAGGACATGTTGAGTGCGTCAGGCTGGGTACGCTTCACAGACTCCCACCAGTAGTCTGCCTCACCGCGGAACATAAATGTGGCGAATGGAACCTTCTGTTCCTCCGTGCATCCCAAGACATCAAATATCTTGGTAATTTGCTTGACCCACGTTTCCGCCATGATCGGATCCGGCTTTCCCTTAAATTCTGGTGGTCCCAATTCTTTGAACTGCTTAGCTGTGACAAACCGCGCGTTGTTATCATTTCCACCCGTATTCTGCACACGAGTCTCCCTCGTCTGATTTTGCATGAACTGCAAAAAGCTCCTAAACATTCCATCATTCATCGTTTGCTCGGTAACGTTGTTTACAGGAGGAATATTGCCTTCCTGTTGCACGTTCCCCTGGGTAGTGATCAAAGGTGTCTCCACGGTCTGATTTACTCCATTATTAACGTTCTCAGCTGCCATTCTTAAATACTGCCATAAAACAAGGGTTAATAGTCATGTCATATATTATCCCTATACTCTGACCGACCAAATAAACACCAAATAAACTTAGTCAGGTCATACTAGCGAAGGAATTCCCCGTCTCTCCCCTCCTAGTTCTTGTCTCACATCTCAGCCAGGGATCATATCCCTAAGCTCTGATACCAACTGTGACGCCCCCAGAATAGGTATACAACACCCATTCTGAGTCGCCAAATACATGGTACAGAAAGCAAACTACAACTTCAATAATACAATTGTCGTGCAAAATACGACAACACATACTGTGAGTTTAAATACAAATATTGTCTTCTAGACAATATCCACACTCAAATAAATCCTCATTACAATTATTCAAACACTATTTTACAGAAATAGTGAGGACTGCTAATACATCTTTCTAGAACCATCACTCCATACCCCGACTAGATCCTGCTATGTTCTCACCTCCTGAGAAGAAAAATGGAACAAAAAGGAAAAGGGTGAGCTCAACTAGCCCAGTAAAGAATATTATGACTAAGATAATATACAACAAATTATCGTTAGTCTTCAACAGGGAAAAATCTGATAAAATATAATCGACAACAAGTTTTAGATCAACAACTGCAGCGGAAACAGCAAACCATTAGAAGAGTCAAGTAGAGAAAGAATTCTACTATCTTCTAAGATTTAAAAGTCCATCATCAATATTTTATCCCTGTAACATCAATTAATAATCATCTTTAACCAAATATTCATCTTTGCACTACAGGCCAAAGATATTCATTTGTATCATCAGTCGGTCATGTTCATCTCAACACCTGTTCATCTTTGCACTACAGGCCAAAGATATTCATCAAGTAATTATACATCTTTGCACTACAGGCCAAAGATATTCAGTAATATCATCATTTAGGACTGAGGATGATGAAAAATATCTTAAAGAGAACGAATCCAATGAGACAGAAGGACAAATAGTAGGGATTCGTATAACAGTTTATCCAAGATCAATAATACTTCATAATAATCAATTGTGAAGCAGAATTCAAAAATAAAGATCAAAACATGGATACAATCAAAGATAGTAACCATAATAGACATCTTGGACAAAAAGGAAAAATTTTATTTTTCGGTGAATAGTGCCGTATTCGTGAATAGTGCCGTATACGTGAATAGTGCCGTATACGTGAATAGTAACCCCGACACAAAAAGTTCCAAATTTGATAAAAACTCATATCAATATTTCAGCATAATGATATTGAAGAAAATAATATCATTTAAGAAGAAAATAATATCCCTTACCTCAAAATATCAGTACTTCTGGTCGGAATACCGGTATAAGGCTGAAAGAAACTTGCTCTGATGAATAGAAACTCTCAAAGTATCTAAATACTCACAAAATACACTCAATAATCTAGAGAGAGAAAGAGAGAAAACTTGTTTCTGGTGTGATTTTCAATTCTAACTTAGCCCTCTATTTATAGGAAAATTTTGGTAGGTTTGACCTGCAACCTGATGGCTTTACCTGCTACTATTCCCACCCACCACATTTGAAATATAATTCAGCACATTTCTTCACCAACCACAAGTGGGGCCCACCAATTCTAGAATTTTCCACCAAAATGATAAACTCCGAAAATTCAACAATTTCTGAACCAGTCATCTTGTAAAATTCGTAATAAATCATACGTTCATTTTTAACGGTTCAAAATTTGTGGACATATACTCAACTTATATATGTATAACATATCCAAAAATTACCACGATCCAACGGTCGGATTAAAAATTATAACCCCCGCAAACTATCTCAAAAACCCTGATTTTTAATACCTCCATTCCGACAAAAATACTGACAAAAACCTCAACATTAACTCCTTCATTTTTAACCACAAAAATATATTCCTCATTTATATCCACATAAAATAAATATTTCCTTATCATATGAATCAATAATTAATTATTCACAAATAATATTACAGAATCACATTTATGACAACCAGGCCGTTCCCAGGAAAGAGGGGGCTTTCCAATAAGGATTTCTCCTTACTGGCGCGCAATTAGATGACCAAACCTCTCCTTAGACAGAACTTTCTAGACATTGCCAATAATGTTATCTAATAATATTATTCAAATAATATGAATTATTGATCTGATAAATGAAAATACTGTGCAGCAACAATTATTGAAACAACAATAATATAAAATATCAACGCAGCAATTATTGAATCAATAAAATAAAATATTGAATAATAACTACTGTAACAATTATTGAGTAGTGCCTTCTTACGTAAGAATCAATAATTGGTGCAATACCGTGTGCTACTGTATTTTAACCACCGGGTATTCCAACAGTATTAACGGTAACAACTACGCCGTTATTTATAAACAACTTATACTTGTCGTTTTCTTCATCCAATCGCTTTCCGTTATGGGGCCCACACAAGGCTGCGTCGTCGTACGAATATTCTCCGACAGCAAGAATATTCCACGACCAACCGAATATTCACCGACCAAAAATAAATATTTTATAACCACTTGCTTATTTTGCAAAATTTGCACATTTCACCCATAACCAAAGTATTATATCAAATTAACCCCTTATTATTCACAATAATATTTAGAGAAAATTTGATTTTATTCATTAATAAGTTGGGGTCTTACATTAACACCTAGTACCCTAAAGTCAACTGGTTTGGGAGTATTTGTTGAAAGCTCGCAACATGGGTAGCATTGAAAAGCTTAAGAAAACTAGACATTACACTGGTCGAGTTTAAAAAAATATGTATAATAAAATTTTTTTGAAATAAGGGGTATATAATCTGTGGAGGGGTAATGAGTTTCTTATATCTGAAAATATCTGTCTTTGAGCCATATGATTTTCATGTTTGGTTGATTTAAGGTATGGTTGGCATGTTGATATACACATTCACATTCTAGGTTGGCGATAAATTGAATTGATGATCTTTCAAGTTTATCTAATGTTTGAGTTTGAACATTCAATTGAGTTGAGTTCAAGGATCTTTGAGATTGATCGAGGTTGTCAAGTTGATAACGTTGAATCATGCTTAAGTTGTTGTGTCATGTAGTGAATTATTGCATTTTTTTGTGTTAGTTGTTTGCATTGCTTGAGGACAAGCAATTGTTCAAGTTTGGGGGTATTTGATGAGTTTCTAGCAAGGTAAAGGGTAAAATTATAATTTGTGGAAACAAGCCAGCGATGGGGCGTTCCTCTATAAGCCAAACCCAGCGCCGGGGCACTGGGAGGCAGTGTGATGTGATCGTAGATTTTGAAAAGTTGGGAAGAGGAAGGCAAAATTCTATTTGAAAAAAGATTCTTGGAGGGCATGACTTGGAAGACGTTAAAAATTATAAAAGGGATGAGGTTATTCATAACTGAAAGATATAGTTTGAGACAGAGGCTGAAGATTGGATTGAAGATTGCAGAGGTGCACACAAGGATTGCAGATTGGAGAGTGAAGACTGGAGTCATTTATTGAGTTTTTATTCTTTTTCTCTATTTGTAATTTAATTGTGATGTTCTCTATAGGATTTTTGGTTTTAATTTTTAGTATGAACTAATTTTTTTTTAATTAAGACTGTAATTGAACCTTTTATGCATATGAATTAATTAATCTTTAGTAATCTAATTATTCATTCAAATTGAGTTATCTATCATATTTTATGATTATTGATTAATTTTTTGACCAACAATTACCATTTACACTAGATGAATTCGGGAGATGAAATTTAGGGTTAGAACTGATTGTGATAGCACGTGTTCTTAATTATTTGTATGGGATGAATAATTACGGTTGTGAATTGAATAAGAATGTCTCTTTTCACTGCATGTAACAATTAGGAATTGATTCTTAATGAACTTGATTCTTTTATTTTGCATAGGAATATCGCAGAATTAATTGAGTTGAGTATTTTTATTTGATCACTTGGGAAAGGGCTTGTAAATACACTGACTTCCTATTAACAACTCATGCGGATGTAATAATTGGATAAATTATGTAATTGACTTATATTGTATAATTGAGGATATTGTAATCTTAAGTCTTTACCATCCGAATCAAATCTTTGTGCTGAAATTAGTTTTATTTAATTAATTTAGTTTTAATTGAAAAATCACAAAATTCGGTTGTTTAAATAAAATTAGAGTGATATAAAACTAGTAGTTGAGATTTGTTAAAAAGGATTCCTCGTGGGTACGACATTCTTTCTTATCACTTTATTACTTATTGATCGTGTATACTTGCACGTAATTGTTGATTGTAAAATCGGACAACAAACATGTAGTTGGATCGCTCCAACTTTTTCATAAATAGCATTTTACTCAATCGAGCTTATAGCTGTAAATGCAGTAGGAGGATCTACTCATAATGCATAGTCCAAATCCATAACGCCAAAAATAATTTTCACTTGTTATTTCCAAGCAGATTAGTCTTATTCAAGGCTCTAATTCTAGAGAGATACCGAAAAATAGTAGTAGGAGTCGATGCTGAAACATAATCAAGCTTAATTGCATGCCTACAAAAAACTAATAGAAATCTACAATGCACAACAATAATTAATAATTAATCACAACCAACTGTTGGCCAAACAGTTAGTTACACAAAATCTATTTACAACACTCAAAAATAGATTTTAATGAGAATTTGGTGCATTATTATCAATTTGTTGTTGGTCTAATTAATAATATGCTAATAACATCCCCAGAAGATAACGCACAACACATTTATCCACGCATCACCGTTGGGCAGAAAATGAAATAAACATGTTACTAAGACAACAAAAAATTCCATTTAACTCTAATTCAAATTTTTTTTTCTATTGGGCAAAAATTAAAATCTTCATCTGTTAAATGTAACATTATCTGACTTTACATAATCTTTAACTGTTTCAATTAATAACCTTCAGTTGGGCTGATTACCAATTTCAATAATAAAAGAGTCACTCATGTATGTAAATTATTATGATCAAACTCATTTTTATTATTAACTAACAAGCACGGTACACGTGCAAGGCACGAGCAAGTATGTGAAATAATAGGTGTAAATATGAATTTATTAACTAACAACGTAATATATATACTCGTATATCTAAAATCATGATTTGGATCATTATAATTACTATTGTTTAGAGAATATATAACCAATTTTTGGTATGACATTATGACAAACCGAAAATTTAGAAGATCTTAAATGATTAAATTAAAGGTTAAAGTTTAAAACCTATACTAAAAATAGAGGACTAATTAAATATTTTTTTAAGACCTACATGGTTTTGGAAAAGTGTAGATAAAATATGGGTTACAAAATTCAAAACCCATAAAAGATTTATATACTTGGAAGTATATTAAGGATATGGTATTATGATACCTTTAAATCTACAAGAGTCAATAAATGAAAAAGATTATGTAAGAAATTTTATAATGGTATATGTGGAAATTTATTAAGGAAATAAATTTCAAAGGAAAATATATTACAAGATTAAGGTTAATGTGTATATGTATAGATACATATATACTTAGAATGTGCTGTTTATATTTTTAGCCAAATAAGATGGATGGTCAATTTAAAATTAATCATACAAGAATAAATGAAAAGCTTAATTATAGAAGCTTGTGAAAATTATGCCTTGAATGGTAATTTAATAGAACCCAAAAATATTAAATTGGGAAGAGATAAGTTAGGTATTATGGTGGTAATTAAATTAAACCTAACCTAGTAGTCAAGCATTAGAAATTTTATAAAAAGGAAATAAGAACGTGGCAAGTCAGAATAATATATATGGCAAGCCATATGAAAAAGACTTATTGTAGGTAGCAAACCGTATTAAGAGATTTTAATAAGACATTGAATTAAATGTCAAGCTTAATATATGAGAATATATTAATTATTTACCAATGATGGTAAATATTTTTGTGAGTTATGTGAAGTATGTGAGTGATTAAATAAATATATATTGTGAATATGTATATATTTATTTAATATGTAAATAGAATGAATAAGAAAGCTATATAACCTATTATATATATTAGGAATGAGAATTAAATAACCTAAAGGTTATAGCAAGTGTAAAGTGCTAATATTTAAATTTTATACTAATATACTAACCTAAGAGATTAATTTTATTATATCAATTTATTAATTATGTTAAACCTAACTTAATTGGATTACATAATTAAATTGTCTAAGTATTTAAATTCCAAAATGAGTGAATTAGAAACTCAAATTAAATAATTAGGGTAATGTAAAATTAGTGTGATGGACCCATAATATTTGACATGGCCCAAGCAAATTAATTAGAGAGCCCAAATGAATTATGAAGTGGCCCAGATGATTATTACATGGAAGCCCAATTGTTTATTTAGTTTAAGCCCAAGCTAAGATCCAAACCATGACCCAAGTCAAAGTTTAGGGTATTGGTCAAGATATGAGCCAAATACAAACGCAAATGAAATGAAAAGCTAGATAACGAAAGCAAAGATTTGAGACAATTTGGGGGGACTCATCCATCCCTTTAAGGGACAATTTGGCATGTGGTAATTTTTTCCCCAAGACATGTGTCACTTGATTAAGGAAAGGATAACCATGTGTCTTGCTTCCAATAATCAAACATGTGGTTAAATAAATTTGGGAAGGCAAAGAAGGAGAGGTGGCGGGTGGCTAAGAGAGAGTGAGAGAGCACATGTGATTTTATTTGATTTCCTAATATTTGTTTTCATATGCAAGTAAAGAAGAGAGAGAAGTAAGTGTTAGGAAAAAGAATTAGAAAGAAGGGAGAGAAAAGGGAGGGGTTAAATGCAAAGTCGACCACTGAACTTTAGTGAGTTTTGGGTATTGAGCTCATTTCTTCTGGTCAACGCAAACTGAGCCCATTTCTATTCAAAAATTTGGACTTTGAACCCCCATGCGCCACATGTGCATTGACCTGATGACGTGTCACACGTGGCGCCTACGTGGCACACGTGGCAGATCTGACGCGACATTTTATATTGTAATTTTACACGTGGCAGATCTGATGTGGCTTCTTTTGAATTTTTTCCAAAAAATTCTCTCCATTGGTTTGAACTCGCAACCTCAAGTATGAAACCTTAGTCATATGACCACTGGAGCACCACAAGTCAACTATTAACATCTTGCAAGGATTAATGTTTAAAACTTAGAATAGCTAGTGGACAGCTGCCCCTAAATAGAAAATTTGGGGTTAGCTAGAGTGCTCTAAAACTTTTGGGCTTTTGGTATGTTGTAGTACACTGAATAAGCTTTCTATAAACTCTGGAACGGACTAATTCCGACTTCATAGCAAAGAGTTATGCCATTTTAAAGTAACCGACTCAAAACTGGAAAACCAATTCAGGTCAGTCCCCCTCCACGAATTTCCTAGAATTTTGTTTAAGAATTTGAAGATGGTCAAAGAATAAAAGTTGTAGTCCTGGAAGTTAGCTTTGCGTGGGTGCAAAAATCGCTCAAAAATGTTTTGAAACGAAAAAATTGTGACTGTTTTAGTGAGAGATGGTAAATCTGAGAAATAATGAAAAACTGTTATGAGTGGACATTTTTGGGGTTGGTTTTAGGCTGCCTATGAGGTCCGAAATGGGTAGGTTATATTTTTCGAAAATAGCCTACTATGGTACCTATAACAAATCCAAATTTGGAAATTTTCCGATTAACGAGCAGCGCGTGAGAAATTCGCGAAGGAGCTATTTCGTTAAGCTAACTGCAGGATAGCTGTAGAGCAGCAACCACGCTGCAGCAGGCAGTGCCTACTGGCGTTTGGTTGTGCCCAGGCAGCTGCCTGATGCAGTTTTGGCACAATATTTTAACCGACTTCCGTGGTTTGTTTTAACAAATAGAAAAATTTTAAAAATACTATGACATAAGAACTCTAACATACCAAGAATTTGCTGCGATTCGAGTAATGGTTTGAAAATTAAAAATGGGCGAACGAGCATGTCAAGACTAGTTAGCCGGGCGACGCCGAACTTGGCTGCCACGGGCTGTTTTGACATTCGTCGTTCTGAATCGCATTCGGGCTAGATTGTAAGCAATGTTGAGTTTAATAAAGTCCCAAGATGAAAGTTTTGACCTTTTTGATGAATTTATACCACTAAAACTCATTCCAGACATAAATAAGACAATAAAAATATGTAATTTACATATTTAAGCGAAATAAAAACTAAGTTTGCCTATAAAATTATTTTGTGGTGCAACGAAGGGCGATAGACCTTTAAAATTTTGTATTAATCATAAAAATGATAGTTTGAGATTTTCAAGGTTCAAAATGACATTTTTGAACGAAGAAGAGTGTAATTGTAACAAATACAATTAGACAAAATTGTAACAGAGTATATATATATATATATATATATATATATATATATATATATATATATATATAGTGAAATGCGAATTTTCGTAAAACGAAAATTAAAACAAATGTGCTAACGAGATAAAATATTTGTATATGAGGCAACATACCATGTTGACTCATGAATGGACAAACTGATATAAAGAAATTTATTTAAATTAAAGAAATAATATAGTAAATTGAGTTTTACTATAAAAGTTATGCATTAATTGTTTAAACTCTTAATTTGCGAGTAAAAGTAAAAGATATTTCTGAAACGGAATATAAATGGTTTAAGCTTCAAGATGTAAAATATTTACATCTTAAAATGGGTGAGACCATTATTATTTATATTAAAAAGATAATTAAAATATTATTAAAGGATAAATAATATTAGATAATTAAAATATTATTAAATGATTAAAATATTATTAAACTATTAATAATATTAGAGAATGATTAAAATGTTATTAAAGGATTAATAATATTTGTAAATGATTAAGATTATTAAGTGAATCAAATATTATTAAATGGTTAACAATATTTGTAAGTGATGAAGATACTATTAAATGATATTGAGAAATAAATAAAATATTATTAAGTGATTAATAATATTAAACAATGATTAATATTTTATTAATTGATTAAATATTATTAAGTGATTAATAATATTAAGTGACTAAAATATTATTAAAGGATTAATAATGTTAGACAAGAGTTTAAGATGATGGTCAAGTGATAGTAATATTATTAAGAGATGATAATATTACTAATAATTTAAAAAATTATTCAATGTTTGATTATGTGGCTACATACTAGCAAATTTATTATTCAAGTAATAATATTGTGAGATAAAGTATGTTATGCTAATTGAAAGATTAATCTTATAACTGATAGGTTTTTCATAAGAGATTAAATTAGATTGCGTAGCAGTAATCGACGGTACATGTAAGTTTCCTAACTCAAACTCGAGTAATTATTTTTCAAGAATCCTAGTGGATTAATTATTGACAATTATTCCACGTCTATGATTATTGTTATTGACACTTAGTGCATGTTGCATATGTTCATTATGTATGAAAGGCTTATCACTTTCATTACCATAAGGTTCAGTTAAATTTGTTCATGGTCATTGTTGACCACCCAACATTATTAATTCAGTCATTCAATTATTGAAATTTTGATTCATGTTCTTTCACAATTGTTGTACATTGTTGAAAACTTGAAAGCTTATTCCTTTTCAATCATGATATATCCTTCTTATATTTAAACTTGCTCACGCTTGCTATATCATGATAACATTTTCAGATTAAAACGAAGGTTCGAAGGAAGACAGAGACAAGGATAAATTCCAAGAGTAGATTGTTATGCCCATTTAACTATTATGTTATTTGATGTGAATAAATTATGTAAATCTTTTGTAGATTCCAAAGGTATGTATGTAAGTTAAGGTTAGATACCTTGGGAAATGATGTAGAATTATTTGAAAATGAACAATGTATGTATAAATATTCCACAATAGTTATGGAACAGGTATTAAGGGAATGTATCATGACACACCAGGTTCGAGGTTTAAGGGACCCGAATTTGAGGGCGCTACATACACTCACTCTCTTTGTTTCTCCTCCTTACCTTCCCTGGTTCTCCTCCCTATCCCCAATTCTTGTTGCCCCTCCCTTCGCATCCCAACCCCCCTTCCACTTCCCCTTGTTCTTATTACAACCAACTAAAACCAACACCCAACCAAATTAAATTCCATAATACAACAGATTAAGCAATATTTTATTAATAATAAGGTGGACTAACATAGTGGGAAAATTATTGTGCTTGAAATAGATTCAAAAGTAAAAGTTGAGGAAACTCTGATGGATTTCGCACCACAAAGTTGTTCTCGTTGAGCTCTAAGTCATCAGAAACGGCGCCTCAGCCTCAGCCTCTGCCTTTGCCTCTATCGTCATCAGTCGTCACAACTCTATCCATGTTCATCTCCAATCTACTATCAACAATTTCAATCGGTAGTCATAGCTAATCTTTTCCCCCCTTCTTTCATCATTCTTGTTTTTTATACGATTCTCTCATATGTCATGGCGGTAAAGATCAGTGCGTGTGTGTGTATATATATATATATATATATATATATATATATATATATATAGGTTAATTGGAGAAAAGAAAGAGTTTTTTTGGGAGACGACACATTTTGGGAGAAGAATATTATGAAACTCTTCGATTTTACAATCCAAATCAGATAGTATGATTTGTTATGAAGGATCAACGCTTCGATTTCTCAATCCAAATTTGACAGTATGACTTGTACGAACAAAAATGACTCGGTATTATTTTAACATATTTAACGTAATTGAAGTTTTGGTCAAAGCCAGATTAGTTTATTTTTATCATTAACTCGAAACTCAACAAAATTAAATTTTTTTTATCTAATTTACTCATTTGACGGATCGACTTATGATTTGTTATAGATAGGAATTGATAACATATTAATCAAGTTTAAAACTTAACATTATTTACAATTACATGCAGCAACTTAGAAACCCTGATATTATATCAGATCATGTTTCAAAATCTTAATTGAGATATATAATTATAAATATGAATTAATTATAAAATATTCACATTAATTCTAACTTGAACACATGATGGCATGGTATATAAATATAAAATAATATTATATAGGCGTATAACTAATAAATCACGTGCATACTACCTATGATTTCATGAATACAAAACTGAATACAATCAAAAGGAATATTAAACATGTACAGTAGACATCAAAAGGAAGTAGTGTGCATGCACAGTATGTTATGAATTAAAGGTAATTCATGAATACAACACATAAGAAAACATAATAAATGTCCTTTAGAAAACTTCTTTTTCAGAGAAACAAACCGAATGATTTAGGGCTAAATACATTTTTGTTACACTTAAGTTTCACTTTCTTCATAATTTAATCCCCAAACTAATTAAACTCATAATTTAGCCCTTAAACTACCTAATTTCAAACAATGTCCCTCCAAATTCGAATTACAATTAAAATTGACAGGAGTACCCGACACCCGATCGGCAACTCGGTAGGACCCTAATGGGGTTATACGGTTTGACCGTAGTCAATTACGATTGACTTATTAAAAAAATTAACTTAACACCGTATATTACTCAAAATACTGTTCATATATTGTCTAACCTTTACTTTCCTTTTTCTTCTCTATCTTGCAACTTTGTCCGATCGAATTCAAAAAGTGAGATTACACGATCAAAAGTAAAATTGTCTCCAGATCTGAAATCATGTGGATATTGATAAGTTTGGAACTCCTTTATCATCTCTATCTCAATTCTCATCAAGCCTGGTCATGAGAACTTCTTAATTGTACCCATGAAGAATATGATGACTTCATGCTCCATATTCTCCAATCTGAAAGGTATGGTGTTGGTTGCTTTTGTTTTTGTTGCTAAATATTGACTTCTTTTCTTTCCCCAAATGCATCTCTATCTATTTACATCTTCAACTACTGTCAAATTTGGTATGTATTCTGTAAGAGAGATACAAAGAAGCTACTAGAATAAAGGGTGTATTTCTGTAGTTTTTGAATTGGATTTGTAGAATTGAAGAATTTCTGCCATTTTTAAAACTTAATTGTTAATTTGTTTGATTAATTTTTGGATATTATAGTATATGTATACATGTGTGTGTAGTATATGTGTAAGAAATTATATAGCTTTATGATAACGCCAAGATTCGTCTACACGCACAATCACCAAATTTACGTGCTAAATCTTGCACAAAAACGAAACCACACTCAGAGAGCTGACGACTGAGGCTGCCGTGTGATAGCTTCGGTGTGAGAATAAGTAAATGCTGAATAAAGGTTAACAATAGATGTTTAATACTTTAATGCTTAAAAGAATGAATATTGTTGTTACCTGTGAATTAGAGTTTAGCTAGCTTTGTATTTATAATTGATCACACCTCTTTTGACACCCCATCCTCGAATTGGATTAGGAGTCCTTATCATGGTAGTTATCATAATAGGATAGAAGTCAATCACCTTAAAGAAAGGAAGTCGAATATAATCCCAACTCTTTCCTTAGGAATTAGATGTTATATTGTGACGACCCCAAAATAGGTCCATTCCATCCAACCTGGTCCATTCCATCCAACCTATTCTGAGTCGTCAAATACATGGTACAGAAAACAACTACAACTTTATTACAACAATTGTCGTGCAAAATACAACAACACATATGCTGTGAGTTTGGATACAAATATATACCAAATGTGACTCATGTCCCAACCGTGGACAGCACCTCACAATGACACCTTACATAAAGGTATAGTCAAAAACTGTTTTAGAAATTAGAATATTTAGGAAGTGCTCAAGGAAACCTTTGTACATGGGAGCCCATGCGTCTAGGTTATGATAGATATCATATGGCCACAGAATTATCCTTGGTTAACCCAATAGACCCCAAAGAAAAACGAGAAGTTTACTATCATACTCTTCCCAATGGTGAGTCTTCTCTTGACATATCATTATCTCCACTGTCTCTAATTGAAAATTATACTTCAAACAAACACAAAGATTATATAGGTATTGCTCGTAAAGATACTCAGCAAGTGGATAAGCACAACCCTGTCTTATGATGACACGAGGTTGTATGTCATTAGACATCTTGTATGATAGTGACAAAACACCCTTTCAACGTTGGGTTCGTCTCACCCTATTTTATTCACCAAATATAACTATTAAATGATGACCACCGTTCTATTCCCTTGTTACCCCCGCTCGACCCAGCTACACTCTTATTACCTGAAAGGAATTGTGAAACAGAAGGGTGAGCACAACTAGCCCAGTAAAGAATATCATGACTAAAGATAAATAAATTATCAATAGTCTTCATCAGTAATAAATCAGAGATTTAGAACATATGGTAGATGATAAAAAATTTCAACCATAGTTGCAGCGGAACGAGCAATCCATTAGAAGAGTCAAATAGACTATAAAGTCTATTATCTTCTCCATGTTAAAAATCCACCAACAATGTTTTATCCCTGTAACATCACTCAACAGTTCCTTTCCACAATCATATGAATAACTCATAATCATAATTGTGATTTTAAATTCCTCTTCGCATTCAGGACGAAGATAATTTTCATCACATGTCTTTACCTGAAACATCAAAGATCATGGTTATACCAAATCACAGTTCCTGTTTATAATCATACTAACAATTTCATCTTTGCACTACGGCCAAATATATTCATCAACAGACCATCTTTGCACTACATGCCAAAGATATTCAACAACAGGTCATCTTTGCACTACAGGCCAAAGATATTCATCAACAGACCATCTTTGCACTACATGCCAAAGATATTCAACAACAGTTCATTTTTGCACTACAGGCCAAATATATTCATATCTCAAAGAAATATATAATCATTTCAGAATTTATATAAACAATAATTATAACCATGTTGATCATTTCACCTTTGCACTTAAGCTAAAGATATTCACTTATAAATTCAATGGTCATGATCATACAAGTCACCAATTCAACTTTGCACAACTGGCCAAAGAGAACCCTAGTCATGATCATACCAATAATCTACTCATCTTTACACTCAAGTGAAAGAGAATATCATCATTAGGGTTATAAAAATGTTATATATGATAATAAAAATAATATGATCAACATATAGTTTTAATCTCAAGAGTAATATTCATAAATCAACTATAATTTGGTCAGAAAAAGAAACCAATTTTGTCGTGAATAGTACCCGTAAATAGTAACTCGTGAATAATGACTCATGAATAGTAACCCCGACACAAAAAGGTAGAAATTCTATAATAAAATCCATACCAATATTTCTGTATAATGATATTGAAAGAATAACATTTCTTAAACTTATAAACAATTTATTTTAATTGTTTACACTTTACTAAATAATGCATTTAATCATTCTAAAATGCCAAACTCATAAGATTTCATCACCAATAACCAAAACCCTCATAAAAAATCTGCATATACCTCATATAGGATTCTCAAGTCATAAAATCCTATTTTCCAATTTTCTTACTTCACAAAACATATTTAATTCATTTACTCATAACTAGACCATTTTCATGAAAAATATCAAATCAGTTCCAAAAATATTTCTTTTCTGAGATTTAGCATAATATAGTCCCATAGTGAACATATATTTTTCTCAGAATTTTTAAAAGTCATTTACTATTTTTCATATGGCCAAAACAGCCGAATATTTAGACATTTATCATAAATTGTACTTTTATCCAAAAATTCTCAAATTTATAGAGTACACTGATATTATATAGATATACTTCCAATAAAAATTTCATCAATTTTGGAGTTAACCACAAGGAATTATAAGCGGTTACTTTTAAAATAGTATTTTCTCATAAAATTCATAACTCTTAATCTATACATCCAAAAAATACCATTTTTGGACACAATCAATAAAACTCATCAAAATATCATTTCAAATTTTTCCAGAATTTTCTGAAGGTCAGAAGAATTACGAACTGAAAAATATAATAACCCTTAAACTCCCTTGCTATCCCTTACCTCAAAAGTGTAGTGTTTCTGACTGGAATGCAAAGCCGAAGGAAACTTGCACTGAATAGCAACTCTCAAAGTATCTAAATACTCACAAAATATGCTTCATAATATAGAGAGAGAAAGAGAGAAAGCTTATGTTTCTGGTGTGATTTTTAATTCTAACTTAGCCCTCTATTTATAGTAAAATGTTAGCACGCCGAAGCAGACTTAACCTGTAACATGATGGCTTTACCTGCTACTATTCCCACCCACCACATTTGAATAAAAATCTCAGCACATTTTTTCACCAACCAAGAGTGGGGCCCACCAATTCTAGAATTTTCCACCAAAATGATTAACTCCGAAAATTCAACAATTTTTGAACCAGTTATCTCGTAAAATTCATAACAAATCATACGTTCATTTTTAACGGTTCAAAATTTGTGGACATATACTCAACTTATATATGTATAACATATCCAAATATTACCACGATCCAACGGTTGGATTAAAAATTATAACCTTCGCAAAATATCTCAAAAACCCTAATTTGATTTTCAATACCTCCGTTCCGACAAAAAATACAGATAAAACACCTCAACATTAACTCCTTCATTTTTAACTACAAAAATATATCCCTCATTTATATCCACATAAAATAAATATTTCCTTATCATATGAATCAATAATTAATTATTCACAAATAATATTATAGAATCACATTTATGACAACCAGGCCGTTCCCAGGAAAGAGTGGGGTTTCCAATAAGGATTTCTCCTTACTGGCGCGCAATTAGATGACCAAACCTCTCCTTAGACAGAACTTTCTAGACATTGGCAATAATGTTATCTAATAATATTATTCAAATAATATGAATTATTGATCTGATAATGGGAAATACTGTGCAGCAATAATTATTGAAACAACAATAATATAACCTATCAACGTAGCAATTATTGAATCAATAAAATAAAATATTGAACAGTAATTACAATAACAATTATTGAGTAGTGCCTTCTTTCGTAAGAATCAATAATTCAAAAATACTGTGCAAAACCGTGTGCTACTGTGCAACCACGCGTATTACTGTATTTTAACTACCGGGTATTCCAACAGTGTTAACGGTAACAACTACGCCGTTATTTATAAAAACTCAATTTTGTCGTTATCTTCATCTGACAGTTATTCTGTTATGGGACCCACAAATGACTGCGCCGTCGTACGGATATTCCCCGACAGAAATAATATTCCACGACCAAACGAATATTCCCCGACAACAATGAATATTTTATAACCACTTGTGTTTTTTGAAAAAAAATTCATATATCACCCTTAACTTTAACATTTATCAATTTAATCATTTACTGAATAGTAATTATAAGAAAAATTGAATACTTTTATTTCATAAAATTCGGAGTCTTACATATATACAGTGATTATAGATTCCTTAACTGTCAAGATCCTCACCAGGATATAGCTCACGTGGGAAAAAATCTTCCATGTGGGATAGAACCCAGCGAATCACCCGGGACCATTAAATCACCCCCCAACATTGCCCACACTCTCTTGTTATAAAATATATAATAAGATAGTACAAAAAGTACAATTAATCCTAGTACGGATATTAAAACCAAAACACATCCCCCGTCGCCCTTCGTGCACACAGAAGGCCCACTACTCTATTAATACGTCGTAACTTGGGAAACGTGCGAAGACAAAAAGTCTCGTCACATCAAAAGCCCACTCCTAAAACAAACCATCATTGGCATTTCAGATCTAATATTTCAAAAAAGTACCAACTATCTTGCTCTCTTCCTCCCAACTAACTTTCTCAGATAAACTCCTCCAACTCCGATCAACAATAGCAAACAACAACCAAACCAAAATCACCTCTGTTCAACCCACCACTAGCCCCATCTCATCATCAGCTCCATCCATCATCCCATCCACCACAGAGACCGTCCCCATTACTGAATCAACCCCACAGATCACCACTACCACCACCGTCACCAGCGCCGTCGCTACTGCCCCCAAACCATGACTCCTCCACCACCTCTGAAGCCAACATTTCACCCATTCGAACCGAGGCTGAAATTGAAGTATTAAAAATATAAAAAGAATATTTTTCTGAGAAGGCATTCACCCGCATCAACACCAAACCTTCCATCAATGAACAATCCCGCTCTGACATCCGCCAACAATACAACATCCCCCTTACCTACGAACTTCGAGCAACAAATCTAGACGAGAGAATGTACCATTGTCCCGATGGCTAGACTGTAATCCCTCTTTACGCCCTCAAGTATGGGATCTGATTCCCTCTTCACACATTCATCACTATCCTCATTAGCTTTGTTTGAGTCAGATTCACACAACTGGTGTTGAACTCCTACATCTACTTCATTTACTTCATAGCATTCTGCTATGAATGTGGTGTCCCTCCCACCATCGATTTTTTTCTTCTCCTTGTTTTCCCTTGGTCGATCTAAAGGGCCAGGGTTCTGCCAGATAAACAAGCAATTGAGCAAACAGATACAAAAACGATCACTAAAGAAAACCACTAGAAGCAACAAGGGATGACACTCCCTCTAGTTCTACATCCGAGGACCCAACACCCACCAACTATTGGATTGGGCCAAAGCATTAAAAACAAACATCATTTTTAACAAACTCTCTCAAAGCCGTCTGGAAGATCTAAAAGCCCTTATTGAAAAGTTATCCGAAGAAGAATAAGATATGGAACTTTTAACCGACCAAACCTGGTTTAATGACCATAAATGTAAGACGAATTCACCTCCTTCATACAAAATATCAGAACTGTTTCTAACATCCACTAATTGTTTCTTTATTTGCAGTGTCTCTTATAAAACCGGCAACAACTAGGGGGATCGGCTAATCATCATCCACACCATCCATTACTACATGGCCCCAACACTACCATAACAACCACCGAACCTCCCCTAACCACCGATGAACCCATTCTAATCTAATCAAATTTGTTCGCCCCTATACCAACCTTACTATCTACCCTTATCCTAATCCCCTCATTCACAAAAATAAGCCCCCTTAGATATGTCACTCTCAGAGAGGAATGTATTACTCAAAAAGAAGAAATGTAGATTTGTGAAAACATCCTCCCTCACCTCACCTGCTGAACCACCGGCCTCAAACCTGTGACAACCTGAAAATTTAAAGGATATTGAATGATTAAATTAAAGGTTAAAATTTAAAACCTAGAGTGAAAATAAAGGAATGATTTAAAATTTTTAAGAAGAACCTATATGGTTTACTATTTGAAAGAGAATTGAGAAAATAAGATTATGAAAATTCAAAGCCTATAAGCTAGAAGGAGAATTTTTTTTATATGGAAAATTTATTAAGAAAATAAATTTCAAAGAAAAGATGTTATGAGAATAAAGTGAATGTGTATATGTATAGCTAAATATATAATTAAGAATGTGGCAAGTAAAAATAATATATATGGCAAGCCATATGGAAAAGGCTTATTGAATACAACAAACCGTATTAGAAGGTTTTAACAAGACATGAATTAAATGTCTAACCTAATAAATAAAATTAATAATTATTTATCAGTGATGATTGTGGGCCTAAGTACAAATTAGGGTTCACTTGACCTAATTGAATTAAATGCACAAATTAAGGTTCGCATTATGATTAAATGAAAAGATGGAAGAGTCAGAAATAAAGAAGCAAGACCTGAGAGAATCTCACGTGTCCCAAGGCAGAAGACACGTGGAGGTGACTCATTTGGAAATTGATTGAGGGATTGGATTGGTGGCTAGAAGGGCAGGATGAGCTGGGCATTACTTGATGACTAAGGGTAAATTAGGAATTTCCCTGAGGGCATGTGCCTAGCACATGACCATTCTCCAGAAAACCTTATAAATACCCCCTTCCACTCCATTGGGAAAGGGGACCTCATTTTTAGACTCTTGGACCTTTTGGAAGACTAGGAGATTTGGAGATTCTCTCTCAATCCGAAGCACTCAAGAAGGCTCTCTGAATCCTTGCTACTCTAACAAGGTTCTCGGATTCTAAGAGTTCTGCCACGTGTCATTGGAGTAATCGCTCACATGTTCTTCTCCCCTCTTTAATTCATCAATCAATTCCATACCCTTTGTGGATTTCTCTCCTCCTTAGCCAATACAAAACCCTAACCCTAGTAAGGTACGATTTCCTTGCCCACATTTCTTTGTCGACTCTGTTGGGGAGGTGTAGAATTCGTGAAGGGTATGCCCACAACTTGAAGTGGGAGAACTACATGAAGAACTTTACCAACAAATAACATTACCTCACCGGATCCAGTTCCAAGGCAAGCAAATCAAGCTGTCCAAGGCATGAATTTAGATCTCGATCAACCCATTCTTGAAGACGCCTCGGAAGGAAGTTCAACATCACCATACATGGTTGATCAACAACCAACGAATGTCAGGAAGACATGCGTGGGAAGGCAAGGCGAGGAAGAAAGTGGAGAGTAGGCAAATACTGTGCAATTGGACATGATCAAGGCATTGAAGGAAGCACGAGAAGGATAAGGGATGATGATGGCTATGATGCTGGAGATGCAGAGGAAGCAATAGGAAATGGGGAATTTTTGCTAAGAGTTGATGCAAATCCCCACTTTCATGGTCATGTCTCTAAGTAGTTCGCAGGAGGAACGAGCAGGAGTGGAGAACAACAACAACAATAACAACAAAGAGAATCAGACTGTACCTCCATTAATAGAGAATCAGTTTATTCCAATCATCAACTTGGAACCCCAAAATAGTGATGACATGCCACAACCCAGACTGGAAGTAAGCCAACCTTAGACAAACATCATCACGACCACTCTCCATGCATTTTCACAAGTGCAGGTACCGACCATCCCAAGCCACGTCCAACGAACGAGCCAACAAGCACAACCAATGTAAGCTTTGAATGATGCAAGCGTGCATCAGCCAAGTTCTTTACCATACACACTGCCAATGCAGCAATACATCACAACACCACAAAGAGTCCATGCCACGAGCCAATACGTGACGAAAGATGATATGCTCGATGTGATCAATCAACTTCGCAGGTAGACATCCCGACCTTCGGAGTTAGACTTTACTCCACCTTTCTCGGCACATATTCAAAGACAACCTTACCCGGCAGGGTATATCGAGCATCCCCCACAATTTCTAAAATACAATGGGTAGAAAGGAAATGCCAGGGAACACATTGCCAGGTTCGTGGAGTTGATGTCTCCATGGTTAGGATATGATGAAATGAACAATTATAATTTGTTAATGAGGGAATTCAACAAGACTTTGACAGATAATGCCTTCATTTGGTACTATAACTTGGAGAAGGGATCAGTCCATGATTGGGATGATCTAAAATTACAATATTTTTAAGAAAATTTATATGTGCAGAAACAGGTAACCATCGTAGAGCTCATGCGATTCAAGCAGAAGCCAAACGAGGAGTTGTTAGATTACGTGGATAGGTTCAGGGCCTAAGCACAGAAGTGTGTAGAGCCAATTGGTTACTGTATAATTTTGATTCGGTTACTATGTAATGTTGATTTGGTTACTATATAATATTAATGTGTTTTCTACTGATGATTTTTATATTGATGGTTACTTATTACATATAGTGGTTACCTTCATGCAATTTTTTTGTCTTTAATTGGTCACAAAGTCATTATACTGAGTGTTTTGATTGTAAAATGCACGGAAAGAATGTGTTTATGTTATGGTTACTATATATATATATATATATATATGGTTACTGTCTAATATTGATTTGGTTACTGTATAATGTTTGATTTGGTTACTGTATAATATTAATGTGTTTTCTACTGATGATTTTTATGTTGATGGTTACTTATTACATATATTGGTTACCTTCATGCAATTTTTCTGTCTTTAATTGGTCACAAAGTCATTATACTGAGTGTTTAGATTGTAAACTGCATGGAAAAAATGTGTTTTATATTCTGGTTACTAAGTATATACATATTGGTTAATGTATAATTTTGATTCGGTTACTTTATAATGTTGATTTGGTTACTGTATAATATTAATATGTTTTAATATCGATGTGTTTTATATTGAAGGTTACTTATTAGCAATATTTGTTACCTTTATACAACTATTAGTCTTTAATTGGTAACAAACTCATTACACTGAGTGATTTGATTGTAAAATGCATTAGAAATTGTATTTTATGTTCTGGTTACTAATTAGTACATATATGTTGGTTACTGACTAACCTTGATATGATTACTATACAATGTTGATTCATTTGTCAGACAATGGAGATGATTCCAGTTGTACTTTATTTCAACGAAACGTGGACTGACAGTAACCAATATAACAAATTTGAAGTTACTGGCCTACTAGTTCCATCAACTACTTCGTTCAAAGAAATGCAAAACTAGGTATGCAGTGTAATAAGGCTAGACACAAACACAATAACCTTGTCAATCAAATTTAAGATTAGAAGCGACATTCCACCGATCATTATATCAGATGAATCAACCTTTAAATTCTTTATGGAAGTCAGTAGAAAATCTGATGAGCAAGGCAAGTTCTCACTGATTATAGAGAATGTATACAACAGGGGATGCACAACAATCTTGCAGAACTTTATAAATGTAGAAGAAAATATGATTCATGATGTAACGCCAATTAGATCAACACAATGGAATTCAAAACTTGTACCACTAACAACACAAGATTGCCAAATTGGAACGCAGTATGCTGATCAGCTTGCGATGGAAGTTATTGAACAACAACAAGATAGACTACATGACCGATCTTACACAGAAGAACGATCTGATGATGTAAAACAGATCTGAATGAACGTGAAGTAAAATTACATCAAACTTACAAAGACAAAAAAAATCCTATCACAAGCAATAAGGCTGCATTCAATCAGGAAAAATAGACAACACACAGTTGAACGAACAAGTTATAGAGACTTTGTACTAGTGTGCATAGATAATGAAAATTGTAGATGGAAGTTGAGAGTATCAAGGTTTCGAAAAACCAATATGTTCAAGGTGAGAGAATTTAATGATATCCACACATGTTCAATCAACATACTGCTGGGAGACCACAAATATGCAAATAGTGAGTTGGTTAGTGAATGCATAATGCACAGATTAATAAATCTGAAGAAAATATACACACCAACAGATATTGTGGAGGACATGATGACATAGTATAATGTGTCTATCTCTTACCAAAACGCATGTAGATCAAAGGAGAAAGTATTGGAAAAGGTGAGAGGAAATCCACACGACTACTCACTGATCCCATCATGGTTACACATGTTAGAGAAAACAAATCCAGGTAACAGTTAAAAACTGTTTATTTATTTTTTATAATTAGTTGGTTACCCAAATCAAATGATTTGGTTACCTTAGTATGCAGGTTTAGTTACCAACTGTATTATAAAAAAATTATGTTAAAATAATTTGTTGTATGTGATCAATATCTACACAAAAGGTTACAGTTTAATGACATTTTGGACACCATCTGCACCGTATTGAAAACATTAAGATGATAATTAGTTGCATACCATTAACCATATAAATAGTTACCCTCTACAACAAGTTTGGATACTGTCTGCTACTTGTAATTATATTTATAATGCTAAAATTTCATATCAGGTTCCATCACAACACTGGACTTGGAAACAAATGGTCGTTTCAAGTATCTATTCTTTGCCATTGGAGCATCGATTCAAGCATGGAATCATTGCTTCCCAATCATTGTAAATGATGGTACGTTCATTCAATCAACCTATAGGGGGACACTTCTGATAGCAAGCACACAAGATGCAAACAGACACATTATTTCGATTGCTTTCGCAGTGGTTGACAATGAAAATGAATTATCTTGGAGATGGTTTTTCGTAAATTTAAGAAATGCTTGTGGAGTTAGGGAATGCCAATGCATTGTTTCAGATAGACATGGAGCCATTGTACAGGGACTGAATTTTGTGTTCCCCGATGTCATGCATGGTTCATGTACATACCATGTATTGAAAAATATAAAAAACAAATTCAGAAAGGGAGGAGAAGAACTCAAAAAGGCATATAACGGGGCTTGTAGAGCTTACACTATAGAACAATTCAACAAACACATGGGTGAACTTGATGTAATTGATGCACGAATAAGGACTTATTTGGATGAAGATGTTAAGTTGGAGAAGTACACAAGGCTCTATGGGACTATAAGCAGGTACTCGACAATGACTTCAAACACAGCAGAATCTATCAACAATGCAATCAAGGGGATCAGGGAACTTCCAGTTACAACAATGATTGAATGCATCCGTTGTATGATTCAAAGATGGTATTTCACAATTAAATAAGCAGCCATATCAACATTCACTACCCTTTCCGCAACAGCTGAGAGAAGATTGCAATCTAATATCACTAAATCAAAGAAACTTAAGGTAACTCCTACAACTTTTAATTTATTACATCAGAATTTGCATTTGCATTTTATGGAAACCACATTACTTATTATTGGTTACCTGTATATGATGAGAAGGTTACCAACATTACGGGGGGTGTATTCAATTAAGATTTTTAAATACTTTTTTTAAGTGACAGACTTTTATAGAATTTGTGGGATTTTAATGACTTTCACAGACTTTAAAGACTTTTTTAAAATGACTTTTATAGACTCCATGAAATAAGTAACAGACTTTTATAAACTTTTTATCAAGATTGTGATAGACTTTTGTATACTTCTAATATATCTTGCAACTTGTATTAATTATTAATTAGCTTATGTGTACAACCTCTAACTCTTTTTTCATGAACTAGAGTAAATCTCATTATATTATTGTGGCATGAGATTTTATATATGTTGAAAATGTTCACATTATTCTACTCATTTTAAGATACATTTAGATACTCGGATACCAATAAAACTTTAGAAACTACAGACGCAATACAAAAATTAAGCTCACTTTTCATTGAGCTATATATACTTTATGCATATGCGTACGCTTTTTACTAATAATTGATTGCTTTTTATTATTGATTGCTTTACTAATATATATATATATATATATATATATATATATATATATATATATATGTTGATTGTGTGATTCTGTCAACCCAATTTTCCATCTTAACTGCTGCTAATTTTGTTTGATTGGGTGGATCTTTTTTATGCGCCTAACATATATTAAAGCAGTGCGTTTTTTCCTTTTTTATAAGGGAAAGATAACGATTCTGTCAATTTATCATGCATGAATACAACCACATGTTTCATTATTTCACTGTGATACACCAAAGACACTTGAAGACGAATATGGAGGATGCTCAAAAATTAACAGTGATTTTCTTTGTTTAAAATGTCAGAAAACCAAAAAAAAAAACATATACACACACATCATATATTTTCTATTTTCATATATTATAATACATAATCTTTACAATTGATTTGAAAGTTATATGATTTTATCTCACATTTGTTGAACAAATCTCTTTCCTCTTTCTATTGGAAGCTTTCGAACGGCTGCTTTTTCCCTCACCAATTTAGATTAGGTCTAATTATTTGTTTACTTATTAATATATCTTGTTAATTCTCTTATAATAAAATTATAATAAATCTAATTATTTTTATGGCCCAAATTTTACCAAATTATTTAACCATCACATATTAATAATTATTAGCCCATATAAAATAAATAACTAATTTGACCCAATGAAAGACAAAGTCCAATTAATAACTAGTTTTATCTACCTTTGTGTTTATTTGGAAGTCTTTAGAAATCTTTAGAGATGAGGTAAGACTTTGGATATGGGTTGATAGTTATAATTCTTCTTCTAAAGTCTGTCAAACTCTACCATTTGATAGAAATCTTTAAAATCTATGACTTTTTGAATACCAAAATACTTTTATAGACTTTGTAAAAATCTTAATTCAATATCACCTAACTTTTAAAGACATTAAAAAAGTTGTAATTGAATACCACTAAACTTTTATAAACTCTTTAAATGTCTTGATTGAATATAACCAAACTTTTAAAGTCTTTAAAAGTCTTTAAAAATTTTAATTGAATACACCCCCTACATAAAACTGTCATTCATTCAATTTAAACAAACTAAATATTTATACATACTAACGACACGCTTAAATTGTGTTGTAGGTTGAGATAGCAAACCTAATTATTTTCATTGTTTACGATGTCACAAAACATTATATCGTGGACATTGAACAAATGACATGCACATGCCGTAAATTTCAATATCATGAGATGCCTTGTCCACACGCTACTGCTATTATCAACAAGAGAAATTTGAGCTATTATGAATTTTGTTCAACAAAATACTTAAAAATAACTTTGGTAGACACGTGTTCAACTTCCATCATGCCATTAGATGACAAAGAGAATTGAGATGTGCTAGAAGAAGTAAGAAACATATGTGTAAAACCACCAAACAAAAGAAGACCAGCGGGAAGACCAAAGATATGGAGGTACAAGCACGGATCTAAAAATAGAATTCAAAACAAATGCAGCAGGTGCCAAGAAAAGGGACACAATAGGAAAACATGCAATAATCCACCAATTTTACGGCCAAAAAAGGTCTGATATAGTACATAAGCAAAAAGAGTGTGAATACATGAATATATTATTGTTTACTATGTGTAACCATTAACCAGATATTTGGTAACCTTTTTGATGATGTAAAGTAACCAAAATTGTGTTACACAAAGTTGAATAATGTTTTGATTTCTGATTCCAGCATGATTTATCAATATAAAGCAAACATATACATTGAACAATTGGATACTGTTCTGAAACATTTTTATGTAAATTTGGTTACTCACAAAAAATAAAATGGTTACCTCTATATGCATATTTAGCTACCACCTGGACCATATACAAATATTTTTTACAAGTATGTAAACTATAAATATCCATCAGCTAGATAAATGGGCACTCTCACATTTACATTTAGCACTTGATAACTATTCTGATATAAGTTTATAATTATCTGGTTACTGACAAAAACTAAAATGGTTACCCTTATATGAAGGTTTGGATACTAACTGTACCTTTCAAACTATTTTTTTTTGAAATATGTAATTTATAAATGACCATCATCTATATAAATGGGCACACTTAATTGGAGTTTCTAATTCCATCCTGATGATAGAGTATAAATAAAACATATACATTTAATGCTTGATAACATGACTTATATAACCTTATAACTATATAGTTACTAACAAAAACTAAAATGGTTACCCTTATATGCAGGTTTGGATACCAACTGTACCTTTCAACTAAAATAGCTGATGGATACTATTTTGAAGCATTTTTATGTAATTTTGGTTACTTACAAAAAATAAAATGGTTAACTCTATATGTAAATTTAGCTACCAACTGGACCATATCCAAATAACTTTTATAACTATGAAATTTAAAAGTATCCATCAGCTAGATAAATGGGAACCCTCAAATGTACATTAAGCACTTGATAACTGTTCTGATATAAGTTTTTAATTATTTGGTTACTAACAAAAACTAAAATGGTTACTCTTATATGCAGGTTTGGATACCAACTGCACCTCTCAAACTATTTTTATTTTAATATGAGATCTATAAGTGACCATCATATATATAAATGAGAACTCTTAATTGGAGTTTCTTATTCCATCGTGATGACAGGGTATAAATAAAACATATACATTTAACACTTTATAACAGTCATAATACAAACTTATAATTATCTAGTTACTAACAAAAACAAAAAAGGTTACCATATATGTAGGTTTGGATACCAACATAACATTTCAACTGAAATAGCTGATAGATACTGTTCTTGACCAATTTTATGTAAATTTGGTTCACAAAAAATAAAATGGTTACGCTTATATGCAGATTAAAATACCAATTGTACAATTTCCAGATAATTTTTATGAGTATGTAATTTATAAATATACATCAGCTAGATAAATAGGACACTCTCACATGTACATTTAACACTTGATGTTTGTCCTGATACAAGCTTGTAACTATCTGGTAACTAATAATAGCAACCATAATGTAACATAATAAAACAATAACCACATAATTATATGATAATAACCAAAACATGTTTTAATGGAAACCAAAACAAAAATATCATGTAATGAAACCCAGTTTAGGCAATCCATGTATACTAAACAATTACATATTAACCAGAATAAAAAATAAAAGTAACCAAAATTTCACATTGAGGGCACAATAATAGTAGCCAAACCATAAGATAACAATAACCAAAACATAATAAAGAAGTAACCAAATAGTTATATGAAAGTAACAAGAACAAGTTTTAATGGTTACCAAAACAAAAACAACATGTATACCCAACTCAGTTTAGGCAACCCATGTATACTCTCACATGTATATTTAACACTTGATATATGTCTTGATACAAGCTTGTAACTTTCTGATTGCTACCAAAAAATAAAATGTTTACCCTTCTATGCATGTTTGGTTACCAACTGCACCTTTCAAATAATGTATCAGACACAACTTAGAAGTAACAAATACGAACCAACAAATAATGTCAAATCACTGGTAATATAATCAAATATGTAATCTCATTTACATAAGCTCCAATAAACATTACAGACTCACTAATCATAACAAATGGTTATGGATATCCAACAAAAACTAAAGTATGAAACACAATTCAGAAGGACAAGACAATGACAACCGAACTAATCAAAATCTGGTACAAATCTTCCTAGAAATTCTCTATCAGTCTCATATCCCTCTAACTGTAAGGCCCCAACTTTTTATGAATAAAAATTTAATTTTTTTTATTATTATTTTGAATAATAAGGTGTTGAGTTGATTAATGTGGTTAGTTATGGGTAAAATGAGCAAATATTTTAAATAAACAAGTGGTTATAAAATATTTATTATTTTCAGAGAATATTCGTTTGGTCATGAAATATTCTTATTTTCGGGGAATATTCGTACGACGGTGCAGCCATTTGTGGGCCACATAACGAAAAACTGTCGGATGAAGAAAACGACACGAATTAGTTTTTTAATAATAACGGCGTAACGGTTACCATTAAAACTGTTGGAATACACTGTGGATAAAGTAAAGTAATACGCGTTGTTGCACAGTAGCACATAGTATTACACAGTATTTTTATATTATTGTTAATTCAATAATTATCACTGCATATTATTTCTTATTATCAGATCAATAATTCATATTATTTGAATAATATTATTAGATAGTATTATTGGCAATGTCTAAGAAAGTTCTGTCTAGAAAAGGGGTTTGGTCACCTAATTGCGTGTCAGTAAGGAGAAATTATTATCAGAAAGCCCCCTTTTTCCTGGGAACGATCTGGTTGTCAATATTGTAGTTCTGTAATATTATTTGTGAATAATTAATTGTTGATTTATATGATAAGGAAATATTTATTTAATGTGGTTATAAATGGAGGAATTTTTAGAAAAGTGACCATTGTTGAAAATTAATATTTTATCTATTTTGATAAAATAATTCATTCAAATATATTATTATATTACACTATAAGTGTATAATGTGATAATATAATAATATAATAATATAATAATGGTGATATTTTTACACTAAATTCACGGTATATGAATAAAATGAGGAGGAAGAGTGCAAATTGGGTCTGAATGGTATTTTTGAGGATTAAAACGTGTAAAATATTTGGTGGAGAATTTTTCTAATTGAGTGGGCCCTACTTGTGTGTGAAATATGCTGATTTTTGTTGGCCAAAGTAGGTGTGCGGTGGATTTGATCCGTAAGTAAATTTTCTAGGATGGAATACTATAAAATATCATCCGTATGTGGATTTCGGTCATTTTTCGTTTAGAATTTGGAAAAACTTTTTTCTACAAAGTTGTAGAGAATTAAATTTCCTATAAAAAGAACATAGAATTCATATTTTTCTGATAAAAGGGCTATTTATTATGAATTATTGAAGTTTCTGAATTTATAAATGATTTAAAATATTTTTTGTGGAGATTTCTAGAACGTGGGCCCCACACTTGTCATTTTGCTTGTTGTAAATGCTGAAATCTAATTTTCAAAGTGGGTGTGAATTTTTTTAATAAATAATAATATTTTATTAAATTTTCTGCTTTGGCATTTGAAGCATTTTCCTATAAATATGGTGCTTAGGTTAGAATTAAAAATCACACAACAATCATAAGTTTCTTTCTCTATAATATCGAGCTTATTTTTGTGAGTATTTAGATATCATGAGTGTTGCTATACAGTGCAAGTTTCTTTTAGTATTATATTCGATATTCCAGTTAGAAGTGCTATTCTTTTGAGGTAAATGATATTTTTTTTTTGCAATACTCGTAAAAAATATTATTTTCTTTCATACTCCATATTATGAAAGGGATAGTATTTTATTTCGTATTCCTAAATTTAAACTTACTATGGTAAGTATTACTTCTATAATTCCTTAAATGTTTAGAAATTTCTTAAGTTTTACGCTTCATCTAATATCATTTCACGGGAATATTAATCTGAACTTTCTTGATAAATTTCCATATTTTTATGGCGGATTACTATTCACGAAGTATTATTTACGGGATACTATTCACTCAGGTACTATTCATCCGGGGTACTATTCACGATAGAATTTAATTTTTTTTCTGTCCAAATTATTTTTGATACATGAATATCATTCTTGAGTTTTACTCCACAAAGTTATCATGTTGACAATTTGAATATTTTTGAATTCTGGATAAATTGAATTATAATTCTCTAATATTTATCCTTTATCTCACTTAATTGAATCTTTCTATCATTGTCATCATCCTCATACTTATATTATACTGAAAGTCATCTTTGGCTCGTAGTGCAAAGATAAACTGTTGATTGATGAATATCTTTGGCCCGTAGTGCAAAGATGAATTGTTGATTGATATCTTTGGCCCGTAGTGCAAAGATGGATAGGTGTTTGGCATGATCATGACCACTGGTGATACTAACGAATATCCTTGGCCCGTAGTGCATGGATAATTCGTAGAATTGAAATATATATTGAATGATGTTACAGAGATAAAATATTGATGATGGACTTTTAAATCATAGAAGATAGTAAATTTCATGTTCTACTTGACTCTTTTAATGGATTGTTATTTCTGCTGCAGTTGTTGATCTAAAATTTGTTGTCTATTGTATTCTATCAGAGTTTTCCCTATTGAGGACTAAGGATAATTTGTTCTATATTATCTTAGTCATAATATTCTTTATTGGGTTAGTTGAGCTCACCCTTTTCCTTTTTGTTCCATTTTTCTTCTCAGGAGGCGAGAATATAGCTGGTACTAGTCAGGGTGTGGAGTGATGGTTCAAGATAGTTATTATAGCAATCCTCACTATTTTATAAAATAGTGTATCAATAATTGTAATGAGGACTTTATTTGATTTTGGATATTGTCTACAAGACAATATTTGTACTAAAACTCACAGCTCATGTGTTGTCGTATTTTACACGACAATTGTATTAATAAAGTTTGTATTTGGTTTCTGTACCATGTATTTGACGACTCAGAAGGGGTTGTGTGGACTTATTTTGGAGGCGTCACAGTTGGTATCAGAGCTATAAGTAAAGAGCCTCGAGCCTCTCACTGGTGACTTCCTTGTGTGGGATGCACCGAAGCCAGTCTTTCTGTAGGGGACGCCGTGAATAACGGTAGCAAGCTGATAGGTATTAATGTGAGGTGTTATCCAGGTAAAGGGATGAGAGGCATAGTTGGTATCAGAGCTTAGGGATATGGTATCTGGCTGAGATCGGGGAATAGAACTAGGAGGGGAGAGACGAGTAAATCCTTCGCTAGTGTGTCCTACCTAAGTGATATGTTAATTTGTTTAATTAACCCTTGTTTTGTGACAGTATTTGAGAATGATAGCTGAAAATGTTAACAATGGAGTGAATAAGACCGTTGAGACACCTTTAATCACCAACCAAGATAATGTGATGTCAGGCAAAGAAGAAATTAGAGATATCCATGTGGTGAGTGAAGAATTAATAGTTGCACCTGAGCTAATCGCAGAGGTAGCAGCTGAGGGTGAGGAAGCAGAGGAACTTGAGGGGGATTTATTAGTAGAATTTTATGATCGAAATATAGAACTATAGAATTGTATTCGTGAATTAGAAGAGCAGGGTGAAGAACGATAGACAACCGTGGAACAAAGGGATACAAGAATTCAAGATTTTGCTACCCAATATGCGAGGCTTGAACAGAAGCTCTCTCTGGCAAAGCATATGATATTAGAGCTGGAATCTGAGAATGCTATGGTCAAAGTTCTGATGAAAGAAGAAACAACTGAACAATTGAGAATGGAGGATGCATGGGTAAAAGTCGCACGATGCATTGATATTGTAGAAAAAGACGTCCGATCCAAGAAGGCCAAAATAGATGAAATGGATTTCGCTTTTTGGATAGCAATTGGGAGAATCCAACATCAAGTGGAATTACCCTGTGCAAAGTGGTTAACCCCAATTCGATATGGATCAGAGAGTAATGATTCAAATCATGGATCAAGAGTGCGACGAAATAATTGAGGATGGAATGTACTCTATAGCGAAGTTAAGTCCAGTTAGGACGATGACACCAAAGGCTATCCTAGACAAGTCAAAGTTAGCGGTTCATGGGAGAACGTTTGTCGTAGCTTTCTAAAATACGAGGAACCCGAACGAAGTTATCACGGGTTAGTTAATCATAAACTCTTGCGAAGTCTATACCTTATTAGATACCGATTCTACCAATTCTTTTATTTCACCTGCTTGTGCTCAACGTTTGAACTTGACCCCTGAGAAACTAGACTTTAACTTATCTGTTGAAACTCTGTTAGGAGAAACCTTCATTACATCTACTGTTTATAAATCTTTCTTGATTCAAGTTGGCACCATCACATTACCTGTTGATCTTATCTCTTTAAAGATACTTGCATTTGATGTGATTTTAGAGATTGATTGATTAACTACTCATCATACCAAAATTGATTGTTTTCGTAAGGTTATTAGTTTTCATATTCCTAACCAACCTGTTATGCGAATTCAAGCAACCAAACCACTAAAGTCAATCACTGTCATATCAAGCCATAAAGTCATTCGTTTATTGAAAAATGGATGTCAACCTTTCTTAGCCCATGTCAAGGATTTAAACAAAAATACGTCAGATTTGAATGATATTTCTGTTGTTAGTGAATTTCCTGACGTATTTCTTGAAGAACTTCTTGGCCTACCACCAGAGCGTGAAATTGAATTTTGTATCGACCTTGAACCCGGTACAAAACTCTCAAATATTTCTTTACCCAGAACGAACGTAACATGCGCCAAAGATGTTGATTCGAGCTATTGAAAGATTATAATCGTACCATTCAATACCATCTTGGAAAAGCGAACGTAGTAGCTGACGCGTTGAGTAGAAGATCATATGCGGGTACGAGTGCGATGTTGTTAACACAAAGACCCATTTTGTATAACTTACAAAGTATGAAGATAGAGTTAAAGACTCCAAGTACCTACGTGATGATGTCAAATATACGAGTAGAACCGACTTTATTCGATAAAGTTAAGGCTGCTCAAGCTACAGACCCGTAGCTGATGAATATGAAGAAGAAAGTACAAGACTGTGTTATTTCAGAAGCAAGAGTTGATGAAGAGAGAAAATATCAACCCTCGATTCGTTGGTCCATTTGAAATCCTCAACCGAGTAGGAACTATGGCCTATAGACTCGCTTTACTGCCAAGTATGTCTCGTGTTCATAACGTTTTCTACATATCCATTCTACGTAAATATGTGAAAGACCCTAACCACATTATTGAGTTAGAACCAGACGAGATAGCAGAAGATTTAACATATGAAGATGTATCTGTTAAAATCTTGGATAAAAAGGAACATAATCTACGCTCAAAAGTTATACCACAAGTCAAAGTTTTATAGAGAAACCACAATATTGAGGAAATGACCTGGGAGTTAGAATCTAATATGAAAACAAGGTATCCTCACCTCTTCGACATACTAGGTACGTATATCAATTTCGAGGAGAAAATTTTATAAGGAGGGGAGGTTATAAGACCCCAACTTTTTATGAATAAAGATTTAATTTCTTTTATTATTATTTTGAATAATAAGGTGTTGATTTGATTAATGTGGTTAGTTATAGGTAAAATGTGCAAATATTTTAAATAAACAAGTGGTTATAAAATATTCATTATTGTTAGAAAATATTCATTTGGTCGTAGAATATTCTTGTTGTCGGGGGATATTCATTTGACGGCGCAGCCATTTGTGGGCCCCATAACAGAAAATTGTCGGATGAAAAAAACGACATGCATGAGTTTTTTAATAATAACGGCGTAACGGTTACGGTTAAAACTGTTTGAATACCTGATGGATAAAGTAAAGTAATACGCGTTGTTGCACAGTAACACACAGTATTGCACATTATTTTTATATTATTGTTAATTCAATAATTATCACTACCCAATATTTTCTATTATCAGATCAATAATTCATATTATTTGAATAATATTATTAGATAGCATTATCGGCAATGTCTAAGGAAGTTTTGTCTAGGAAAGTAGTTTGGTCATCTAATTGCGCGCTAGTAAGGAGAAATCCTTATTGGAAAGCCCCTTCTTTTCTAGGAACGACCTGGTTGTCAATATTGTAGTTCTGTAATATTATTTGTGAATAATTAATTGTTGATTTATATGATAAGAAAATATTTATTTAATATGGTTATAAATGGAGGAATTTTTAGAAAAGTGAAGATTGTTGAAAATTGATATTTTATCTTTTCTGATAAAATAATTCATTCAAATATATTATTATATTATAAATATATAATGTGATAATATAATAATATAATAATTGTGATATTTTTACACTAAATTCACGGTATATGAATACAATGAGGAGGAAGAGTGTAAATTGGGTTTGAATGGTATTTTTGATGATTAGAACGTGTAAAATATTTGGTGGAGGATTTTTCTAATTGAGTGGGCCCCAATTGTGTGTGAAATATGCTGATTTTTGTTGGCCAAAGTGGGTGTGCGATGGATTTGATCCGTAAGTAAATTTTCAACGATGGAATGCTATGAGATATCATCCGTATGTGGATTTCGGTCATTTTCCGTTTAGAATTTTGAAAAACTTTCTTCTACAAAGTTGTAGAGAATTAAATTTCCTATAAAAAGGACATAAAATTCATTTTTTTTCTAATAAAAGGGCTATTTATTATGAATTATTGAAATTTCTGAATTTATAAATAATTTAAAATATTTTTGGTGGAGATTTCTAGAAGGTGGGCCCCACACTTGTCCTTTTGTTTGTTGTAAATGCTGAAATCTGATTTTCAAAGTGGGCGTGATTTGTTTTAATAAATAATAATATTTTATTAAATTTTCTGCTTTGGTGTTCTAAGCATTTTCCTATAAATAGGGTGCTTAGGTTAGAATTGAAAATCACACCAAAATCAAAAGTTTCTTTCTCTGTAATATCGAGCGTATTTTTGTGAGTATTTAGATATCTTGAGTGTTGCTATACAGTGCAAGTTTCCTTTAATATTATATTCGATATTTTAGTCAGAAGTGCTATTGTGACGTCCCCAAAACAGGTATACATCACCAATCTTGAGTTGCCAGATACATGGTACATAAATTCAAATACAACTTAAATATTATACAACAGTCGTGTAAAATATGACAAAACATAACTGAGAGTTTAAACAAGAATATTGTCATCTAGACAATATCCACACTCAATGGTGTCCTCATTACAATTATTATCACATTATTCCGTAGAATAGTGAGGACTACTAAAGCCATTTATCCTAGACCATCACTCCATTCCCCAACTCGTCCCACCTATATTCTCATTTTTTGAAGAGAACAATGAAAGACAGGGTGAGCTCAACTAGCCCAGTAAGAAATATTATGAATAAGATAATGCAGAATAAATTATCCTTAGCCTTCAACAGTATAACAACTGATAGAATACAATAGACAACAAGTTTTAGATCAACAACTACAGCGGAAATAAGCAATCCATTAGAAGAGTCAAGTAGAGCATAAAATCTACTATCTTCTATGATTTAAAAAGTTTTTCATCAACTTTATCGCTGAGACTCAGCTTAATAAATAAAATCAAATCATCCCTGCACCACGGCCAAGGATATTTATGTAATAATCAATGATCATGATTATACCGAATAATCCCTGGTCATAATCATACCAACAACTGTCCATCAATGAACTACAGGCCAATGAGGACTTTCACCACATCATTCGTCACATTACGGTCATGATTATACCGAATAATCTCTGGTCATAATTATACCAAGTCCATCTCTGCACGTAAGCCAAAGATGACTTTCATCACAATATAAGCATGAGGATGATGACAATGACATAATAATTCAATAAAACAAGTTCAAGGAAAAATTTAAAATATTTATAATTTAATTTATCCAGAAATCAATAACGTCCAAATTGTCAGCATGATACTGCTTTGTAGAGTAAAATTCAAGAATAATATTCATGTACAAAAAATAATTTGGACAAAAAAAAATATTTTTTGGGTAAATAGTACTCCATGAATAGTAAGTCGTGAATAGTACTTCGGGAATAGTGTCTCGTGAATAGTACTCCGACATAAAAAGTACTCTAAATACTCGAGTGAATAATATTCAGGTGAATAGTAATTTGGGTGAATAGTAACCCGTGAATAGTAACTCGTGAATAGTACTCCGACACGAAAAGTGCCCCGAATACCTGAGTGAATGATTCTAGAGTGAATAGTAATCGGGTGAATAGTAACCCGTGAATAGTAACCCGTAAAAGAAAAATACCAAAGAAAATGATATTCCATGACAAGTACAAAAGAAATGATATCTCATACGAGTATAATAGAATATATGAAACTGCAAATGGATTTTCATCCGCCATGCGGTAATCCACGTAGACAGATCATTTTCAACAGAATAAAAAAGAATGGAATAACAAAAGAATTCACCGGGCATGCGATACAGGTTATTCCCGACAGAATAATAAAGAATGAAATAACAGAAGAATTCACCATGCATACGATAGATCGCACAGACAGGTTATTCCCAACAGAATAATAAATAATGGAACCAGGTTATGCGTAATACGCACAGATAGGATATTCCAACAGAATAATAAAGAATGGAACCATGTCATGCGTAATCTGCACAGACAGAATATTCCAGAATAATAAAGAATGGAATAACAGAAGAATTTCACCATGTATGCGGTACTTCGCATAGACAGGTTATTCTAACATAATAATAAAGAATGGAATAACAAAAGCTCTCTTCATGAATACGAAAGAAATAATACCCTTACCTTAGAAGAAACTAGATACTGGAATAGTGAGGTAGCAGACTTCTCTTCTTCTTTCTCTCTATAATTTCTCTCTATAATAATTGTTCTATAGCTTTAGTGAATTGGTGAGAAATGAAGGAAGAATGAACTTCTATTTATAGAAAACTATAGTTTCGATAATTGTACATTTTGAGGCTCGAAATATTACAGTATAATACCTTCCTCTTTTTTTTATTTTTAATTTAGTCCTGCAAGTATTATCAAACTTGCACCACCTCCCCTAATAGTAAATCATGTGAATCAATAGTAAATCATGTGACTCAATAATTCTAAACATGTGAAAAAATTAATTATAATATAGTACCTCATCTATACCTCTATTTTTAATTTAGTCATGCAAGTAATATCAATCTTGCACCAACTTTCCTAATAGTAAATCATGTGAATCAATAGTACACACATGTGAATACATAGTTATAAGCATGTGAATTAATAGCAATTAATTGCTCATTTATCCGGTTAATTACCCGATTGGTCAATAGAACCTCCAGACATCAATTATTATTGAAATAAATGTCGATTTCCACTAACACTAATAATTTCCACACAATAGAACTATCAATTTTATCTTTAATCAACACGAACTTATTCATCATTAATATTATAACTCACAATATTTAACAACCAGGTCGTTCCCAGGAAAGAGGGGGCTTTCCAATAAGGATTTTTCCCAATTGGCGCGCAATTAGATTATCTAACATCTCCTTGACAGAACTTCTAGACATTGTCAATATTGCAAATAATAATATGAATAACTTTGTCGTCTCAATTATTGATTTAATAATATAACATATTATGCAGATGATACTGTGACAACAATTGAATCAATAATATGAGAGATATGATGCAGCAATTACTGTAGCAATAATTGAGTATAACTGAGTGATTTCTCACGTAAGCATCAATAATCAATACCGTGCGCTACTATGCAACCACGCATATTACTGTACTTTTATCACCGATTATTTTATGATAACTTGCTTACTTTAAAAAAAAATTCACATATCACCATTAACTTTAACCTTTTATCAATTTAACCATTTACTAAATAGAATAATTATAAGAAAATTGAATACTTTCATTTCATAAAATTTGAGGTCTCGCAGCTATTCTTTTGATGTAAAGGATATTTTTTTTTTTGCAATACGCGTAAGAAATATTATTTTCTTTCATACTCCATATTATAAAAGGGATATTATTTTATTTCGTATTTCTAAATTTAAACTTACTATAGTAAGTATTGCTTTTATAATTCCTGAAATGGTTAGAAATTTCTTAAGTTTTGCGCTTCATCTAATATCATTTCACGGGAATATTAATCTGAACTTTCTTGATAAATTTTAATACTTTCATGTTAGGTTACTATTCACGAAGTACTAATTATGGGGTACTATTCACGACAGAATTTAATTTTCTTTTCTGTCTAAATTATTTTTGATACATGAATATCATTCTTGAATTTTACTCCACAAAGTTATCATGTTGACAATTTGGATATTTTTGAACTCTGGATAAATTGAATTATAATTCTTTAAAATTTATCCTTTATCTCACTTGATTAAATCTTTCTATCATTGTCATCATCCTCATATTTATATTATACTGGAAGTCATCTGTAGCCCATAGTTCAAAGATGAACTATTGATTGATGAATATCTTTTACCCATAGTGCAAAGATGAATTGTTGATTGATATCTTTGGCCCTTAGTGAAAAGATGGACAGGTGTTTGGCATGATCATGATCACTGGTGATACTAACGAATATCATTGGCCCATAGTGCATGGATAATTCGTTGAATTGAAATATTTATTGAATGATGTTACAGGGATAAAATATTGATGATGGACTTTTAAATCATAGAAGATAGTAGATTTCATGTTCTACTTAACTCTTCTAATGGATTGTTATTTCCGCTGCCGTTGTTGATCTAAAACTTGTTGTCTATTATATTCTATCAGATTTTTTTTTGTTGAGGACTAAGGATAATTTGTTCTATATTATCTTAGTCATAATATTTTTTATTGGCTAGCTGAACTCACTCTTTTTCTTTTTTGTTCTATTTTTCTTCTCAGGAGGCGAGAATATAGCTGAAACTAGTCGTGGTGTGGAGTGATGATTCAAGATAGTTATTATAGCAGTCTTCACTATTTTGTAAAATAGTGTATCAATAATTATAATGAGGACTTTATTTGAGTTTGGATATGTCTACAAGACAATATTTGTACTAAAACTTACAGCTCATGTGTTGTCGTATTTTGTACGACAATTGTATTAGTGAAGTTTGTATTTGGTTTCTGTACCATGTATTTGGTCACACTAACTGTTTGTTCCTAGCATGCATGTAGAGGTTTGTGGACATCGGGATTTTTATTTATCCCTTTTCTGTTCTTGTCTCTTGGTGTTCTCATGTTAGGTGAGATTTGTTTAAAAAAATAAGTTGTGAAAAGGTCCGATATGTATATGTTGACGATTGGACTATAAGAGTCGCCAGTTGGTGTTTTAAATGGTTGTACCAACACAACCGAGAAAAGATTTGCACATTGACCCAGTGATGTGACACTGCTTAACGGGTCTATGAAACCAAGATTCGTTAGGGTCTGGGGACTAGGTTATGCGGAGGAAAGGTGTTAGGCACCCCCTGACATCCGTGTTATCACGGTGACCGCCACTTTTCAATTAAACTGTTATATGAATGTGTGTGTGTGTGTGTGATCAATGTGAAATTATCTGGAAGTAGTGCTATGCCTCGTTTTCACCTATATACAAAGGGTTTGAATTTTGTATAAATGTTCAGTTTTAACAAGATATAACAATGACGTTTTATAAAAGAGGTTTTTCAAACCCTTATGCTCAATAGTAATTGAGGCCTTTGATACTTCTATTTTATTATAAGTTCGGCTGGATTGCTTTTATTTTTGAGATGCGAAGCATCTTCGAGAAAATAAGATAAAAAAACAATGCCGAATTCCTTGTGGGCATGAGAGCCATCTAAGGAAATTCAAACACTATGCATAATTTACAAGCCATATACAGCTGAAAATGTCCATCACGGGAACCGAATCTAGATTCAGGAGACTGAATCTGTGATCACATGATTCCTAGGCTCACATGATGTAGCAATTTGTATAAAAGCTGTAAGTAGTTATATATATAAAAGTTATAAATATATATATACAGACTTGCTCAACCACCACGAAGCACATCCATGGGGGATCGAAAATATAAATATATAAAAGCGGTAAATATATATATAGAGACATGATCAACCACCACGAAGCACCTCAATGGGGGATCGAAAATGTAAAGAAAGCAGTAAAATACGATCAATCACCACGAAGTAAACTCCAGGCGGGACTAAATGTAAAGAAAGCAGTAAAAGACGATCAACTGCCACGGAGTAAACTCCAGGCGGGACTAAATGTAAAAAAAGCAGTAAAAGGCCACGAAGTAAACTCCAGGCCTGAAAGAAATGTAAATATATATATATATATATATATATATATATATATATAATATACAAAAAGAAAAAAAAGCCACGGACCGAAGTCCGGGCGTACACATGCTACACGACTCTCAACACTACAAAAAAATGGGGCTTCAGCAACAACCGATTTTCGTTGCTAAAGGTGCCAAATTTCGTTGCTAAAGGGTTTTGACAACGACTTTACTGTCGTTGCATCTTTCGTTGCGCAATGAGCGTTGCTAATTATTCCGCAACGAACGTATTTTTTTCATTGACAAAAGTAATACATTTTGCAACGAAATTTGGCTTTCGTACAGAGACATCGATCCTTTAGCAACAAAATGTATTGTTGTAGAATAATTAAAATTTTGTTGCTAAAAATCCCATTTCGTTGCAAAAGCCTGCTAATTGGCAACGATATTAACTCTTTTTTTTTTTGCAACGACCATGCATTTTCGTTGCAATTGACACCATTTTACAACGACATTTTTCGTTGCAGTAAATTATGAAATTTGTTACCTAAGCTTGCTTTCGTTGCGGAATGTAAACTTTTTAGCAACGATTTTCGTTGCTGATTATATTATTTGGCAACGACATTATGCTAAATCAGCAACGAAAATGTTTGTTGCTGGTTATTTTTTAATAGCAACGAAAGTCGTCGATTAGCAACGACATTATATGTTGCCGTTTCTTTATATGTGCAACGAAAGTTGATATGATTTGCAACGATAAAAAATGTTGCCTTTTATGTTAGTATTAGCAACAATATCCTCTCCGTTGTTATTAGATTAATTTTTCGTTACCAAATATTATATTTTTAATGCCATTAGCAACGAAAATTTGTTGCTAAATGTATAAAAAATTGTTGCTATATCAAAACTTGTTCAATGCTTTGGTAACGAATTATATTGTTGCCAAATCAAAATTTGACATTCTTTTTGTGTACCTGGCTGGCTCAATGTTCCCATAGCAAATGATGGCAAAAATATAAAAAACTAAAATAGTATTAACTTAATAAAATCATCCACTACATAATCATTAATTATCTTTGTAATTAACCATCTAAAGCTATCACATTTCTTCAATTAAAGTAATATCTACATATATAGAGAGTACACTTCATAATTTCGTCCCTTGTCTTCCGTAAACATAGCACGGAAATTTGATACCTAGTATTGTAAGGCAGATCGTAGAAGCAGTCTTCCTGCACATATTTAAAAATAATAGCAAAGTCAGGAAAATGAAGGGAAATTATGATCATAAAGGTGATGGTATCTATATATTAATAAGACATTTTATCTATATTTAACACATTTCACTTACTGACTATTGCACAATTTTCCAACTATCCACACTAATCAATCCTAATACATTCAACATCAACCTTCAAATTCAGAAAACTATAAAAATTATTGGTACCTAACAATAATTGAAATATGTATAAAGGTGTGAACGCAATCAAACTCACACTGCCCACCTATGCAAACTAACACTGGAGATTAGTTTATAGCATGAATAACATAAAGACCTCAAATTTGATTAGTGCCAAAAGAACATATTAATCTATAAAAATTTATTGCATCAATAAGAATATACTGGGCTGGAGCCATTTGAAGACACTGATTCAGCATTTGCTTCAGAATTATCATCAACCAAACAAAAAACTACCAGAACCCCAAACAAATAATTCGATGTTTTTTCCAGGTTATGAGAAATCTCCAGTATGTAAAGCATCAACAACTAAGCAAGCATCTGATAACTGCTGCAGCAAATTACTTCTTCTGTCTCCTTCCCTGACCTAAGCTGCGATTAAAGAATAAATAAATAAATAAAAAAGGAGGAAAAGAAAAAAGACAAAAGAACAATAATCTTTCAAAGTACCAATAGCATATAAGGTGAGAATTCAAGTTAATATAATTCAGATGATTTGGCTAGTTACTTTTTGAAGCAAGCTTAAAAGACAAACAACAAAAGAGGATTGGTAATTGGTTGGTAAAACTTTTGGGAATCCTGGTTCAAATACCCCCAAAGTTGAATTAACTAATATTTATTAAATTTAGGTCTTTTATCTATGACACACAATAAGATTCAGGTGTATCCTTTGTAATAGTCTTATTTGTCTAATAGCATCAAAATCGACATTTTTAATGTAGCAATCTGGCAAAATCAGATTCTTGTAGCAAAGTTAAGTAGTTGATACATGTCTTTACTTGAGCTAAAGTGTAAGAATATACAATGACTGAATTGATAGGACATCGACAATTAAAACTAAACAGTTTAGAGGAACATGCAATGACTGAAGGATCAAATAGGTTGTGACGCCCCCAAAATTAGGTATACATCACCCATCTTGGGTTGTCAGATACATGGTACAGAATACAAATATAACTTACTAATACAACTATCGTACACAATACGACAAAATATAACTGTGAGTTTGAATACAATTATTATCTACTAGAGACTATACAAACTCAAAAGGAGTCCTCATTACAATTATCAAGGATATTCCACAAATTTCATGGAGTATAGAAGTTAAAACTTAACCAATTGAGTATAATAAAGAATGAAATAACAAAAGAAATCACCATGCATGCGATAGACCGCACAGACAGGTTATTCTAACAGAATAATAAATAATGGAACCACGTCAGGCTTAAAACGCACAGACAGGATATTCCAACAGAATAATAAATAATGGAACCAGGTCCGGTGTAAAACACACAGACAGGATGTTCCAACAGAATAATAACAAGACGGAACCAGGTCCGGTGTAAAACACACAGACAGGATGTTCCAATAGAATAATAATAAAAACGGAACCAGGTCCGGTGTAAAACACACAGACAGGATGTTCCAACAGAATAATAGAAGAATGTCACCAAGTATAGGGTAGACCGCGTATACAGGTTATTCCAACAGAATAATAAGAAATGGAATAACAATAGTTCTCTTCATGAATAAAAAAGAATAACACCCCTTACCGTTTTAAAGAAGAACTGAAATAAGGAAGTAGTTAAGTAGCAGAATACTTTTCTTTTCTCTCTCTATAGTTTCTCTATCTAGAGTTCAGTGAATTCGTAAGAAATAATGAAGGAATGAGCTGCTATTTATAGAAAAATAGAATGCATAGTAACTAATCCATGAACGGTCCAGATTGATTACTTTAATCTGACGATCCATATTTAAAGAAAAATCTTTTAAATAAAATATAATATATTCTATTTATAGAATAACTTTAATAAAGTATTCTGTTTTATATAAAAAGATATTTCTATTTTATTACGTTAATAATACGAATAAAACAAAACTTCATTATCGCTAAATAATTCATATTATTAACTGACAATAATTGAATCAAACTGAGTGACTTCTCACATAAGTATTAATAATCAATACCGTGTGCTACTATACAACCACACGTATTACTATACTTTTACTACCGAGTAGTTCAACAGTATCAATGGTAAAACTTCCGTCGTTATTTTTAATAAAATATTTTTGTCGTTTTCTCAATCCGACAATAATTCTGTTGTGGGGTCCACCAATGATTGTGCCGTTGTACGAATATTCCCTGTTAAAACGAATATTCCCCGACCAATCGAATATTATATAACAACTTGCGTACTTTGCAAAATTTATAAATATTACCCACAACTATAACATTATATCAAATTAACTCCATAATATTCAAAAATGATATTTATAGAAAATTCATCTTTATTTATAAAAGTTGGGGTCTTACAACCTCCCCTTCTTATGAAATTTCGCCCTCGAAATTAGGGTACGTACCTGGTATGTCGAAGAGGTAAGGATACCTTGATTTCATTTCAGATTCTAACTCCCAAGTCATTTCCTCAACATCGTGGTTTCTCCACAAAACTTTGACTTGAGGTATAACCTTGGAGCGTAGAATATGTTCCTTCTTATCCAAGATTTGAACAGGAACTTCTTCATACATCAAATCTTCTGCTATTTCGTTTGGTTCTAACTCAATAATGTGGTTCGGGTTTTCCACATATTTACGTAACATGGATATGTGAAAAACGTTATGAACATGAGACATACTTGGCGGTAAAGCGAGTCTATAAGCCACAGTTCCTACTCGATCGAGGATTAAATATGGACCGATGAATCAAGGATTGAGCTTTCCTCTCTTTCCAAATCTCGTAACTCCTTTCCATGGAGCAACACGTAAGAACACATGATCTCCTATATCAAATTCCACGTCCTTTCGATGAAGATCAGCATAACTCTTTTGTCGATCTTGTGAGCTTTTTATACGTTGTTGGATCGTTTGAATCTTTTCTGTAGTCATACGTACCAACTCCGGTCCCAACAACGTTGCTTTACCCACCTCATCCCAGCATACTGGAGAACGACACTTTCTTCCATACAATGCTTCGAATGGAGCCATACCAATACTTGCTTGATAACTGTTGTTGTAGGAAAACTCCACCAATGATAAGAACTTGTCCCAACTTCCCTTGAAGTCAAGGACACTGAGTCTTAATAAATCTTCCAGAGTTTGAATAGTCCTCTCTGATTGTCCGTCCATCTGAGGATGATATGCCGAACTAAATCATAAATTCGTGCCCACAGCTTTTTGTAAACTAACCCAAAATCGTGAAGTGAATGTTGGGTCTCGATCAGAAACTATGGATACTGGCATACCATGCAGTCTTACAATCTCGTTTATATATATACGAGCAAGACGTTCAAGTGTATTAGTTTCTCGTATCGGTAAAAAATGAGCAGACTTAGTCAATCTATCAACAATGACCCAAATCGCATCAATACCTTGAGAAACCATAGGAAGTCCGGTAACGAAATCCATGGTAATGTGCTCCCACTTCCATTTTGGAATTTCAAGTGGTTGTAATGGACCTTTTGGTACTTGGTACTCTGCCTTAACTCGTTGACAAGTTAGACACCTTGAGATAAACAGCGCTGTCTCTCGCTTCATATTGCTCCACCAAAATGTATAACGAAGATCATGATACATTTTGGTACTCCCAGGATGGATTACAAACGGTGTGTTGTGAACCTCCATCATGATTTCATACTTTAAATCAGGGTCGTTAGGAACACAAAGTCTGGAGTTAACTCGAAGTATTCCTTCTTCATCGATTATTGCTTTCGGCATAGCACCTTCATGCACTTTCTTCCTCATACGCATCAGCTCCAGGTCTGTAGCTTGAGCAGCTTTAACTTTATCGATTAAAGTCGGTTCTTCTCGTATATTCGCCATCATCACATGGGTCCCTGGAGTCTTTAACTCTATCTCCATCCTTTGCAAGTCACACAAAATGGGCCTTTGTGTTGACAACATCGCACTCGTACTTGCATATGATCTTCTACTCAATGTGTCAGCTACCACGTTCGCTTTTCCAGGATGGTATTGAATGGTATGATCATAATCTTTCAACAGTTCAAGCCAACGTCGTTGTCGCATGTTGAGTTCCTTTTGAGTGAAAAAATATTTGAGGCTTTTATGATCCGTAAAGATCTCCACATTCTCCCCATACAAGTAATGCCTCCAAATTTTAAGTGCAAAGACAACAGCTGCCGACTCTAGATCATGAGTAGGATAATTCCTCTCATATTCCTTGAGTTGTTTTGATGCATAGGCTATGACTTTTCCATGTTGCATGAGAAAGCATCCCAACCCTTTGCTCGAAGCATCACTGTAGATGACAAATCCCTCCGAGCCAGATGGTATTGTTAGAACAGGTGCTGAAATAAGTCTCCTCTTGAGTTCTTGAAAACTCTTATCACATTCTTCGCTCCAACCAAACTTTGTATCTTTCCGAGTCAGCTGAGTTAGTGGAGTAGCGATTCGAGAAAATCCTTCCACGAATCTCCGATAATAACCAGCTAAACCGAGAAAGCTACGTACTTCGGTTACTGATTTAGGTTGCTCCCAGCTTTGAATAGCTTCAATCTTTGCCGGGTCAACAGATATTCCACGACTTGATACTACGTGCCCAAGGAATGCTACCTCCTCCAGCCAGAACTCGTATTTCTTCAACTTGGCATAAAGCTTGTATTCACGAAGCTTTTGGAGTACCAGCCTCAAGTGTTGCTCATGATCTTCACGACTTTTGGAATAAATAAGGATGTCATCAATAAAGACGACCACAAAGTGATCTAAATATTCCTTGAATACCCAGTTCATCATATCCATGAAGGCAGCAGGAGCATTAGTCAATCCAAAGGACATGACTAGGAATTCATAATGCCCGTACTGAGTTCTGAAAGTCATCTTTGGAATATCCTCAGTTCTAACCTTCAGCTGATGATATCCAGAACGAAGATCGATCTTTGAAAAGAATTGTGCTCCTTGCAACTGGTCAAACAGGTCATCAATACGTGGCAATGGGTACCTATTTTTGATGGTGACATGATTCAACTCCCGATAATCAATACAAAGTCGCATACTTCCATCTTTCTTCTTCACGAATAGAACAGGAGCACCCCAAGGAGAAGTACTAGGACGAATAAAGCCAATGTCTAACAATTCCTGTAGTTGGATCTTTAACTCCTGAAGTTTAATAGGAGCCATTCGATATGGGGCTTTGGAAATGGGTTTTGTACCGGGTTCAAGGTCGATACAAAATTCAATTTCACGCTCTAGAGGTAGGCCAGGAAGTTCTTCAGGGAATACGTCAGGGAATTTATTAACAATAGAAATATCATTCAAAACTGACGTATTTTTGTTTAGATCCGTGACATGAGCTAAGAAAGCTTGACATCCGTTTTTCAATAAACGAATAGCTTTATGGCTTGAGATGACAGCGATTGATTTTAATGGTTTGGTTGCTTGAATTCGCATAATAGGTCGATTAGGAATATGAAAGCTAACAACCTTACGAAAACAATCAATTTTTGCATGATGAGTAGTTAACCAATCAATCCCTAGAATCACGTCAAATGCAAGTATTTTTAATGAAATAAGATCGACAGGTAATGTGTGGGTACCAACTTGAATCAAACAAGACTTATAAACCGTGGATGTAATGAAGGTTTCTCCAAATGGAGTTTCAACAGATAAGTCAAAGTCTAATTTCTCCGGAGTCAAATTTAATCGATGAGCGCAAGTAGGAGAAATAAAAGAATGGGTAGAACCGGTATCAAATAAAGTATAGACTTCGTTAGAGTTTATGATAAGCTTACCCGTGATGACCTCATTCGGGTTCCTTGCTTTCTGGGAGGTCACAACAAACGCTCTCCCTTGCACTACCGATTTTGACTTTTCTGGGACGGCCTTTGGTGCGTCCATCCTGGCTGAACTTGTTTTTGGTAAACGACAAAATCGAGCTAAATGACCTTCTCTTCCATAATTATAACATGCTTTAGACGACATCGCGCAGTTTGGACTGATGTGCCCCCCCCCTCTGCATTTGAAACATATGATTGGTGGTCGTTCTCCTTCCTTAACAACGGGTGCTGGTGCTGACATCTTTCCATCATTGTTGAATCTTCTCTTCTTAAAATGACCATTCTTATTTTTTTGGCCCTAATTACCACCGAAGTGGTTACCATTTCTGGCCTGTTGATTCCCTCCACGCTTATTGTCACCGCTTCGATGACTGCTCTCACTGGTATTATCATTTTGCCGACTGCTCTCTTTTGGTTGCGTTGACTCGTTATCGCGCTCCACTAACTGAGCCTTATTCACAACATCTGAATACAAACACAGTTTATGAGAAATAAGATGTTGACGTATCTCAGGTTTCAAACCTCGCAAAAACATTCGCGTCATTCGCTCTTCATTATCCACCAAGTGGGACGCAAACCGGGACAACTCAGCAAATTTAGCCTCATACTGCGACACGGTCATATTATTCTGCTCCAATTTGATGAACTCCACCTCCTTCATGTGTCGAACACTTTCAGGAAAGTATTTGTCATTGAACAGCTCTTGAAACTTCTCCCAAGACATCTTCAGTGCGGCAGGTTGAGTACGCTTAATCGATTCCCACCAGTAATCTGCCTCTCCTCGCAACATAAAGGCGGTAAAGGGAACCTTTTGCTCCTCGGAGCATCCCAAGACATCAAATATCTTAGTGATCTGCTTTATCCATGTTTCCGCTATAAGTGGTTTTGGCTCTCCCTTAAACTCCGGTGGTCCCAGCTCCTTGAACTATTTAGCGGTGACCGTCCGAGAGTTTTCAGTGTTTTCACCTACATTTTGAACAGGAGCCGCTCTTGTCTGCTGTTGCATGAACTGCATAAAGCTTCTGAACATTCCATCATTCATCATTTGGTTGGTATTGTTGTTTGCATGAGGATTGTCGCCTTCCTGATGCACATTATCCTGATTATTGATATGTGGTGAATCAACAGTCGCCTGTGCTCCATTGCTATTCTCAAAATTCTCGGATACCATTTTCAGATACTGCCACAAAACAAAAGTTAATTGATATGTCATATATTATCCTTCTATTATGACTGACCAATTAAATACCATGCAAATAAACTTTAGGTAGGTCATACTAGCGAAGGAATTCCCCGTCTCTCCCCTCCTAGTTCTATTCTCATATCTTAGCCAGGGATCATATCCCTAAGCTCTGATACCAACTGTGACGCCCCCAAAATTAGGTATACATCACCCATCTTGGGTTGTCAGATACATGGTACAGAATACAAATACAACTTACTAATACAACTGTCGTGTACAATACGACAAAACATAACTGTGAGTTTGAATACAATTATTGTCTACTAGAGACTATACAAACTCAAAAGGAGTCCTCATTACAATTATTGTCACACTATTTAACAGAATAGTGAGGAATACTAATACTATCATCTGGTCCATCACTCCGTTCCCCGACTCGTCCCAATTATATTCTCATTTTTTGAAGAGAACAGTGAAAGAAAGGGTGAGCTCAACTAGCCCAGTAAGAAATATTATGTCTAAGATAATGCAGAATAAATTATCATTAGCCTTCAACAGTGTTAAACTGATAAAATATAACGAACATCAAGTTTAACTGCAGCGAAACAAGCAATCCATTAAAAGAGTCAAGTAGAAAATAAAATCTACTATCTTCTATGATTTAAAAGGTTTTTCAACACTGTTATCGCTGGGACTCAGCTTAATAAAATAATCCACATCATCGAATCACCCCTGCACTACGGCCAAGGATATTCGTGTATTCATTAATGGTCATGATCATGCCAACAACTGTCCATCAATGCACTACGAACCAATGAGGACTTTTACCACATCATTTGTAACATTACGGTCATGATTATACCGAATAATCCCTGGTCATAATCATACCAAGTCCATCTATGCACTACAGGCCACAGATGACTTTCAACATTTTATAAACATGAGGATGATGACAATGATATAAGAATTCAATAAAACAAGTTCAAGAATTAACAACGTCCAAATTGTCAACATGATACTGCTTTGTGGAGTAAAATTCAAGAATGCTTAGAATAATATTTTCATGAAAAGATACTGGATGAAACGCAATTATCAAGGATATTCCACTAATTTCATGGAGTATAGAAATTAAAACTTAACCAACTGAGTATAATAAAGAATGGAATAATAAAAAAAATCACCCGGCATGCGATAGACCGCACAGACAGGTTATTCTAACAGAATAATAAATAATGGAACCAGGTCCGGCGTAAACGCACAGACAGGATATTCCGACAGAATAATAAATAATGGAACCAGGTCCGGTGTAAAACACACAGACAGGATATTTCGACAGAATAATAAATAATGGAACCAGGTCCGGTGTAAAACACACAGACAGGATGTTCCAACAGAATAATAACAAGACGGAACCAGGTCCGGTGTAAAACACACAGACAGGATGTTCCAACAGAATAATAATAAAAACGGAACCAGGTCCGGTGTAAAACACACAGACAGGATGTTCCAACAGAATAATAGAAGAATGTCACCAAGTATAGGGTAGACCGCATATACAGGTTATTCCCACAGAATAATAAGAAATGGAATAACAAAAGTTCTCTTCATGAATAAGAAAGAATAACACCCCTTACCGTTTTAAAGAAGAACTGAAATAAGGAAGCAGTTAAGTAGCAGAATACTTTTCTTCTCTCTCTTTATAGTTTCTGTCTATAGTTTCTCTCTCTAGAGTTCAGTGAATTCGTAAGAAATAATGAAAGAATGAGCTGCTATTTATAGAAAAATAGAATACATAGTAACTAATCCATGAACGGTCCAGATTGATTACTTTAATCTGACGGTCCATATTTAAAGAAAAATCTTTTAAATAAAATATAATATATTCTATTTATAGAATAACTTTAATAAAGTATTATGTTTTATATAAAAAGATGTTTCTGTTTAATTACGTTAATAATACGAATAAAACAAAACTTCATTATCGCTAAATAATTCATATTATTAACTGACAATAATTGAATCAAACTGAGTGACTTCTCACATAAGCATTAATAATCAATACCGTGTGCTACTATGCAACCACACATATTATTGTACTTTTACTACCGAGTAGTTCAACAGTATCAATGGTAAAACTTTCGCCGTTATTTTTAATAAGATATTTTTGTCGTTTTCTCAATTCGACAATAATTCTGTTGTGGGGTCCACCAATGATTGTGTCGTTATACGAATATTCCCTGTTAAAATGAATATTCCCCGACCAATCGAATGTTATATAACAACTTGCGTACTTTGCAAAATTTATAAATATTTTCCACAACTATAACATTATATCAAATTAACTCCATAATATTCAAAAATGATATTTATAGAAAATTCATCTTTATTTATAAAAGTTGGGGTCTTACAACCTCCCCTTCTTATGAAATTTTGCCCTCGAAATTAGGGTACGTACTTGGTATGTCGAAGAGGAAAGGATACCTTGATTTCATTTCAGATTCTAACTCCCAAGTCATTTCCTCAACATCGTGGTTTCTCCACAAAACTTTAACTTGAGGTATAACCTTGGAGCGTAGAATATGTTCCTTCTTATCCAAGATTTGAACAGTAACTTCTTCATACGTCAAATCTTCTGCTATTTTGTCCGGTTTTAACTCAATAATGTGGTTCGGGTCTTCCACATATTTACGTAACATGGATATGTAAAAAACGTTATGAACACGAGACATACTTGGCGGTAAAGCGAGTCTATAAGCCACAATTCCTACTCGATCAAGGATTAAAAATGGACCGATGAATCGAGGATTGAGCTTTCCTCTCTTTCCAAATCTCGTAACTCCTTTCCATGGAGCAACACGTAAGAACACATGATCTCCTATATCAAATTCCACGTCCTTTCGATGAAGATCAGCATAACTCTTTTGTCGATCTTGTGAGGTTTTTAAACGTTGTCGGATCGCTTGAATCTTTTCTGTAGTCATACGTACCAACTCCGGTCCCAACAACGTTGCTTCACCCACCTCATCCCAGCATACTAGAGAACGATATTTTCTTCCATACAATGCTTCGAATGGAGCCATGTCAATACTTGCTTGATAACTGTTGTTGTAGGAAAACTCCACCAATGGTAAGAACTTGTCCCAACTTCCCTTGAAGTCAAAGACACAGAGTCTTAATAAATCTTCTAGAGTTTGAATAGTCCTCTCTGATTGTTCGTCCGTCTGAGGATGATATGCCGAACTAAATCGTAAATCCGTGCCCATAGCTTTTTGTAAACTAACCCAAAATCGTGAAGTGAATCTTGGGTCTCGATCAGAAACTATGGATACTGGCATACCATGCAGTCTTACAATCTCGTTTATGTACATACGAGCAAGACGTTCAAGTGTATAAGTTTCTCGTATCGGTAAGAAATGAGCAGACTTGGTCAATCTATCAACAATGACCCAAATCGCATCTATACCTTGAGAAACCTTAGGAAGACCGGTAACGAAATCCATGGTAATGTGCTCCCACTTCCATTCTGGAATTTCAAGTGGTTGCAATGGACCTTTTGGTACTTGATGCTCCGCTTTGACTCGTTGACAAGTTAGACACCTTGAGATAAACAGCGCTATCTCTCTCTTCATATTGCTCCACCAAAATGTATGACAAAGATCATGATACATTTTGGTACTTCCAGGATGGATTGCAAACGGTGTGTTGTGCACCTCCATCATGATTTCATACTTTAAATCAGGGTTGTTAGGAACACAAAGTCTGGAGTTGACTCGAAGTATTCCTTCTTCATCGATTCTTGCTTCCGGCATAACACCTTCTTGCACTTTCTTCCTCATACGCATCAGCTCCAGGTCTGTAGCTTGAGCAGCTTTTACTTTATCGATTAAAGTTGGTTCTACTCGTATATTCGCCATCATCACATGGGTCCCTGGAGTCTTTAACTCTATCTCCATCCTTTTCAAGTCACACAAAATGGGCCTTTGTGTTGATAATATCGCACTCGTACTTGCATATGATCTTCTACTCAATGCGTCAGCTACCACGTTCGCTTTTCCAGGATGGTGTTGAATGGTATGATCATAATCTTTCAACAGTTCAAGCCAACGTCTTTATCGCATGTTGAGTTCCTTTTGAGTGAAGAAATATTTGAGGCTTTTATGATCCGTAATGGTCATGATCATGCCAACAACTGTCCATCAATGCACTACGGGCCAATGAGGACTTTTACCACATCATTTATAACATTACGGTCATGATTATACCGAATAATCCCTGGTCATAATCATACCAAGTCCATCTATGCACTACAGGCCACAAATGACTTTCAATATTTTATAAACATGAGGATGATGACAATGATATAAGAATTCAATAAAAACAAGTTCAAGAATTAATTTATCCAAGAATTAACAACGTCCAAATTGTTAACATGATACTGCTTTGTGGAGTAAAATTCAAGAATGCTTAGAAGAATATTTTCATAAAAAGATACTGGATGAAACACAATTATCAAGGATATTCCACAAATTTCATGGAGTATAGAAGTTAAAACTTAACCAACTGAGTATAATAAAGAATGGAATAACAAAAGAAATCACCATGCATGCGATAGACCGCACAGACAGGTTATTCCAACAGAATAATAAATAATGGAACCAGGTCCGGCTTAAAACGCATAGACAGGATATTCCAACAGAATAATAATAAAGACGGAACCAGGTCCGGTGTAAAACACACAGACAGGATGTTCCAACAGAATAATAATAAAGACAGAACCAGGTCTGGTGTAAAACACACAGACAGGATGTTCCAACAGAATAATAATAAAGACGGAACCAGGTCCGGTATAAAACACACAGACAGGATGTTCTAACAGAATAATAATAAAACGGAACCAGGTCTGGTTTAAAACACACAGACAGGATGTTCCAACAGAATAATAATAAAGACGGAACCAGGTCCGGTGTAAAACACATAGAGAGGATGTTCCAACAGAATAATAGAAGAATGTCACCAAGTATAGGGTAGACCGCGTATACAGGTTATTCCAACAGAATAATAAGAAATGGAATAACAACAGTTCTCTTCATGAATAAAAAAGAATAACACCCCTTACCGTTTTAAAGAAGAACTGAAATAAGGAAGTAGTTAAGTAGCAGAATACTTTTCTTTTCTCTCTCTATAGTTTCTCTCTCTAGAGTTCAGTGAATTCGTAAGAAATAATGAAGGAATGAGCTGCTATTTATAGAAAAATAGAATGCATAGTAAGTAATCCATGAACGGTCCAGATTGATTACTTTAATCTGACGGTCCATATTTAAAGAAAAATCTTTTAAATAAAATATAATATATTCTATTTATAGAATAACTTTAATAAAGTATTCTGTTTTATATAAAAAGATATTTCTGTTTTATTACGTTAATAATACGAATAAAACAAAACTTCATTATCGCTAAATAATTCATATTATTAACTGACAATAATTGAATCAAACTGAGTGACTTCTCACATAAGCATTAATAATCAATACCGTGTGCTACTATGCAACCACACGTATTACTGTACTTTTACTACCGAGTAGTTCAACAGTATCAATGGTAAAACTTCTGCCGTTATTTTTAATAAAATATTTTTGTCGTTTTCTCAATCCGACAATAATTCCGTTATGGGGTCCACCAATGATTGTGTCGTTGTACGAATATTCCCTGTTAAAATGAATATTCCCCGACCAATCGAATATTATATAACAACTTGCGTTCTTTGCAAAATTTATAAATATTACCCACAACTATAACATTATATCAAATTAACTCCATAATATTCAAAAATGATATTTATAGAAAATTCATCTTTATTTATAAAAGTTGGGGTCTTACATAGGTTATTAACAGACCTAGAATAGCACTATAGAAAATCCACCATAAGTAGTTCTGAAAATGCCAAAAAATAAATAAATAGAAGTTTTGAGATACAAATAGGATAGAAGAACAGAGGGGGGAAACAAGTTCACCCTCCCTAAACAAGTGGGAATCAATAAATAATATGTCAGTGCAGTCTCAGAAAGCATATGCTCTCTGATTGAGAATGGAAGAAAATGACAAGTTCCTTATAACAACTGAAACTCTCAAAAGTTTGTACTGTCAACTCAAAAATATAATAGATGCCACAAGGAATTTAGCAGGAAAATTGACAAATGTATACAGCATAAAAACTAAATAGTAAGAATTATATTCTCACTATTTAGGAGAAGACAAACCTCCCAACATGAAGTCATATTTTACCTGCATGCTACTAGATAATATATTAGTCTGGCTTCCTTCCTCAATTTCCCATGTTTCATCCTATTTGTTGTACAAAACATAATGCATATTAGTAAAATACATCAAAGCAAAGGACCACATAAATTCTAAAAGGTTCATCAAACTCACCTGAACAAGTTTCTCTAGATGCTCCATAAGAGTCTTCTCTTCTAGTTCTACATATACCGTCAAATGAGGTTCAAAACAAGATGAAACAATTCCATGAAAATTGAACTGCAAAACCAGTGTATACAAGACAATATTCAGTAAATAGTCTTCTCTTCTAGTTCTACATATACCGTCAAATGAGGTTCAAAGCAAGATGAAATAATTCCATGAAAATTAAACAGCAAAACCAGTGTATACAAGACAATATTCAGCAAATATATATATGAACTAAATTAAACAAGACCTCAAAGTGACCACGCGGGAGAAGGGAAAGGGCTGCTGCCTAGTGGCAGCAGCGTGTTCCAACAACAGTAGTAGAAGTGGACATGCATAGCATTGGCTGGAAGTTTGTTTTTTGGCTTTCAGTTAGTGAACTTGTGCTGTTCTAGGATTTTCAGTCATTAGTATTTCATTGATAAGTTATTAAAAGAACCTTTTTGAAGGATGAATGGCATGAGACTTATGGCTGCTGCCTATTGGCAGCAGCAGTTGGTTGCTAGCTACTACTAAAGTAGTATTAATAAGCTATGATAAGATGCCCATAAAATTTGAATTATTATATCTACAAAATAAGGATATAAAAAAAAGTATATAACCTACTAAAGAGGTTATAGAAATTGAATGAACACAAGTTACCAAAAGCAAGAGGTAAGGGATGTGGTTTTAGAGAAACAGCAGTATGTAACAGCTAGGTACTCCTTGTTGCTGCATTTTGTTTAGCAAAGGTTTTTAGGTTCCTTACAAGTTATTCTAGTAAATGAATGTGTATCTTTATATTGTTAAAGGGTCATGGTAAGGGAGGTAATAGCATGAACTAGGTGGCAAAGCTGCTATCCATGACAGCAGCAGTGCACATGGACAAGAGAAGAATAATGTTTTCGTTGTTGTACTCTTGTTGAGTATAGTTAGGCTATAAAATTTCCTAATTGTTGTGCCTAGGTAATAATTAAATGTGTATCTCTACATTGATAAAGGATGAGTTAATGGCTGGACCATTAACCAAAGAAGAAGAGTTAAATAGGGGAGCAGGGCTGCTGTCTTTGACAGCAGCGACATCAACAACAGTTGGCATTAATGTATTCATACATGAAAAATATTAATGGGATAGCAATTTCTTTAGATAAGACTAATAAACTGAAGTGTGTTGCAAAGGTTAGGGGCTGCGAGGCCACACCAAGCTCAGCTAAGCCCCACGGGGCCAAGTGAAGCTTGGTTGCCCACGCATTGGAACCTTTAAGGGCTACAAGACTTGTAAGTCCAGTTGAATAGGTTGTTTAGAAGCCTTTTGTATATAGGTGCTATTTGTTGCTACAGGTAATATTGTGATTTGGGGCAAGGGACTGCACCACCTATTTTATAAAAAGATTAAATAAGGTGGGCAACCAAGGAGGGACTTGCTGCATAGTGGAGGCAACATATAACTGTTACCAGTAGCCATAACAAATGGAATGAACATTAACAACTAATATTTAGCAGCTATAATAATGACTGTTTCATATTCCATATTCTTCTTGAACACAATATTCTTTTAACAAAAAAATACATAAACTTCTATAAACCACTCAAGTCTAGATGCATTACTAAGAAAATGGCTAGGTAACTAAAAAAATATTTGTGACAATTCATTTATAGTAAATTGCCCCTTCATTCCAAATGACCAAAAAAAGGCAGAAGAAGAAGAAGGCAAATTGCAAAATTCCCAAAGTGATTCTTCTGAATTTGTTATTTGACATAAATGACGGGAGAATGTCTAGAAAAATCAAGCACCTGAATATTATTATTATTATTTATTTTTACTTACAGAACCTCCACTCAAGTATTTCTGGGGGTAACATTGAGGTAACTAGACAAAATTTTATTCTTCTAAATCACAAACAGTCATAAAGAACTTAAAATAAACTAAATAGATCCTTGATATAAATTACTATTTTAACACCCATTATATAATTTAAAAACACATAACTAAACTAAACAGATAATCGAGTCACGTAACTGATTGTAATTATCATTATTACCTGACATTTTGTAAATTTGACAGTTTCGAAATAGTGCTCTTCATTTTCTCAGAATCCGCCGCAAATATATGCTTGATTTCCAAAATCCTCCTCGAATGCTCAACAATTTGACTCTCAATTCTGAGAATAGCCTGTCGATGGGCCAAAAGCTTCCTAGCTCTATCCCTCTCAAACCTATTTAATTTCATTAAAGATTAGATTTTTATTAGATTTTCCACAAATAACAATTACTCCTTATATTGGACTGATAAAGGGAGAAAATCAAACCAATGAATTGAAACATTTTTACACTATTGAATAGACCATTTGTAGAGGGATTTAGGCGAAAGATCGATTGAAGAAGAAGAAGACGATGATTGAAGTCGAGACAGAGGGAAATCGAAAGAGACAAAAGAGAGGCCCAGAGAAAATCTTCGTTGTAGAGGCGATTTAGGGTTCTACAACAGATGGAAAGGCTGCGCAAGTCTTTGTAAAAGACGAGATTAGGGGTTTAAGGATATTAGGTATGAAAAATAAAGAAGAACAAGAAAAGATTACTCACAAATCGGGAGGGATGACCGAGCTGCTTAAAGATTATCATCGGTTGAAAGGATTAGATCCACCTGAGGCCTTTTCAATTAGCACAATTATTTTCATCTCGATCGTCCTAATTTTCCCTCATCCCTAAACTAAGATCCACAAGATGACGATAGTAACACAGTTGATTGATAAGCAAAATAGGGAGTTCATGCTTGCAATTGAGAATAGATGGGCTTTGGGATGGGAATTGAGAAGTAAAATCGGGAGTTAGGTTGCAATTCACAAGATGGATCTTTGGGGCTTTTAATCTTATAGAAAGAACAAACATACGGAGACCCTTTTATTTGTTCAAGGCTAATTTAGCCTTATTTTTTATTTTGTTTTATTTTTTGAAATTTTAAAGTTTAACGTATTGTAAGTTACATCTTTTATAGTCTATTATTATTATTATTATTATTATTATTATTATTATTATTATTATTATTATTATTATTATTATTATTATTATTATTATTATTTACATCAAATACTAAAAATACTAATTAAAACAATACTAATTAAAAAAATACTAAAATACTAAAAAAAAAATACTAAAACTCAAATTATTTTGTTAATTAATCAAAATAACAAAAATTCAAATTACATCATTAAAATACTAAAATCATAACATATTTACTTCATTTACATATTAACATAACACATTTACATATTTACATATTTACATCATATTTATATCATAACATATTATATCAATTATACTAAATGATGTAAATATGTAAATATTATAATATGTTATGTTATGATGTAAATGATGTAAATATGTTATGATTTTAGTATTTTAAGGATGTAACATATTATCATATTTATTTTGTTGTTTTGATTAATTAACAAAATAATTTGGATTATAGTATTTTTTGAATTTGATTTTTTTTAGTATTTTAGTTTTTTTTTAATTAGTATTTTTTTAATTAGTATTTTTAGTAGTTGATGTAAATATGTAATTAGTATTTTAGTGTCGGGTAAGTGACTTTTAGTATTTTGATATGTTATACAACTACGGTAAAATTTTAGTATTTTGATATGTTATACAACTATGGTAAAATTGTAGTATTTTAGTATTTGAATTTTAGTATTTTGATTAAATGATGTAAATATGTTATGATGTAAATATGATGTAAATATGTAAATATGATAATATGTTATGTTATGATGTAAATGATGTAAATATGTTATGATTTTAGTATTTTAATGATGTAATTTGAATTTTTGTTGTTTTGATTAATTAACAAAATAATTTGAATTTTAGTATTTTTTTAATTTGATTTTTTTAATTAGTATTTTTAGTATTTGATGTAAATATGTAATTAGTATTTTAGTGTCAGGTAAGTGACTTTTAGTATTTTGATATATTATACAACTATAGTAAAATTTTAGTATTTTGATATGTTATACAACTATGGTAAAATTTTAGTATTTGAGTAAAATTTTAGTATTTTAGTATTTGAATTTTAGTATTTTGATTAAATGATGTAAATATGTTATGATGTAAATATAATGTAAATGATGTAAATATTTAAATATGATAATATGTTATGTTATGATGTAAACGATGTAAATATGTTATGATTTTAGTATTTTAATGATATAATTTGAATTTTTGTTGTTTTGATTAATTAATAAAATAAATTGAATTTTAATATTTTTTTTAATTTGATTTTTTTTAGTATTTTAGTACTTTTTTAATTAGTATTTTTAGTATATGATGTAAATATGTAATTAGTATTTTAGTGTCAGGTAAGTGACTTTTAGTATTTTGATATGTTATACAACTATGGTAAAATTTTAGTATTTTGATATGTTATACAACTATGGTAAAATTTTAGTATTTGAGTAAAATTTTAGTATTTGAATTTTAGTATTTTGATTAAATGATGTAAATATGTTATGATGTAAATATGATGTAAATGATGTAAATATTTAAATATGATAATATGTTATGTTATGATGTAAATGATGTAAATATATTATGATTTTAGTATTTTAATGATGTAATTTGAATTTTTGTTGTTTTGATTAATTAACAAAATAATTTGAATTTTAGTATTTTAATATTTTTTTTTGAATTTTAGTATTTTTTTGAATTTGATTTTTTTAGTATTTTAGTATTTTTAGTATTTGATGTAAATATGTAATTAGTATTTTTAGTATTTTAGTGCCGAGTAACTAACTTAATAATAAAAAATCCTCATTGCTTGTTAGTTTGAGCATTTATTTAAGGAGAGTGAGAGGTCTAGAGTTCAATTCTCAAGGGGAGCATTAATTTATTTTATATTTTAAAAAGTCCACGGGCCGGGCCAGGCTTTTTTATTATTAGTACTCTTATAGTTATTATTATAATTCTTGTAATAATTATTATTATAATTATAATAATAATAATTAATAATAATAGTAATTATAATAATGATTAATAATAACAATAATAATAATAATAGTAGTTATAATAATAGTAATAATAATTATAATTAATAATAACAATTATAATTATAATAATTATTATTATTATTATTATTATTATTATTATTATTATTATTATTATTATTATTAACAACAATAAAAACAATAATAACAATAGTAATAGTAGCAATAATAATTATTATAATAATAGTAACAATAATAATAAAAATAAAAATAACAACAACAACAACAACAACAATAATAATAATAATAGAAATTATAATAATAGTAATAATTATAATTATTATAATAATAAAAATAAAAATTATAAGATTAGTAATAATTATTCTAATAATAATAATAATAATAATAATAATTAATAATAATAGTAAATATAATAATAATTATAATAATAGTAATAGTAATAGTAATAATAATAAAAAAAATATAGCACATGAAGCATGAAAAAAATTTAATAATGACTTATAAGTAAAAAAAAGTTAAAATTTAAGTTATTGTCAAACAATAAATAATAACAAATGACTTATAACTTAGTTTAACCAGCTTAAAAGTCATTGTCAAACACCCTCTAATTCAAGATATAAAGAGAAATTAATATTTGATTATAAAAAAAATTACAAGTTAAGAAAAAGGAGAATTTGAAAAATGGGAGTTAAAAAAAACTTACACACCATTGGTGCAACTTTATTGTTATTGTTATTATTATTATTATTATTATTATTATTATTATTATTATTATTATTATTATTATTATTATTATTATTATTGTTATTATTATTATAATTATTATTATTATTATTATTATTATTATTATTATTATTATTATTATTATTATTATTATTATTATTATTATTATTATTATTGTAGTATATAACTTCTTGAGATTATATTAATGGTATGTAATGAATGAGAAGAAAGGAATATATGGGAAAAATCTCATGTTTTGATATAAATATTAATCCTCGCAAGATATTAACAGATAACATGTGTTGCTCTAGCGGTCAAATGACCAAAGTTCCAAATGATAGGTCATAGGTTCTCTAACAATCCAGATTTTTAATTATAATATTTAAATATTTATTGAATTATATAAATATTTAATGGTTGTGTTTATCGTTGAATAAGTATTTGTTTAATTGATTTGATGTGATTTGATTATTTATTTGTTTAACAAATAATTAATGAGTTAAGGAAAGTAATTATTTTGAAATAGTAATCTAATTTAATTTAATAATTAAGTTAGAGAGTTTATAATGATTAAATAAATTATTATATTATGCAATGGATTGTTATTAGAATTAATTAAATTAAGTATAAAAACTTAATTAAATAAAGTGTGACAAATAACTATGTTATAAGGAGTTATTAAAATAAATCAAAGTAGTTTAATTTGATTTGTGCCAAATAAGACTTATTGGTATTAAGTGTTTAACTTTTAAATGGTTTTTACCAAACAAAGCCCTACGGCTTTTGGATTTTGAAATTTAAATTATTAATAAATAAAATATAAATAAAATTTATATATTAATTTGGTAACTGATAAATTGAATAGGGGTATTGAGTAGGCGTCGGTTTTGTTAAACGGGCGTGCGTTGATTTTATTTTGTCTTTACGTAAAGAGTATTTGGGTTTTAGCTGAAGAGAAAAGAAAAAGAAGATTGTAGAAATTGAGAGAGAATAGAGTAAATTGAGAGGAAAAGGTGTTTGAAGTTGCAAGGTTGTCTGTGACTAGCAAGGGTTAACAAGAATTTCTTAACAACAAAAGGTATGTATTATAATCTTATTTTATAGTATAATTCCTTAGTCTCTGTGTTTTTGAAATTCACTGTGTTTTATAGTATAAAGTTTGGTAATTCATATATTATAGTTGAGTATGAAATTATGAAGTTGTAATAGTATAAATATCCTATGTATACATATAGGTGATTGTATGAAGAGGATATACATGTACGTGATTATGTGAATTACGATCAAAAAAGAAAGAAAAGAGTTTTTACAGTAAAAACATATAAGTATGAAGATGTTTTGTAGGATAACAAAATTAGTAATTGATTGTATTCTAATCGTAGAATTGAAAGTCGGGTATGTTAATTGGATATGAACTACAGAGAATTGTAGTTTAAAAGTAATCAAATTGATGGTTATTAGAGATTACAGTGTTCACTGTGTTTAACAAATGTCAAACATTGAGTTTTGTTTTAAAATATGGTTTTCAAGGAATTTAGTTTTCTGTGATTATTGTTTAGTAATTCAAACTAGTATATGCATGTTGGGTAGTGTGACAATCCCCAAAATAGGTTCATTCCACCCAACCCATTCTGAGTCGTCAAATACATGGTACAGAAAACAACTACAACTTTATTACAACAATTGTCGTGCAAAATACAACAACACATATGCTGTGAGTTTGGATACAAATATATATCAAATGTGACATTGGACACCATCATGTATCAGCACCTCACAAAGGTACCTTACATAAAGGTACAGTCAAAAACTGTTTTAGAAACTAGAATCTTTGGGAAGTGCTCAAGGAAACCTTCGTACATGGGAGGCCATGCGTCTAGGTTATGATAGATATCATATGGCCACAGAATTATCCTTGGTTGACCCAATAGACCCCAAAGAAAAACGAGAAGATTACTATCATATTCTTCCCAATGGTGAGTCTTCTCTTGACTTATCATTATCTCCACTGTATCTAACTGAGAATTATACTTCAAACAAACACCAAGATTATATAGATAGTGCTTGTAGATATACTCGGCAAGCGGATGTGCACAATCATGTCTTATGATGACACGAGGTTGTATGTCGTTAGACATCTTGTATTATAGTGGCAAAACACCCTTCCAACATTGGGTTCGCCTCACCCTATTTTCTTCACCAAATATAACTACTAAATGATGACCACCGTTCTATTCCCTTGTTACCCTCGCTCGACCCAGCTACACTCTTATTACCTGAAAGGAATTGTGAAGCAAAAGGGTGAGCACAACTAGCTCAGTAAAGAATATCATGACTAAAGATAAATAAATTATCAATAGTCTTCATCAATAATAAATCAGAGATTTAGAACATATGGTAGATGATAAAAAAATTTCAACCATAGTTGCAGCGGAACATGCAATCCATTAGAAGAGTCAAATAGACTATACAGTCTATTATCTTCTCCATGTTAAAAATCCATCAACAATGTTTTATGTGAAACTCCAGATTTTATGAATAAATATTTAATTTTTCTCGAAATAATTTTTTTTATATTAATGTGTGGATTTGATATAATAGTTATGGGTAGTATTTATAAATTTTGCAAAGTATGCAAGTTGTCATATTATATTCGTTTGGTCGGAGAATATTCTTTTTGTCGGGGAATATTCGTACGACGGCACAATCATTGGTGGACCCCACAACGGAATTATTGTCGGATTGAGAAAACGACAAAATTATCTTTCTATAAAAATAACAGCTGAGGTATTGCGTTAAAATCGTTAAAACTGTTGAACTACTAGGTAGTAAAAGTACAGTAATACGCGTGGTTGCATAGTAGCACACGGTATTGATTATTGATGCTTACGTGAGAAGTCACTCAGCTATACTCAATTATTGCTACAGTAATTGCTGCATCATATCTCTTAAATTATTGTCATAGTATCATCTGTATAATATGTTATATTATTGAGACGTTGTGGTAAGTTTGGTTATTTTATGGGGGGCCATATGTCATCATCTAAGAGTCTCTTCGTCAATAGTAATTACCGTCGTCAATAGTAATTACCGTCGTCAATAGTAATTACCGTCGTCAATAGTAATTACCGTCGTCAATAGTATTTACCTTGGTCAATAGTAATTACCTTGGTCAATAGTATTTACCTTGGTCAATAGTAATTACCTTCGTCAATAATATTTACCTTGGTTAATAGTAATTACTTTCGTCAATAGTAGTTGTCCCTTCAATATTACCAAGAGTCATTTGACCCTTCGTTAAGACCAAGAGTCATTTGACCCTTCGTTAAGACCAAGAGCCACCCTCAGTTTTTCTATAAATAGAGGCCTAGGGCTTCATTATTTTTCACGAATTCATTCAAGCTATAGAGAGAGAAAGTATAGAGAGAATAAGAGAGAGAGAATAAAAGTATTCTGCTACATCACTTTTCCAATATCCAGTTCTTTTAAGGTAGGGAATATTATTTCTTTTATATTCATGAAGAGAACTTCTGTTATTCCATTCGTTATTATTCTGTTGGAATAACCAGTATACGCGGTCTACCCTATACTTGGTGACATTCTTCTATTATTCTGTTGGAACATCCTGTCTGTGTGTTTTACACCGGACCTGGTTCCGTTTATTATTCTGTTGGAACATCCTGTCTGTGTGTTTTACACCGGACCTGGTTCCGTTTTATTATTATTCTGTTGGAATATCCTGTCTGTGTGTTTTACACCGGACCTGGTTCCATTATTTATTATTCTGTCGGAATATCCTGTCTGTGCGTTTACGCCGGACCTGGTTCCGTTTATTATTCTGTTGGAACATCCTGTCTGTGTGTTTTACACCGGACCTGGTTCCGTTTTATTATTATTCTGTTGGAATATCCTGTCTGTGTGTTTTACACCGGACCTGGTTCCATTATTTATTATTCTGTCGGAATATCCTGTCTGTGCGTTTACGCCGGACCTGGTTCCATTATTTATTATTCTATTGGAATAACCTGTCTGTGCGGTCTATCGCATGCATGGTGATTTCTTTTGTTATTCAATTCTTTATTGTACTCAGTTGGTTAAGTTTTGACTTCTATACTCCATGAAATTTGTGGAATATCCTTGATAGTTGCGTTTCATCCAGTATCTTTTCAAGAAAATATTCTTCTAAGCGTTCTTGAATTTTACTCCACAATGCCGTATCATGTTGACAATTTGGACGTTGTTAATTCCTGGATAAATTAATTCTTGAACTTGTTTTATTGAATTCTTATATCATTGTCATCATCCTCATGTTTATAAAATGTTGAAAGTCATCTGTGGCATGTAGTGCATAGATGGACTTGGTATGATTATGACCAGGGATTATTCGGTATAATCATGACCGTAATGTTACAAATGATGTGGTAAAAGTCCTCATTGGCCCGTAGTGCATTGATGGACAGTTGTTGGCATGATCATGACCATTAATGAATACACGAATATCCTTGGCCGTAGTGCAGGGGTGATTCGATGATGTGGATTATTTTATTAAGCTGAGTCTCAGCGATTACAGTATTGAAAAACTTCTTAAATCATAAAAGATAGTAGAGTTTATTTTCTACTTGACTCTTTTAATGGATTGCTTGTTCCGCTACAGTTAAACTTGATGTCTATTATATTTTATCAGTTTAACATTGTTGAAGGCTAATGATAATTTATTCTGCATTATCTTAGTCATAATATTTCTTACTGGGCTAGTTGAGCTCACCCTTTCTTTCACTGTTCTCTTCAGGAAATGAGAACGTAGCTGGGACAAGTCGGGGTACGGAGTGATAGTCCGAATGATAGTATTAGTTAGTAGTCCTCACTATTCTATGTAATGGTGTGTTAATAAATGTAATGAGGACTCCTTTTGAGTATGAATACTCTCTAGAAGATAATATTTGTATTCAAACTCACAGTTTATGTTTTGTCATATTGTACACGACAGTTGTATTAATCAGTTGTATTTGTATTCTGTACTATGTATCTGACGACCCAAGATGGGTGATGTATACCTAATTTTGGGGGCGTCACAGTTGGTATCAGAGCTTAGGGATATGATCCCTGGCTAGGATGTGAGAATAGAACTAGGAGGGGAGAGACGGGGAATTCCTTCGCTAGTATGACCTACCTAAGTTTATTTGCATGGTATTTAATTGGTCGGTCATAACATAAGGATAATATATGACATATCAATTAATTTTTATTTTGTGGCAGTATCTGAAAATGGCATCCGAGAATGTTGAGAATAGCAATGGAGCACAGACGACTGTTGATTCACCACACATCAATAATCATGATAATGTGCATCAGGAAGGTGTCAATCCTCATGCAAACAACAACACTGACCAAATGATGAATGATCAAATGTTCAGAGGCTTTATGCAATTCATGCAACAACAGGTGAAAGCGGCTCCTGTCCACAACGTAGGTGGAAATACTGGAAACTCTCAGGCGGTCACCGCTAAACAGTTTAAGGAGCTGGGACCACCGGAGTTTAAGGGAGAACCCAAACCACTTGTAGCTGAAACATGGATAAAGCAGATCACCAAGATATTTGATGTCTTGAGTTGCTCCGAGGAGCAAAAGGTTCCCTTTGCCGCCTTTATGTTGCGAGGAGAGGCAGATTACTGGTGGGAATCGATAAAGCGTACTCAACCTGCCGCACTGAAGATGTCTTGGGAGAAGTTCCAAGATCTGTTTAACGACAAATACTTTCCCGAGAGTATTCGTCACATGAAGGAGGTGGAGTTCATCAAATTGGAGCAGAATAATATGACCGTGTCGCAGTACGAGGCAAAATTTGCGGAGTTATCCCGGTTTGCGTCCCATCTGGTGGATAATGAAGAAAGAATGACGCGGATGTTTTTAAGAGGTTTGAAGCCGGAGATACGTCAACATCTTGTTTCTCATAAACTGTGTTTGTATTCAGATGTTGTAAATAGGGCTCAGTTGGTGGAGCGCGATAACGAGATAACGCAACCAAAAGAGAGCAGCCGGCAAAATGATAATACCAGTGAGAGCAGTCATCGAAGCGGTGACAACAAGCGTGGAGGGAATCAACAGGCCAGAAATGGTAACCACTTCGGTGGTAATCAGGGCCAAAACAATAAGAATGGACATTTCAAGAAGAGGAGATTCAACAATGATGGAAAGACGTCAGCACCAGCACCTGTCGTTAAGGAAGGAGAACGACCACCTATCATATGTTTCAAATGCGGAGGGGAGGGGCACATCAGTCCAAACTGCGCGATGCCGTCCAAAGCATGTTATAATTGTGGAAGAGAAGGTCATTTAGCCCGATTTTGTCATTTACCGAAGACAAATTCAGCTAGGATGGAGGCACCAAAGGCCGTCCCAGAAAAGCCAAAGCCAGTAGTTTAAGAGAGAGTATTTTTTTCGTGACGAGGAACCTGAATAAAATTATCACGGGTATGTTAATCATAAACTCTTGCGAAGTCTATACCGTGTTAGATACCGGTTCTACTCACTCTTTTATTTTACCTAGTTGTGTTAAATGTTTGAAGTTAACTCCGGAGAACTTAGACTTTGATATGTCTATTTAAACTCAGTTGGGAGAAACCTTCGTTACCTCTACTATTTATAAATCTTGTTCAAATCAACACTTTCACGTGACCTGTCGATCTTATCTCTTTGAAAATACTTGCCTTTGATGTGATTTTTTTGAAACGATTGGTTCACTACTCATCATGCTTCTCGTAAGGTTGTTAGCTTTCATATTCCTAACCAACCTGTTATGCAAATTCAAAGTAACCAAACCACTAAAGTCAATTATTATCATATCAAGCCATAGGTAAGGATCCCCATTCCTTTCATTGTTGACTTTCTGGTGGGGAATGCACCGAAACCAGACTTTTCGTAGGAGACGTTGTAAATGACGATGGCAAGCTGATAGGTATCAATGTGACGTGTTATCCAAGTCTGGGATGAGAGTCACAGTTTTGAACGATATTTCTATTGTTAATAAATTTCTTGACGTATTCTTGAAGACTTCTTAGCCTACCCCAGAGCGTAAAATTGAATTTTGTATTGACCCCAGTACAAAACCTATTTCTTAAACCCTCAAATATTTCTTCAACTAAAACGAACGTATTATGCGCCAAAGACGTTGGCTCGAGCTGTTGAAGATTACGATCGTACCATTCAATAACATCGTGGAAAAGTGAACGTGGTAGCTGACGCGTTGTATAGAAGATCGTATACGGTTACGAGTGTGAATATTCGAACCCACGTGAAGATAACGAATATACGATTAAAATCGACTTTAATTGATAAAGTTAAAATTGCTCAAGCTACATACTCGGAGCTGATAAATGTGAAGAAGAAGATTCAAGAGGGCGTTATTCTAGAAGCAAGAATCGACGAAGAGAGGAAATCTCAACTCTCGATTTAATTGGCCCATTTGAAATCCTCGATTCATCGGTCCATTTTTAATCCTCGATCGAGTAGGAACTGTGGCTTATAGACTCGCTTTACCGCCAAGTATGTCTCGTGTTCATAACGTTTTCCACATATCCATGTTACGCAAATATGTGGAAGACCCGAACCACATTATTGAGTTAGAACCGGACGAAATAGCGGAGGATTTGACGTATGAAGAAGTTCCTGTTCAAATCTTGGATAAGAAGGAACATATTCTACGCTCCAAGGTTATACCTCAAGTTAAAGTTTTGTGGAGAAACCACGATGTTGAGGAAATGACTTGGGAGTTAGAATCAGAAATGAAATCAAGGTATCCTCACATGTTCGGCATACCAAGTACGTACGTAAATTTCGAGGGCGAAATTCTATAAGGAGGGGAGATTGTGAAACCCCAGATTTTATGAATAAATATTTAATTTTTCTCGAAATAATTTTTTTTTATATTAATGTGTGGATTTGATATAATAGTTATGGGTAGTATTTATAAATTTTGCAAAGTATGCAAGTTGTCATATTATATTCGTTTGGTCGGAGAATATTCTTTTTGTCGGGGAATATTCGTACGACGGCACAATCATTGGTGGACCCCACAACGGAATTATTGTCGGATTGAGAAAACGACAAAATTATCTTTCTATAAAAATAACAGCTGAGGTATTGCGTTAAAATCGTTAAAACTGTTGAACTACTCGGTAGTAAAAGTACAGTAATACGCGTGGTTGCATAGTAGCACACGGTATTGATTATTGATGCTTACGTGAGAAGTCACTCAGCTATACTCAATTATTGCTACAGTAATTGCTGCATCATATCTCTTAAATTATTGTCATAGTATCATCTGTATAATATGTTATATTATTGAGACGTTGTGGTAAGTTTGGTTATTTTATGGGGGGCCATATGTCATCATCTAAGAGTCTCTTCGTCAATAGTAATTACCGTCGTCAATAGTAATTACCGTCGTCAATAGTAATTACCGTTGTCAATAGTAATTACCGTCGTCAATAGTATTTACCTTGGTCAATAGTAATTACCTTGGTCAATAGTATTTACCTTGGTCAATAGTAATTACCTTCGTCAATAGTATTTACCTTGGTTAATAGTAATTACTTTCGTCAATAGTAGTTGTCCCTTCAATATTACCAAGAGTCATTTGACCCTTCGTTAAGACCAAGAGTCATTTGACCCTTCGTTAAGACCAAGAGCCACCCTCAGTTTTTCTATAAATAGAGGCCTAGGGCTTCATTATTTTTCACGAATTCATTCAAGCTATAGAGAGAGAAAGTATAGAGAGAATAAGAGAGAGAGAATAAAAGTATTCTGCTACATCACTTTTCCAATATCCAGTTCTTTTAAGGTAGGGAATATTATTTCTTTTATATTCATGAAGAGAACTTCTGTTATTCCATTCGTTATTATTCTGTTGGAATAACCAGTATACGCGGTCTACCCTATACTTGGTGACATTCTTCTATTATTCTGTTGGAACATCCTGTCTGTGTGTTTTACACCGGACCTGGTTCCGTTTATTATTCTGTTGGAACATCCTGTCTGTGTGTTTTACACCGGACCTGGTTCCGTTTTATTATTATTCTGTTGGAATATCCTGTCTGTGTGTTTTACACCGGACCTGGTTCCATTATTTATTATTCTGTCGGAATATCCTGTCTGTGCGTTTACGCCGGACCTGGTTCCGTTTATTATTCTGTTGGAACATCCTGTCTGTGTGTTTTACACCGGACCTGGTTCCGTTTTATTATTATTCTGTTGGAATATCCTGTCTGTGTGTTTTACACCGGACCTGGTTCCATTATTTATTATTCTGTCGGAATATCCTGTCTGTGCGTTTACGCCGGACCTGGTTCCATTATTTATTATTCTATTGGAATAACCTGTCTGTGCGGTCTATCGCATGCATGGTGATTTCTTTTGTTATTCAATTCTTTATTGTACTCAGTTGGTTAAGTTTTGACTTCTATACTCCATGAAATTTGTGGAATATCCTTGATAGTTGCGTTTCATCCAGTATCTTTTCAAGAAAATATTCTTCTAAGCGTTCTTGAATTTTACTCCACAATGCCGTATCATGTTGACAATTTGGACGTTGTTAATTCCTGGATAAATTAATTCTTGAACTTGTTTTATTGAATTCTTATATCATTGTCATCATCCTCATGTTTATAAAATGTTGAAAGTCATCTGTGGCATGTAGTGCATAGATGGACTTGGTATGATTATGACCAGGGATTATTCGGTATAATCATGACCGTAATGTTACAAATGATGTGGTAAAAGTCCTCATTGGCCCGTAGTGCATTGATGGACAGTTGTTGGCATGATCATGACCATTAATGAATACACGAATATCCTTGGCCGTAGTGCAGGGGTGATTCGATGATGTGGATTATTTTATTAAGCTGAGTCTCAGCGATTACAGTATTGAAAAACTTCTTAAATCATAAAAGATAGTAGAGTTTATTTTCTACTTGACTCTTTTAATGGATTGCTTGTTCCGCTACAGTTAAACTTGATGTCTATTATATTTTATCAGTTTAACATTGTTGAAGGCTAATGATAATTTATTCTGCATTATCTTAGTCATAATATTTCTTACTGGGCTAGTTGAGCTCACCCTTTCTTTCACTGTTCTCTTCAGGAAATGAGAACGTAGCTGGGACAAGTCGGGGTACGGAGTGATAGTCCGAATGATAGTATTAGTTAATAGTCCTCACTATTCTATGTAATGGTGTGTTAATAAATGTAATGAGGACTCCTTTTGAGTATGAATACTCTCTAGAAGATAATATTTGTATTCAAACTCACAGTTTATGTTTTGTCATATTGTACACGACAGTTGTATTAATCAGTTGTATTTGTATTCTGTACTATGTATCTGACGACCCAAGATGGGTGATGTATACCTAATTTTGGGGGCGTCACATTTTATCCCTGTAACATCAATCAACAATTCTGGTCCACAATCATATGAATAACTCATAATCATAACTGTAGTTCTAAATTCCTCTTCTCATCCAGGACGAAGATAATTTTTATCACCTATCTTTACCTGAAACATCAAAGATCATGGTTATACCAAATCACATTTCATGTTCATAATCATACTAATAAATCTATCTTTGCACTACAGCCAAAGATATTCATTTGTATCACCAGTTGGTCATGTTTATCTCAACATCTGTTCATCTTTGCACTACTGGCCAAAGATATTCAACAACATGTCATCTTTGCACTACGGGCCAAAGATATTCATCAACAATTCATCTTTGCACTACAGGCCAAAGATATTCCTCAACAGTTTATATTTGCACTACAGCCAAATATATTCATCAACAGTTCATATTTGCACTACAGGCCAAATATATTAATATCTCAAAGAAATATATAATCATTTCAGAATTTATATAAACAATAATTATAACCATGTTAATCAATTCACCTTTGCACTTAAGCTAAAGATATTCACTTATAAATTCAATGGTCATGATCATACCAGTCAACAATTCAACTTTGCACTACTGGCCAAAGAGAACCCATAGTCATGATCATACCAATAATTTACTCATCTTTACACTCAAGCGAAAGAGAATTTCAACATCAAGGTTATAAAAATGTTATATATGATAATAAAAACAATATGATCAACATGATCATAGATTTAATCTCAAGAGTAATATTCATAAATCAACTATAATTTGGTTAGAAAAAGAAACCAATTTTGTCGTGAATAGTAACTCGTGAATAGTAACCCTGACATGAAAAAGGTAGAAATTCCACAATAATATACATACCAATATTTCGGTATAATGATATTAAAAGAATAATATTCTTAAGCTTATAAACAATTTATTTAAATTGTTTACACTTTACTAATTAATGCATTTAATCATCATAAAATGCCAACTCTTAAGATTTTATCATCAATAACCAAAACCCTCATCAAAAATCTGCATATACCTTATATATAGGATTCTCAAGCCATAAAATCCTATTTTCCAATTTTCTTACTTCACATAACATATTTAATTTATTTTCTCATAACTAGACTATTTTCATGAAAAATACCAAATCCGTTCCAAAAATATTTCTTTTCTGGAATTTAGCATAATATAGTCCCATAGTGAACATATATTTTTCTCAGAATTTTTAAAAGTCATTTACCATTTTTTATATGGCCAAAATAGCCGAATATTTAGACATTTATCAAAAATTGTACTTTTGTCTAAAAATTCTGAAATTTACAGAGTATACTTCTATCATATACATGTACTCCCAATAAAAATTTCATCAATTTTGGAGTTAACCACAAGGAATTATAAGTTGTTACTTCTAAAATAGTCTTTTCTCATAAAATTCATAACTCTCAATCTATACATCCAAAAATCACCATTTTTGGACACAATCAAGAAAACTCATCAAAATATCATTTCAAATTTTTCCAGAATTTTTGAAGATCAGAAAGATTACGAAACTGAAAATCATAACAACCCTTAAAATCACTTAATACCCCTTACCTCAAAAGAGCAGTACTTCTGACTGGATATCGGATATGATGCTGAAGGAAACTTGCACTGATGAATAGAAACTCACCAAGTATCTAAAAACTCATAAAATATGCTTCATAATATAGAGAGAGAAAGAGAGAAAGCTTATGTTTTTGGTGTGATTTTCAATTCTAACTTAGCCCTCTATTTATAGGAAAATTTTGGTAGGTTTGACCTGCAACCTGATGGCTTTACCTGCTACTATTCCCACCCACCACATTTGAAATATAATTCAGCACATTTCTTCACCAACCACAAGTGGGGCCCACCAATTCTAGAATTTTCCACCAAAAATGATTTATAACCTGATTTCCGAATCAGCCACCTCTTAAAATTCATAACAAATCATACGTTCATTTTTAACGGTTCAAAATTTATGGACATATACTCAACTTATATATGTATAACATATCCAAAAATTACCACGATCCAACGGTCGGATTAAAAATTATAACCCCCGCAAAATATCTCAAAAACCCTGATTTTTAATACCTCCATTCCGACAAAAATACTGATAAAAACCTCAACATTAACTCCTTCATTTTTAACCACAAAAATATATCCCTCATTTATATCCCCATAAAATAAATATTTTCTTATCACATAAATCAATAATTAATTATTCACACATAATATTACAGAATCACATTTATGACAACCAGGCCGTTCCCAGGAAAGAGGGGGCTTTTCAATAAGGATTTTTCCTTACTGGCGCGCAATTAGATGACCAAACCTCTCCTTAGACAGAACTTTCTAGACATTGCCAATAATGTTATCTAATAATATTATTCAAATAATATGAATTATTGATCTGATAATAGGAAATACTGTGCAGCAACAATTATTGAACAACAATAATACAAAATTTCAACGTAGCAATTATTGAATCAATAAAATAAAATATTGAACAGTAATTACTGTAACAATTATTGAGTAGTGCCTTCTTACGTAAGAATCAATAATTTCAAAAATACTGTGCAATACCGTGTGCTACTATGTAATAACGCGTATTACTGTATTTTAACCACCGGGTATTTCAACAGTATTAACGGTAACAACTACGCCGTTATTTGTAAAAACTTAATTTTGTCGTTTTCTTCACCCGACAGTTATTCTGTTATGGGGCCCACAAATGTCTGCGTTATCGTACGAATATTCTCCGACAGAAAGAATATTCCACGACCAAACGAATATTCCCTGACAACAATGATTATTTTATAACCACTTGCTTATCTTGAAAAAAATTCATATTTCACCCATAACTTTAAATTTTTATCAATTTAACCATTTACTGAATTTAATTATAAGAAAAATTGAATACTTTTATTTCATAAATTCGGGGTCTTACAGGTAGTGTGTATATGTATAATTTATATATGTTATACATGTTAATTGGGGTTAATTGCTATTAAAAATAAAAACAGTAGCTTTGTTCTGTTCTTCGTGGTTGGGTTCTGCAAGTTTCGGCGCCCCAGCGCCAAAATTTGAGCCCCAACGCCAAAAATCGCACCCCGGCGCCAAAATTCGCGCCCCAGCTCCAGAAGTTTGTGCCCCAGCGCTGAAATTCACGCCCCAGTGCCAATCTCGCGCCCCAGCACCACTGTATAGCCTAGTCCTCGTGCCCCAGCGCCAGATTTGTAGTCTGACTTGGACAATTTTGACCTCTTGTAGTAAAATAGCCATAACTTCCTCATACGAACTTCGATTGAGGTGATTCAAGATGATCTGGAATGAGGACGAGTAGGCCTACAACTTTTGTTCTTTAAGTTTTTCAATTTGAGGTCATTAGGATGGGTTAAAATGGTCATCTTTGGGACTATTATGTTTTCGGAGGCAATCGGAGGGCGTCGGGCATGCACATATGCATGTGTAGTGCTCCTGACCATAAAAGATATTGTCCTAATTTACAAAACATGAATAACAGTAAATATAATGATGCTTAACATTAATAAATAATGTATTAGATGAGTTATAGAAGCATAGTAAGCATGCACAAGAGAGGCAAATCGGGCGTGTGACGAATGAACGTCGAAATGCCGTGCCAAGTGTTAATGAACTTAAAAAGTGTTTTAATTCAAACAAAATGGATATTATAAGATATAGAATGGGTTTAATATAAAACCAATAAGTAGTCCTAGCAAGACTTAAGCACTTGAACTTCGAGTTTGACTAAGAAGAAATATAGTGAGTCATAAGTCGAAAAGTTAACACAATCTAATTGACCATTGTGTATTTATTAATAGGAAAGATTATGAGATGTGGAGTAGAGTTTATATTACAAATTACTATGTGTTGTTATGTGACTAATAGTTGATGTGTATGATTATATAATTGTGTAGGGTACGTGAAGTGCAGATAACTGTAAGCTGTTAAGCTATTATTGGTAAACAACGATCAAGGCAAGTCTTTCGGTTCCTATTTTCTACGTGGACTTGGTGAACTGTTTTAAATTGCATGATATGTTATGCATGTTGAATCATGAAATGTTAAAGTCAATATATGACTGCATTGTTTTGGCTAAGTAATGATGATTGAGTAAGGAACTCAATATTTATATTTGTTATGTGAATTAAAAGCATGTATGCCATGTTACTTTAATGAGATGTATGTCAAGCATGTTATTATGTGCTATGTGATGCATAAAAACTGTTAGACTTTGCTGGGCTGTCGAGCTCACTCTTGCAAATAACCACTTTACAGGTCAAGATTTTAAGGTAAAGATACATGTTATGTGAGTTATAGAGATCTATATTCACAAAGATTACTTATGTTTTATGAGAAATGTATTTCATATTTTGAACGTAACATGTTGTTGAAATGTAAGTTGAGTTATCCAATGTACATGGATATTTAGTTATGATGTAAGACTTTGTATAGTCATTTTGTTGTAACGATTCATGATATAAGATTGAACCAAAGAGATGTAATGTAAATGTTGCGATTCAGGGTATGAAAGAAGGAAATGTATAAACGTTTTAAATATTCCGCAAATTTTATTAAGTTTAACATCGAATAATGATGTATTATTTAGAGGTTGAATGTATGGTTAACGACCGAAGTCAGAATTTAAATTGTATAGATTTTGGGGTCGTTATAGGTTTGAATATGTTTCGCATTTGGACATAATTTTTAAATACTAAATATAAATATTTTTTTGACAATTCTCCGAATACCGAATACGGTCTTACAAAAACATGCTTATTGGGATTATCTTAATTTAAGGCAACACTTTAATAGTCGTTGCAAAAAGTTGTATAAGATATGCAACAAAAATAAAAATTATTACCAATGAATGTGGTCCATATTAGGCAACGAAATATAGTAACAAAAAACTTTCGTTGCCCACGATGAGGAGAAATCAAGTGGTTAGAAATTTTGCAACGAATTTCTAACGAATTTTGTTTCCAAATTTTGCAACGACTTATGAATTTTGTTGCAAAAAGTGGAAGCCTGACACAATCTGCAACGAAGGACAAGTTTCGTTGCTAAACATACACTTTTAGCAACGACTTATAAAGCTGTTGCTTGAAAAATCATTGCTAAAGCCCCATTTTTAGTAACAAAAAAACTTTCGTTGCCCACGATGATGGGAAATCAAGTGGCCTAAAATTTTGCAACGAATTTCTAACGAAATTTTTTCCTGCCAATGAATTTGCAACGAAATTTTGCAACGACTTATGAATTTCGTTGCAAAAAGTGAAAGCCAGACACAATCTACAACGAATGACAAATTTTGTTGCTAAACATATACTTTTAGCAACGACTTATAAAGTCGTTGCCCGAAAAATCGTTGCTAAAGGCCCATTTTTTGTAGTACAATGTGAAGAACTGTGTGTGCCAAAAGTGAGAAAAAGGCTTTAAATGATTTAAGAAGGCTTACAGTGGATTGTCAAAAAAGACTTCAATAACTTTAAATGGATGAACACTCGGCTCCCACAGGTAAAAAAATAGCCAAATATAAGCTCATAAGTGTTTAAAATGAGAAAACACTCAATATAGGGTGTGTACAGAGCAAATTGGACACGGCTTCCTCGCCTATTTCTCTTTCAAAATGGCTGCCCCAAGCTCTATATTTATAGAGCTCGGACAACGCGTTGCTCGCTCGAAACTTCATAACTTTCAATCCGGGAGTCCGATAGAAGCATGCCATACCATTCTGAAAACCTCTTTTCGAGAGCTATGCAATGACATAGGATTTGCCCCCTTTTGATTCTGGGAAGATGGGTCCATGACCGAAATAGCATTTTTGGGTCTCCGCTAGTCAGTCAGTTTGCGTAGTTTACGCTCGAAAGTTAAGACATAGTTCTTGTGGGACTTCTTTTGAAGAAGTTTGTGTTGACATGAGTGTATTTTATTTGAGTTAAAGTTGAGTTTGGAAAAATGACCTTTTTGCCTCTCTCGGAGTTATCTCCTTTTTTCGCGCAGTTGTAATAGTCTTTTCTCAGGGTTATCTTTGAGGTTGGCCTGCTGTTGACTCTGAATGTCCTCAGTGTTATCTCTGAGATTGGCTTGACCCCCTGGGATTATCTCCAGGCTTTGAACTTAATCTCCCGGGGTTATCTCCGGGGCAGGAACTGACTTTCCCGGGGTTATCTCCGGGATTGAAAATTGGATCTCTCGGGGCTATCTCCGTAGTTAAAATTGATGTTGTGGTCCTCCGGGGTTATCTCTAGAGTGTGAAAAAGACACATTTGTCCTCCTGCATAGTTAGTAACAGGAAAATGAAATTTCGAGTGTCTACTGATGCCCCTCTTAATCATGTTCATGTAATGCAATGGAATGGACATGATAAAGATTACTAGACACTTGAAATATGACAATGTATTTCTAATGATGCAAATCACAATGTAATGAATGTTATGATGAATGTTAAAATGTTTTCGCAAATCACAGTTCGTAAATCACACATTACATTTCGTACTTCGTACTTCTCTTTTCGCATTTGGCCAATCGCACTTCACAACTCGCACGTCACATTTTGCATATAGAAAATCACAATGTAATGAATGTTAAAATGTTTTTGCTAATCTCTTTACCTTTATCGATCATCGCTGATGCCTATGCTGATGTTGACTCCAACGGTTTAGCTTTTTGTCGGCGTTGCTGATGCTTGTTTGATAAAGATAAGTGGAGATGTTTTCGACATCTCTACTGGGGATGACGTTCTAAAATTACCAGACCTTCCTGATGCATACACTGGTAGTTTACAATGGTGTCTACCCTGATAGTAGTTTGACAATGGTGCCTACCTTGCTAGTAGTTGACTAAGCTGACATTGCCAAACTGTTTCGGTCCCCACTCAATCGATGGTTTCCCTGAACTGTCTTGATGTTACGTTAAATTGATGAAAATGGTTTAGAATACCGAATCTTTTGATAATATTCCAAGGTTTGCTTCACCAAAACTCTGCCTCACCCTTTTTGAGGTGATTTGGAGTTTTCTTTCGTTGTTGGGTGCTTGTGCCATATTTTCTTGAGCGTTTGATTTGCAACCTGGCTGAACTGATGACCTGAATGTCGCTAACATCCTTGGAGGGTACAGCTTGTTCTTTCGCTGCCCAAATTTGAACTTCGATGTAGAGGCCTTGACTTGTGAGGATTCGACGCCGGTTGGCACATTTAATGATGAGGATTTCATTCGCTAGACCTTTTGTCATTGGGTTTCTACTTTTGAGTTAAGGACTTTCTTAAGAATTGTCCCCTTCTTTTATAGGAGCAAGCTTATGTCGCCATGATTTCTTTCGGGAGTTCTTCCCTTTCTTTTGATGAGAGGCTTGATCCAGCCTTAAACTCTTTCCCTTTCCTGGAATCGAAAAATGCTCCAGTCCTTTCGCATGTTGTTGCCGAGGATTCATATGAGAAACACTCTTTGTTGACCAACTCACGAGTGAGTAATATCCTCACATGTGGACTATCCATTTTGAGAACAATATGATTGGAAAAGACCAAATAATCATACAAAATCGCCAGTGAGATGATGTGAGGGAAGATCTGATGATGATGTACCATGCTGATGGTACTGACTGGTGTATTTTTCTCTTTATGATGGTTGATAAATGCTCCAGTATTGAGTTGTAGCTATTTTCGAGATTGCCCAAATCTTATTGTAAGGGTTCCAATATTGGGTTGTCGCTAATTTTGAATTTGCCCCAGCCTTGCTTGTTGTCTGGGATAGTTGCTTTGACAGATGGGCTGATAAGATGCCAAGATCGCAAGAGGCTTTTACCTTTGTACCAGATGTTGAACAGGTAGTGGATTTGGGTTTTGTTGCCCTCAATCATTGTTCCTGACATATTTTCGCAATCGGCGTTGATGGTTTTCTTCTGATTTGATGAAGACTTGTGATTGAGGGTGTCGGCTCTTTGAAGGTCCTCACTGCTGGTTGTCTTAGTGTATCGATTGTAAGACCCCGAATTTTATGAAATAAAAGTATTCAATTTTTCTTATAATTACAATTCAGTAAATGGTTAAATTGATAAAAAGTTAAAGTTATGGGTGAAATGTGAAAATTTTTCAAAATACACAAGTGGTTATAAAATAATCATTGTTGTCGGGGAATATTCGTTTGGTCGTGGAATATTCTTTCTGTCGGAGAATATTCGTACGACGGCGCAACTATTTATGGGCCCCATAACGAATAATTGTCGGGTGAAGGAAAACGATAAATTTGAGTTTTTACAAATAACGGCGTAGTTGTTACCGTTAACACTGTTGGAATACCCGGTGGTTAAAATACAGTAATACGCGTTATTGCACAGTAGCACACGGTATTGCACAGTATTTTTGAAATTATTGATTCTTACGTAAGAAGGCACTACTCAATAATTGTTACAGTAATTACTGTTCAATATTTTATTTTATTGATTCAATAATTGCTGCGTTGATATTTTATATTATTGTTGTTTCAATAATTGTTGCTGCACAGTATTTTCTATTATCAGATCAATAATTCATATTATTTGAATAATATTATTAGATAACATTATTGTCAATGTCTAGAAAGTTCTGTCTAAGGAGAGGTTTGGTCATCTAATTGCGCGCCAGTAAGGAGAAATTCTTATTGGAAAGCCCCCTCTTTCCTGGGAACGGCCTGGTTGTCATAAATGTGATTCTGTAATATTATTTGTGAATAATTAATTATTGATTCATATGATAAGGAAATATTTATTTTATGTGGATATAAATGAGGGATATATTTTTGTGGTTAAAAATAAAGGAGTTAATGTTGAGGTGTTTTATCTGTATTTTTGTCGAAACGGAGGTATTGAAAATCAAATTAGGGTTTTTGAGATATTTTGCGAGGGTTATAATTTTTAATCCGACCGTTGGATCGTGGTAATTTTTGGATATGTTATACATATATAAGTTGAGTATATGTCCACAAATTTTGAACCGTTAAAAATGAACGTATGATTTGTTATGAATTTTACGAGATGACTGGTTCAGAAATTGTTGAATTTTCGGAGTTTATCATTTTGGTGGAAAATTCTAGAATTGGTGGGCCCCACTTGTGGTTGGTGAAGAAATGTGCTGAATTATATTTCAAATGTGGTGGGTGGGAATAGTAGCAGGTAAAGCCATCAGGTTGCAGGTCAAACCTACCAAAATTTTCCTATAAATAGAGGGCTAAGTTAGAATTGAAAATCACACCAGAAACATAAGCTTTCTCTCTTTCTCTCTCTATATTATGAAGCATATTTTGTGAGTATTTAGATACTTTGAGAGTTGCTATTCAGTGTAAGTTTCCTTCGGCTTTGCATTCCAGTCAGAAATACTGCACTTTTGAGGTAAGGGATTGTAAGGGATATTAAGGGATTTTAAGGGTTGTTATGATTTTTAGTTTCGTAATTTTTCTGACCTTCAAAAATTCTGGAAAAATTTGAAATGATATTTTGATGAGTTTTCTTGATTGTGTCCAAAAATGGTGATTTTTAGATGTATAGATTGAGAGTTATGAATTTTATGAGAAAAGACTATTTTAAAAGTAATCGCTTATAATTCCTTGTGGTTAACTCCAAAATTGATAAAATTTTTATTGGGAGTATATGTATATGATAGAAGTATACTCTGTAAATTTTAGAATTTTTAGACAAAAGTACAATTTTTGATAAATGTCTAAATATTCGGCTATTTTGGCCATATGAAAAATAGTAAATGACTTTTAAAAATTCTGAGAAAAATATATGTTCACTATGGGACTATATTATGCTAAATCCCAGAAAAGAAATATTTTTGGAACGGATTTGGTATTTTTTATGAAAATAGTCTAGTTATGAGAAAATGAATTAAATATGTTATGTGAAGTAAGAAAATTGGAAAATAGGATTTTATGGCTTGAGAATCCTATATATGAGGTGTATGCAGATTTTTGATGAGGGTTTTGATTATTGGTGATAAAATCTTATGAGTTTGGTATTTTAGAATGATTAAATGTATTATTTAGTAAAGTGTAAACAATTTAAATAAATTGTTTATAAGCTTAAGAAATATTATTCTTTCAATATCATTATACCGAAATACTGGTATGGATTTTATTGTGGAATTTCTACCTTTTTGTGTCGAGTTACTATTCATGAGTTACTATTCACGAGTTACTATTCACGATAAAAATTGGTTTCTTTTTCTAACCAAATTATAGTTGAGTTATGAATATTACTCTTGAGATTAAAATTATGTATTGATTATATTGATTTTATTATCATATATAACATTTTTATAACCCTGATGTTGAAATTCTCTTTCACTAGAGTGTAAAGATGGGTAGATTATTGGTATGATCATGACTAGGGTTCTCTTTGGCCTGTAGTGCAAAGTTGAATTGTGACTGGTATGATCATGACCATTGAATTTATAATTGAATATCTTAAGCTTAAGTGCAAAGATGAATTGATCAACATGGTTATAATTATTGTTTATATAAATTCTGAAATGATTATATATTTCTTTGAGATATGAATATATTTGGCCTGTAGTGCAAATATGAATTGTTGATGAATATCTTTGGCATGTAGTGCAAAGATGGCCTGTTGATGAATATCTTTGGCCTGTAGTGCAAAGATGAACTGTTGTTGAATATCTTTGGCCCGTAGTGCAAAGATGGTTTGTTGATGAATATCTTTGGCCCGTAGTGCAAAGATGGATTTGTTAGTATGATTATAAACAGGAACTGTGATTTGGTATAACCATGATCTTTGATGTTTCAGGTAAAGACAGGTGATGAAAATATTCTTCGTCCTGGGTGCGAAGAAAAATTTATAGTCACAATTATGATTATGAGTTATTCATATGATTGTGGAAAGGAACTATTGAGTGATGTTACATGGATAAAATATTGTTGGTGGATTTTTAACATGGAGAAGATAATAGACTTTATAGTCTATTTGACTCTTCTAATGGATTGCTCGTTCCGCTGCAACTATGGTTAAAATTTTTATCATTTACCATATGTTCTAAATCTCTGATTTATTGTTGATGAAGGCTATTGATGATTGAAATATCTTTAGTCATGATATTCTTTACTGAGCTAGTTGTGCTCACCCTTTTGCTTCACAATTCCTTTCAGGTAATAAGAGTGTAGCTGGGTCGAGCGGGGGTAACAAGGGAATAGAACGGTGGTCATCATTTAGTAGTTATATTTGGTGAAGAAAATAGGGTGAGGCGAACCCAACGTTGGAAGGGTGGTTTGCCACTATCATACAAGATGTCTAACGACATACAACCTCGTGTCATCATAAGACAGGGATGTGCTCATCCACTTGTTGAGTATATATACGAGCACTACCTATATAATCTTGGTGTTTGTTTGAAGTATAATTCTCAATTAGAGACAGTAGAGATAATGATAAGTCAAGAGAAGACTCACCATTGGGAAGAATATGATAGTAATCTTTTCGTTTCTCTTTGGGGTCTATTGGGTCAACCAAGGATAATTCTGTGGCCATATGATATCTATCATAACCTAGACGCGTGGCCTCCCATGTACGAAGGTTTTCTTGAGCACTTCCCAAAGATTCTAATTTCTAAAACAGTTTTTGACTATACCTTTATGTAAGGTGTTATTGTGAGGTGATGTCCACGGTTGAAACATGAGTCACATTTGGTATATATTTATATCCAAACTCACATCATATGTGTTGTTGTATTTTGCACGATAATTGTTGTAATAAAGTTGTAGTTGTTTTCTGTACCATGTATTTGGCGACTCAGAATAGGTTGGATGGAATGAACCTATTTTGGGGTCGTTACATCGATGTTTCTTCCTTTATGAGATTTGTAGCAGATTTGATGGAATGACATTGAAGTGTTGTTGAGTCTTTTCCACATGGGTCGCTGACTTGGAGGGTTGTTCTTTGGTGTCTTGGGATTGATGTTTGGGTTTGGATATTTCTTTTGAGGGTCCGACCGCACCACTAATGGCTGCCTATGTACTCCTGTATGTGCGGGAGATCAGGTCTGCGTAGTTCCTGCTTGATAAGATAAACGGTTTGAGAAGTGTTTGTTTGGGTTTTTGTTTAGTTTGACCCCACCATAAATGGCTGCCTACGTACTCTCATTAATGAGGGGAGATCAGGTCTTTCGTAGTTTAGGCATTGGTTTGAAAGGCTAAATATATTTATTGGAGTTTGAGCTTGGTTGAAGGGGTTTTTTGATTTTTGCAGTGGTTAGAACGCACCGTACATGGCTGCCTACGTACTCCCATTAATGAGGGGAGATCAGGTCTGCGTAGTTCCAGCTTAGCGTGAAAAGGTTCAAAGTTGTAAGTGGTGAGAAGGGTCTAGAGATGTTTTTATTTTTTTGTTTTTGTTTTTGTTTTTATTTTTTTTTGTTTTTGTTTTTATTTTGTTTTTTTTTGTTTTTTTTTTGATTTTGTTGTTTTTTTTATATTTACATGCATGGAAAATAACATGCATATTGCGAAGAAAGTGATGGCGTCCCAACATCTCCTAGAACTCCCCACTTTATCCTCTGGATCTACATCTTCTTGGCTAGCTAAGGCCAGATAGTCTAGTTGTCAGTGGTTATGTTTCCTTCGAGGCTCACGATAAAGGTTACCTCTTGATTCTGAATATCTTCACTTATAGCCATAACTTGATCGCTTCCTAATTCAGTACATTCCTCAGGGACGCTTGAACTAGACCCATCGCACAAAGGTATGAACTCCTGATTCTTTGATGGGTTGGTTTCCCCGACAACCTTTTTCTTCATCTGTTCCTTCACCTCTTTCTTGGGCTTGAGAGGATTCGACCATGAAATCTCCCTCGAACTGTTGTGGAATTTCTAGCAAGGAACTTTCTGTTTTGGCTTTTTCTTCCTTGGAAAGGATCAATATTTCCTCCTCATCATCCAAGATGATAAAATCAGGAACGTGGTTGCTATCTTTGGGCTACGAGATGTTTGATGTTGGCGGAGGAATCTCCTTTGGGGATTCTCTTATCTCCTCTGTCATTCCCTGCATTGGGATTGGTCCACCTTGTGTTATACCAGAATTGATGCTCATAGCCTTCAACTCATTTGAACTGCCTGTCTCGAGTGGACAGCTTAAGCTTTTTATTTCTTTTTCGCCTTTTCTGATCATGAGGAATTCTATCTTCAGCTCTTCATTTTCAATGAGATCTTGAATTTTATGTCACAAAGACCAGCATTCCTCAGTCGTATGTCCAAGTGAGTTAAAATGGTAGAGACATATCTTGGTAGAATCATAACTCTTTATCTTGGGAGTTATAGGAGGCAGCAACTCAGTAATCCTTCCTTCGCTTATCAGAAAGTGAAGCATTTCTTCATTTGATTTGGTCAGTGGGGTGATTTGATCTTTCTTCTTTGAGAAATCGCATTCCCCCGAGTGATTTTTTTGCTGGCGAGATCTTCTAGCAATTTTATCATCCTCCTTTTCTTGGACTTTCAGCCTGCTTTGATATTCTTCATTTAGCTAGCTCATCATGGAAAGATATGGGCTTGCATTATGGTTAACCTCCTTTTTCTCTTGGCTTTCTGATAGTTGAGTGAAAAACTGTCTCGTTTCCTGATGTTGGCACACTATCAGCTTAGCCAGCAGATTTACTTGATTCTGGATCGTCTCTAATTTTTGCATTACTGTCATACCCTCCTCCGAGTTTTCCCACTCTAGGACATTTGTTCTGTGCCTTTGGGGGTATTCCTCCATCCTTTGTATGTACTTATGATTTGGATACATTTCAACGCTTCCTGACCCAATCATGTTTACTTTCTCCGTATCATGCTGCAACGGAAGGTTGGTGTTGACGTTTTGTTGGTCAGGTTGTTGAACCACAATACTGCCACTTTCGATCAGATTTTGAATCTTATGCTTTAAGGACCAGCAATCTTGTGTATCGTGGCCCAGAGACCCTAAGTGGTAAGCACATCTCTGGCTTGGATTATATCTTTTGCTCCCTTGTTCCAGAGGTGGAGCCAGTTCGGTAATTTTCTTGTGATCTATTAATATCGCCAATACATTTTCAAGAGAATCGCCTAGTGGAGTGAACACCCGATTTTCAGTTCTTTCAAATTTTCTTTTCCTATCCTGGCATTAGTTGAATGCAACCTGTTGTTGAGATGGCAGATTGTCTTGCTTTTTCCAAATGGGGGGACTGTAGTTTGGTCTCCTAGCTTGCCCCTGTACAACAAGGGATACATCTTCATTGCCTTTATCGGGTACCCCCTTGGGATCGCTCACATACTTGCCAGTCTGTATATATTTTGCGACTGCTTCCAAGGCAGTGAAGTCTTTAATCTTTCCTACCTTCAGGCCCATCTCTGCTATTTCATCGTGTTTGATCATTTTCGAGAATGACATTCCTATGCCTGCTAGGATCCTCTCATAGTAAGGAGCCTCTTGGATATCAATAAACGTCATTACCATCTCAGTTTCTGTCATTGATGGAATGACTTGCGCTAGTAGATGTCTCCACCTTTGGTCATATTCTTGGAAAGACTCAGTACTTTGCTTTTTGACTTTAGTCACTTGGTATCGATCCGGTGCCATTTGTGACTGAAAACTATATTGATTTAGAAAGGTGTGGGCCAATTCTTCCCAGTTATGGATTTTGACATTGTCAAGTCGGGCATACCAGGCTTTAGCCTCTCCAGTGAGACTCTTTTGAAAAAGCTGCATTCTGAGGCTTTCATCTTCTGCATAAGACCCCAGCTTGCCAATATATACTTTTAGGTGCGTATAGGGATCGCTTGCCCCATTGTACTTTTCAAACTCTGGGATTTTGAATTTGTCAGGATATCGAGCCCCTGGGAATTTGCAGAGATCAAAATAGGTGACACTTCCATAGTTTCCAGTCCCTTTGATTGATCGGATGGTTTCCTCCATTTGTTGAACTTTCTTTCTTATATCCCCAGTTTCTCGATCATCCCTGAGTTTTGTGATTTTAGGGGTTTGGTTGGTTCCTTTATTGGAACGAGGTTCAGTTATCTGGGTTTCCATCTTTTTGCCAATACCCTGACTACCCCCTGGTGTGAATGACTCTGGTTGGGTAGGCATTGTCTGGCCCCGAGTGTTTTTACTTTGTTCTTTTAGAAAGACAGTCAATTCTGCTATCTGAGTCCTTAATCCTTCGAACTCTATGCAGGAAATAGGAGTAGGATCAGGCTGGCCCGGTGTAGCCATGCTTGGCTGTAGGCTTACTGCCTTTTTGGATTTTTACCGGGTTATTGGATCAATTGCTTCCCTACAAAAAGACTTATATAGTTTAGTCTTAGGGAATGTAAAAATGTTACAAGCTATGTGATGTGTCCGTTTTAGGAGTATCATCCTGCGAAACGGATGTCAGTTGTATGTATGACAAGATAGCAAGTCAGGTTTTGATATGAAAGGGAATGCATGTACACATATTCCTTTATTCTTTCCATTACATTGAGATTGACATGGAATGTAATTACAAGTAATTGAAATGAGAAAGTATGAAGAGACATCCCTCCGCGTTTGGTTTATCAGAGGCTGACCTATCTTAGGTTATTCTCGCGGTTTTTCGGCATGAAGGTTCTCAAATCATCGCAATTTACTTGACGGGAAGTTAAACTGGTCTTTCAACTAGAGCGAATTTGGGTGGTGCCTTTCCTGAGCCTCGTTGGAATTAGTCTTCCTACGAGTCTAGTAATCAAACACCGACAGGATAGCCTCTTGGTGGAGGAACTACACAACATACATTCACATACAACGTGTCTCACCGTATAGAAATGATGACATGTGCGAAGCACTAACATCACAAACAGATATAGTGTAAAGCATTAAGTATGGTAAATAAATTCATTCGTACACATCCATCAAATGTAAATGCAACATCCACACACAAGCATATAACAGTTTTGAAAAGCTTGTAATAGCGGCTTAAGTCCTCTTACTGGAAATGGAGATCCCTACCAGAGTCGCCACCTGTCGACGTCGGGATTTTTATTTGTCACTTTTCTGTTCTCGTCTCTTGGTGTTTTCATGTTAGGTGAGATTTGTTTGAAAAAATAAGCTGTGAAAAGGTCCAACATGTATATGTCGACGATTGGACTATAAGAGTCGCCAGTTGGTTTTTTAAATGGTTGTACCAACACAACCGAGAAAAGATTTTCACATTTACCCAGTGATATGACACTGCTTAACGGGTCTGTGAAACCGAGATTCGTTAGGGTCCGGGGACTTGGTTATGAGAAGGGAAGGTGTTAGGCACCCCCTGACATCCGTGTTGTCACGATGACCGCCACTTTTCAATTAAACTGTTATATGAATGTGTGTGTGTGTGTGTGGATCAATGTGCAATTATCTGAAAGTAGTGTTATGCCTCGTTTGCACGTTTATACAAAGGGTTTGAATTTTGTATAAATGTTTAGTTTTAACAAGATATAGCGATGACGTTTTATAAAAGAGGTTTTTCAAACCCTTATGCTCAATAGTAATTGAGGCCTTTGATACTTCCATTTTATTATGGGTTCGGCTGGATTGCTTTTATTTTTGAGATGCGAAGCATTTTCAAGAAAATAAGATAAAAAAGTAATGTTGAATTCCTTGTGGGCATGAGAGCCATCTAAGGAAATTCAAATATTGTGCATAATTTACAAGCCATGTACAGCTGAAAATGTCCATCATGGGAACTGAATCTAGATTTAGGAGACTGAATTTGTGATCATATGATTCCTTGGCTCACATGATGTAGCAATTTGTATAAAAGCTATAAGCAGTTATATATATAAAAGCTGTAAATATATATTTACAGACTTGATCAACCACCACGAAGCACCTCCATGGGGGATCGAAAATATAAATATATAAAAGCTGTAAATATATATATATATATACAGACTTGATCAACCACCACGAAGCACCTCCATGGGGGACTGAAAATGTAAAGAAAGCAGTAAAATATGATCAACCGCCACGAAGTAAACTCCAGGAGGGACTAAATGTAAAGAAAGCGGTAAAAGGCCACGAAGTAAACTCCAGGCCTGAAAGAAATATATATATATGTTGTTGTCATCAAACTCTGTTTGATTGAGCCTGGATATACAAACAGAGTTTGATGACAACAACATATATATATATATATATATATATATATATATATATATATATATATATATATATATATATATATATAAGTAAATAAATGCTCCGGACGTGAGTCCAGACTCATCCAATAAAGTTCGACAACAGTTTATATGTAAGTATATATATAAAAGCAAATAAATGCTCCGGACGTGAGTCCAGACTCAATCGAGGCATAACTCGATAATGTTAATCCATATATATATATATATATATATATATATATATATATATACAAAAAGAAATTAAAACCACGAATCGAAGTCCAGGCATACACACGCTACACGACTCTCAACGTGAAGAATTGTGTGTGCCAAAAGTGAGGAAAAGGCTTTAAATGATGTAAGAAGGCTTACAGTGGACTGCCAAAGAAGACTTAAATAGCTTTAAATGGATGAACACTCGGCTCCCGCCGGTAAAAAAATAGCCAATTATAAGCTCAAACGTGTTTGAAATGAGAAAGCACTCAATATAGGGTGTATACAGAACAAATTGGACACAGATTCCTCGCCTATTTCTCTTTCAAAATGGCTGCCCCAAGCTCTATATTTATAGAGCTAGGAGCCACAGGTGTACCTGCGGCAGTAACAGGTATACCTGCGGCTGCCCGGGCTGCCCCGGGCACTGCGGGTCCCACCATCTCGAAGTACGTGCACTTGGACAACGCGTTGTTCGCTCAAAATTTCATAACTTTCAATCCGGGAGTCCAATGGAAGCGTTCCATACCATTCCGAAAAGCTCTTTCCGAGAGCTATACAATGACATAGGATTTGCCCCTTTTGATTCCAAGAAGATGGGTTCATGACCGAAATAGTATTTTCGGGTCTCTGTCAGTCAGTTCGTTTGTGTAGTTTGTGCTCGAAAGTTAAGACATAGTTCTTATGGGACTTCTTTTGAAGAAGTTTGAGTTAACATGAGTGTATTTGATTTAAGTTGAAGTTGAGTTTGGAAAAATGACCTTTTTGCCCCTCCCGGGGTTATCTCCAGTTTTTGCGTAGTTATAACAGTCTGTTCTCAGGGTTATCTTTGAGGTTGGCCTGTTGTCGACTCTGAATGTCCACAGTGTTATCTTTGAGGTTGGCTTGACCCCCTAGGGTTATCTCCAGGCTTTGAACTTAATCTCCCGGGGTTATCTTCGGGACTGGAACTAACTTTCCTGGGGTTATCTCCGGGATTAAAAATTGGATCTCCTAGGGCTATCTCCGGGGTTAAAATTGATGTTGTGGTTCTCTAGGGTTCTCTCTAGAGTGTGAAAAAAATGCATTTGTCCTCCTGCATAGTTAGTAACAGGAAAACAAAATTTCGAGTGTCTACAAGGTTTGTGCATAATTTCTTTCGATATTGCGGAATGGGGAATGGACTTGGAATTTCAGCAAACTTCTGGTGAGTAACATGCTCAACAAAACAAATCGTGAACATCCCACAATCACTGTTCAAACAAACAAAAGAAAACAAAAATCAACCTAGATGTAATCATTTAAGAAATGTAAACAATGTAAACCTTACCCCTCAACTTGTTCAGGTACCCCCTCTGTAAATTCCAATTCAATTATATCATCTTCATCCTTGTTACGATATGATTCACTACTAAAGTCAATATTAGACCTATCCTTCCAAAAACCACTCATACGCAGTATTGTAGGTAGAATGAAGATATAGGGCTCACAAACATCCATAATTTTTGTCTGCATTGTTCTCCTGTTTGGCTGCAGAGAATTGTAAATTGTTAAACGTCTGCGATGCACATCAAATGCCAGCAAAAATCAGTGATCCGGTGATGACATGTAGATGGGGAATAACACGTAATCAACATTGACCCATAGTGTGTTCACATCCATTAACAACCCACGGATGTATTCAGCAACATCACCCTTCCAAGACAGGATACTTTTATCTACATTTTTACTTGTGTATTCCTCAAAAAGAGCAGTCATCTTGCCATGAAACCAATAGTCTGTGGTCGTTGCCCTTATCTGAAAACTATCGGAGTGTCTGGCCAATTTACGGAAGTAGTATAATGCAATATTGATGTGCTGAACCAAAAAAAAAGATATTAACAATTACTAAAAAATATAAATTTGTAATGAAGGTAACCAGCACTGTTAACACTAGTTACTAAACCAGCTAAATAATGTAACCATAACTAGAACAACATAATTTGAAAGAAAAAAAAAGAACTCACATAGTCATCTAACCACTGTCCAGGAGTCTTCAATTTGTAGAACCACATTTTGGATGATATTGGGACATCCCCAAATATAAATGCAGGTTCAATTTTTTCATTTTTTCCCGGGAACTTGTCAGTCCTTCAATATAAAAGCATATTAGTATACATGCTAACATTAACAATTACCATATTAGTATACACACTACCCAAATCAGACTTGAACAGTCGATAATTAACAATCTAATCAACAACTGAATTATAAACAGTTACCTGGTAACCAACAAATAATAAGATAGTAACCATAATCAAATAGTAGCCAACACATAACAAAACAATAACCAAAACATAAAATAATAGTAACCAGACCATAATTTAATAGTAACAAAAACAGAAACATTATGTAATCAACCATAATTTAAGCAAACTGAATGTAATAAACAAATACCTAGTAATCAAAATATAATATAATATTAACAAACACTTTACTTCGATGGCACATTAACAGAAACCAAATATAGCATAATAGTAACCATAATATACTATAGTAGTAACCAAAACCTAAAATGACAGTAACAAGAATATAATATGATAGTAAATCAAATAGAAACATCATGTAATAAAAACCAATTTAAGCAACCTGTGTATACCAAACAATTACATAGTAACCAAAAATATAATATGATAGTAACCAAAATCCCATTTTGAGTGCACAATAATGGTATCCAAATCATAATATAACAGTAACCAGAACATGATAAAGCAGTAACCAGAACACAACATAATAGTAACCAGAACATTTGTTTAATATTAGACATTTGTTTCTACATGAAAACAAATTTATTTGTTTTATAAACAACTATATCATGTTAAACAACAACAAAAAAACCTGTTCCTGTTGTTTAGTCCAATTTTAAACCATTGATCAAACAACGCCTCTTCATATTTTGATGGCATGGCCATGCATACTTTTGGGAATGCAGAAAGACCTTCAAGTATTTGACTAGCACCCACGGCGGTAGACGATAAAACAGTCGATCCAAACTTTGTCATATATGGAGACCGCAAAACGACACTCTTTGGCATGCCGCCTTATGAAGCTATATACGGCAGAAAGTGCAAAACTCCGCCTTACTAGGATGAAGTTGGCGAAAGACAGTTACTAGGGCCAAAATTGGTACAACAGACAGTAATAATAGTAAAAGTAATCCAAACACGATTGGTAGCAACTCAAGATAGGCAGAAGAAATACGCTGATCCACACCGTAAGAATGTTAAGTTTGAACCGGGTAGCTATGTGTTCTTAAAGGTCTCTCCCTGGAAGGAAAAGATCATGTTTGGAAAGAAAGGGAAATTAAACCCAAGATTCATTGGACCCTTTGAAGTTCTGAGAAGGGTCGGAGAAGTTGCTTATGAGGTAGCCTTATCTCCAGCTCTAGAGAATGTCCACAATGTTTTCCATGTCTCAGTCCTACGACCCTACAAACCCGGCTACAAGCACGTCATTGAATACGAACCCCTACATTTTGAAAAAGACTTATCTTACGAGGAAATTCCTGTTCAAATTGTCGACCGAAAAGAACAAATTCTGAGAAATAAAGTAATACCTTCTGTTAAGGTAATTTAGAGGAACCACAACGCTGAAGCAGCTACGTGGGAACTCGAAGAGAATATGATGAAGAATTATCCTCATTTATTTACCTAGATTGTTATAAGCGATTCTGGGGACAGAATCTTTGCAAGGGGGGAGAATGTAACGTGTCGAATTTATTGAGTCGTGATTCTGGGGACAGAATCCTTTAAAGAGGGGAAAGATGTGACGAACGAGATTTTTGTAAATTAATTTTTAATATTTATTGAATTAAATAAATATTTTTTGATGATTTAATTATTAGATTAAATAATTAATTGATGCAAATGTGATTGATTAATTTAATTATATGTGTTACATTTATTAAATTAATGTGAAAAATATTTATTATTCAAGTATGTAATTATGTGAGCTTATTGAATTAAAAGAAATATTTTATAAGCCTGATGTTTTTTATTTAATGTAATAATTAATTGGAGATTTAATAATTTGATATAATTAATTAACGAGAAAAATTAATTATATGACTATGTGAATTTATGAGAAGTTATTATATTTTATTTATATTAAATTGAATAAGATATTTGAATTGGGTGTGACATGATTTAAACTATATTATAAAGGCTCTATTAAATTAAATGGTTTTGAATTATTTTCTTGCTAAGCCAAACATGGCACTAAGGGAGGTTATGGGCAGTTAACCCATGACTGGGTAACTGACCACCAGTGCGTCAGTTCTTTTTCTATTTATCATACGTCTTCTTCTTTTCTAGTATTCTTCTAAGTTTGATAAAAACATCACGGAGAGAGAGTTTGAGAAAATTGTTAGAGAGTTAGAAGAAATTGTGATATTGAAGAATCAGAAGAATTGCTTGAGGGTAATCTCTTTAACCCAGTTTTTATTTACGTCATTTAAAGTTTCCATGAATATGACTCCTAAGTCTTCTGTAAAGTCTCTATAATTGAAATTGTGAGACTTATGTGCATATATGTGTTAAGATGTCATTTTAATATATTTTAATATATATTGTATATAATTCCTTATCATCAGTTCATAATTTTACGTCGTATATGATTGCTGCAAAATTACAGAATTTAGGTTTTGGCCATATGGCCTTATACGTGATATTTCATGTGTTGATCATATATTATTCCTAAATTTTACACTCGTATTTTATTATGCATGTTAATACGAAGAGACCAAACTTTAAATGAACGGATTTGGCTTTATAACGAATCCGTGGCGTTGAATTTTAGGAATTTATGTTCAATACTTCAAGAACATCAAGAACAGTACAATTTGTATATTTTAATTCTATAATTGTATGTTTTAATGGGTTAAAATCATTCTATAATTGTTGGGTAATGATTATATATAAATTATAACATGTGGGTATGTGTAATTTGGTGAAATTAGTGTTTAAGAAGTGTCGATTTCGCTGAATTCTGTGTTCTTCGCGAACTAGAAATTCAGAGTCTGGGGTTTCGCGCCGCGGCGCCAACTCCCAGTTCATTTCTCGCGCCGCAGTGCCACCGCGCCGCAGCGCCAAGTACCAGGCCGCAGCGCCAAGACCTAGTATAAAAGAGGCGCCGCAGCGCCACTTAGCAGAATGTCCAGGAAATGTTTTTTTAAAATGTTCAAGTCTAGCAATGTGTTAGTAACTTATAGTAATGAACATAAAAACTTGTTAGACATATAATGAGGTGTTAAAATAAATTCTTAACACGTGCATAACACAATTACGTGTAAATTGAATGATCGAATGCATAATTAGCTTGTTGTTCGTGAAATCTAATTTTTGATAATAAGTGTAGTAATTGACTAAGTATAGTCATAAATTCGAGATTAGACAAAGAATAACTTATGATGTTTAGTACGTTGTAATTGACTGGTATTGTGAACGTAATTGATATGTAGGATTTAAATCAAAGAACGAGTTTACTTAAAGTGTAATCTACGCACGAGGCAAGTTTCCTAACCCTACTTGTTATCGTCATATAAGTTGATTAATTCACCTTTCTACATTGAGCAAGTTTTCATTATTATTGATCAAGTCTATTTAGTATATTAAAGTTTATAAATCTTTCAAGCATGCTGCTGTTATACAATATTTATTCCATTGTATACCTTTTGAAATTCTATTCAAGTTAAGTTATCAATTACTGTTAAACCTTATTAGACTAGCGAACCCTTATTGATTCGACTAGTCCATAGTTGATGAGCGTTCTAAATTTTAGAACCCTTGATGAATTATCCAAACCAAACTTCCTTTGGTGTGGACTCGAATGTCAAACTGAGGTGAACAACCCTGTATATGGGATTATTTACGCTTTAGCGTTAAGATATTGTGCACAGTATGGTACTAAGGGCTGATCCCCCTAAGTACGAGAAGAAAGGTCCATAGTCTTATGACTGTTAAAGGTTTCAAGTATAACCCTTGACAACCTAGGACATAGTTCAAGGTCTTATGACCCTCAGAAATTTTTTTTGATTCTTATTATCCATTCTTGATTCAAAAGTTGAGCTTTTATATTCAAAGTTATTACTTTTCTAGCATGTTATCATTCAATGTTATATTGTTATACTTATGGGCAATCGTGCTCACTCTTGCGTAATAATAAAAGTGCAGTTAAGAACGAAAGAGCAGACGAACATTCCACTAGTAAAGGCAAGGGCAAGCTTAGCAAGTAATGAAGATTGATTATTTATGTGGTTATGTAATGATAATTAGAATTTATGTTACTTAAGACTTATTTGTTTATGTTTCCGCATAGATGATTTAAGATTAGAGTAACCTGTGATTTATTTATTATGCAGTTGATGTAACCCCATAAGGGGAGATTTATTATTATTTCTATCTATTGCATGGTTTGCATTTATTTATAGGTAGATAGATGGATGATATTTGTATAGTGAACACCAAATTCTGTGGAAATGGAAGTACCGGATTTGGGGGTGTCACAGGTTGGTATTCGAGCAAAAGGAGAGGGAGGTTGAGACTCTTCACACATGACTGGGAAATGTAAAATGGGATTTGGTCCACGAGAAGGGTTAAAATGAGGAGAAGTCTAAAGAAATAGAGAAGTTAAAGAAGGAACTGAAGGAAAGCTCAGAGAGGCTTGCCATAGCAGAGGAAGGCTGGGTATGAGAGTCACGTCGTGCTGATCTTGCAGAAGACGATCGTCGTGCAAAGAAGGCTAAACTTGAGGAGACATATTCTACACTTAATAATGCAATGGATGAAGCCCAGGATCGAGTTTTGAGGTACCCAATCGAGTTTGAAGGTCTACCATCGTACATGTTGGATCGCAGAACGATGTCTCGTATCATGACAGAGGAACGTAGCAAGGCTATTCGGAGCCTTAACAGACAGTGATAGTATTAGTTTAATTATGTGAAACTATTTGGTGGTTAATGATGTAAATTTCGATGTGTTTCTAAACAAATGAATATTTTGATGGTTTAAATCCTGTAGATTCTTTATCTCGGGATAGTTGATGTAAGTAGCAGTGATGCTATCGTTTGATATTAAAACTTTTGATTTGAATAATATATCAAGTTGTTTAAGATAATGTGTTAAGTGATTATGTTAAATTATTGAGTTAAGCCTTCACTATTTAGAGAATTTAATAAAGACCTAATAAGCGTATATTCTTAACAGAAATATGCCGCCAAGAAGAAGACAAAACCGTCAACCAGCTCAGGAAAAGTCAACGAATAATAACAATAACGCCAATGCTAATCCCGTCCAACAATTAGTGAACCTTCTAGCTGGAGCAATGAATAATCAACCTCAAGCTCCGTCGAATACTTCGTTTAAGGATTTCAAGGCAGTGGGACCGCCAAAGTTTAAAGGCTCCATGAACCCGATCGAAGCTCAGACTTGGGTTATAGAGATGGAGAAGGTTTTTGAGGTCGCAAGAGTCAGAGAGGACCAGAAGACCGCTTTTGCAACGTTTATTCTGAAATCTGAAGCCAGTTTTTGGTGGCAAGCAAACAAGGTTCGTGGAGGAGAAGGTATGATTACCTGGGAGAGGTTCAAGGAGATGTTTTTCGAGATGTATTTCCCGACTATCTCGCAGAACCAATTGGAGGTTCAGTTTCTGGAATTGAAGCAAGGGAATATGTCTGTATCAGATTATGTGGCTAGATTCAACGAGTTGGCAAGGTTCACCACATATCAAGTGCATACCGATGAGAGGACGACAAGACGTTTAGAACAAGGACTGAAGCCGTGGTTGTATAGTAAGGTGTCGATGTTTCAGTTGAAGACATTTATCGGGGTATTAGAGAAGGCCATACTCGCTGAGGGTGGAAGCGATGCAGTAACGAAGTACAATCAAGAGCAGAAGAAGAAGAAGAGTGAGAATGAAGGTAATAACAAGACTGGTGGTAGTAGCACTGGAGGTAGCAATAATATATCAGAAGAGGAAGTGGACGGATAACTCGTCAGTTGGATGTCAACAAGGAGGGCAGAAGAAGAAGATCGAAGCGTGCCCAACCTGTGGAAAAGCCCATTTAGGAGTTTGTATGAAAGGGAAGCGAGTGTGCTATAATTGTGGTCAGGAAGGCCACATAGCACCAAACTGTCCGAACCCAAAGAAGGGTGCCTGCTTCACTTGTGGTTCAAAGGATCATCTGGCAAGGGATTGTCCTAAGAAGGGATCTGGGGGAACGAGTTCAGGAGGAAATAGAGGAAATACTGGTGGAAGCACTCTGACTATCGAAGCACCAATCGCAACTAACCGACCGACTGCCAGAACATTCAACATGACAGTGCAGGACGTAGTGCAGTCTCACGATATGGTGTCAGGTATCATTCCGATCAATAGAGTTAATGCTTATGTATTATTTGATTCAGGTGCTACTTGTTCATTTATATCCGATGACTTTACTAAGAATTTAGAATTGCCTAAGGACGAGTTAGAATACCCCATGAACATAGAAATTGCGAATAGAGAAATAATCCCTGTTAAGTACGTGCATAAGAACTGTAGAGTGGATATTAAGGGTAATATCACGAACGTAGATCTTATCCCTATTCGACTTGGGAAATTCGACGTTATTTTAGGTATGGACTGGTTATCCAATTATGGGGCGGTAATTGACTGCCAGAAGAAGCGTATTAACCTTATGACTCCGTCAAAGGTTGTGTTTTATGGTAGCAAGTCGCCTAGACAAGCGAGTTGTCTAACGATGATGCAGGCCAAAAGGTTGTTAAGACAAGGCTGTGTAGGATATCTAGCTTATATAGTCTATAGTCGTAAAGAGAATCCAAAAACAGATGAGATACCAGTAGTGCGAGATTTCGCAGACGTATTTTTGGACGATTTGCCAGGACTTCCTCTAGATAGAGCAGTTGAATTCGTGATCGATTTGGCTCCAAGAACGGCTTCAATATCGAAGGCACCGTACCGAATGGCACCAGTAGAGATGAAAGAACTGATGGTCCAACTACAAGAATTACTGGACAAGAAGTACATTCAACCAAGCGTATCGCCGTGGGGAGCGCCGGTGTTATTTGTGAAAAAGAAGGACGGATCGATGCGACTTTGTATTGATTATAGAGAACTGAACAAGGTCACGATTAAGAATAAGTATCCATTACCGCGAATTGACGATCTATTCGATCTGTTAAAAGGAGCAAGATACTTTTCAAAGAAAGACTTGAGAAGTAGTTATCATCAACTGAAGGTGAGACCAGAGGATGTACCGAAGACAGCATTCAGAACACGATATGGTCACTACGAATTTTTAGTAATGTCGTTTGGTTTAACGAATGCTCCTACAGCATTTATGGGACTAATGAATGGTGTGTTCAAGCCGTTTTTGGACAAGTTCGTAGTGGTATTTATAGATGATATTTTGGTATATTCGAAAACCAAGGAAGAACATGAAGAGCATTTGAGATTAACGTTGGAAGTGTTGAGAAGGGAGAAGTTGTATGCCAAGTTTTCGAAATTCGAATTCTGGATCGAACGAGTACAATTTCTTGGACATGTAATCGATAGGGACGGAATTTTGGTGGATCCCTCCAAGGTTGAAGCTGTGATTAACTGGGATCAGCTGAAGACGTCATCGGAAGTAAGAAGTTTTCTTGGATTGGCAGGTTATTAAAGAAGGTTCATTCAGGATTTTCCCAAGATCGCAACTCTGTTAACGAATTTGACTCGAAAAGCGGTGAAATTTGTTTGGACGGAGAAGTGTGAGGAAATCTTTCAAGAATTGAAGAAAAGGTTGAGTACAGCACCTGCGTTGTCTCTTCCGGACGATACAGGAAATTTTGTGGTTTATAGTGATGTGTCGCATAAAGGACTTGGCTGTTTGCTTATGCAGAATGGTAGAGTCATTGCGTATGCGTCACGACAACTGAAAGATTACGAAAAGGGGTATACGACCCACGACTTGGAGTTAGCTGCAGTGGTTTTCGCTTTGAAAATTTGGAGGCACTATCTCTACGGGGAGAAGTGTGAAATATATACAGACCACAAGAGTCTGAAATATATTTTTACACAGAAGGACTTGAATATGCGCCAAAGAAGATGGTTGGAATTAATTAAAGATTACGACTGTGAGATTTTATACCATCCTAGTAAGGCAAATGTGGTTGCCGACGCCTTAAGTAGAAAAGGTCGTGAGAAACTGATGTTGTTGACTGCTCAGAAGGAATTGATTTTAGAAATGGAGAAACTAGAGTTGGAAGTGAAGTATCCTATGGAGATTGATGAGAAGTTATTTCAGATGCAATCTGGTACAACCCTACTGGATAAAGTTAAGGAGGCTCAACTTCAGGAAGATGAATGCAAAAAGGTGATAAGGAAGATATCTGAAGGAACCGAACCGAGATTTAAGATGGATAAGGAAGGAATACTGAGATTCGAGAATAGAATTTGGGTACTGCCAGTAACAGACATTAAGGAAGACATTTTGAGCGAGGCTCATAGCTCACGATATTCGATTCACCCTGGTAGTATCAAGATGTATCAAGATCTTCGACAATATTTCTGGTGGCCTAATTTGAAACGTGATGTTGCAGAATGTGTTGCCAAGTGTCTGACCTGTCAAAAAGTTAAAGCAGAACATCAGAGACCAAGTGCATTACTTCAACCTTTGGAAATCCCAGAATGGAAATGGGAACATATTACAATGGACTTCGTGGTTGGCCTTCCGACGACTCAGAAAGGCTACGACGCAGTATAGGTTATCGTTAACCGACTAACGAAATCTACACATTTCCTTCCTATCAAAATCAGATTCAACCTAGATCAGTTGGCAAAGTTATATGTAAAAGAGATTATTTTGAGGCACGGAGTGCCAGTGTCAATCGTTTCCGATACGGATCCGCGCTTTACGTCGAACTTTTGAAAATGTCTACAAGAATGCATGGGTACACAGTTGCGAATGAGTACGGCATATCACCCTCAGACAGATGGACAGAGTGAAAGAACAATTCAGACATTGGAAGATATGTTAAGAGCTTGTATAATGGACTTTAAAGGAAATTGGGATGATCATCTACCGCTCGTAGAGTTCGGTTACAACAACAGTTACCACACTAGTATTGGCATGCCGCCTTATAAAACTTTATATGACAGAAAGTGCAGAACTCCGCTTTACTGGGATGAAGTTGGCAAAAGACAGTTACTAGGGCCAGAATTGGTACAACAGACAGCAGAAATAGTCAAAGTAATCCGAACACGATTGGTAGCAGCTCAAGATAGGCAGAAGAAATACGCCGATCCACACCGTAAGAATGTTGAGTTTGAACCGGGTAGTTATGTGTTCTTAAAGGTCTCTCCCTGGAAGGGAAAGATCAGGGTTAGAAAGAAAGGGAAATTAAGCCCAAGATTCATTGGACCCTTTGAAGTTCTGAGAAGGGTCGGAGAAGTTGCTTATGAGGTAGCCTTACCTCCAGCTCTAGAGAATGTCCACAATGTTTTCCATGTCTCAGTCCTACGACCCTACAAACCCGGCTACAAGCACGTCATTGAATACGAACCCCTACATTTTGAAAAAGACTTATCTTACGAGGAAATCCCTGTTCAAAATGTCGACCGAAAAGAACAAATTCTGAGAAATAAAGTAATACCTTCTGTTAAGGTAATTTAGAGGAACCACAACGCTGAAGAAGCTACGTGGGAACTCGAAGAGAATATGATGAAGAATTATCCTAATTTATTTACCTAGATTGTTATAAGTGATTCTGGGGACAGAATCTTTGTAAGGGGGGAGAATGTAACGGGTCGAATTTATTGAGTCATGATTCTGGGGACAGAATCCTTTTAAGGGGGGAAAGATGTGACGAACGAGATTTTTGTAAATTAATTTTTAATATTTATTGAATTAAATAAATATTTTTCGATGATTTAATTATTAGATTAAATAATTATTTGATGCAAATGTGATTGATTAATTTAATTATATGTGTTACATTTATTAAATTAATGTGAAAAATATTTATTATTCAAGTATGTAATTATGTGAGCTTATTGAATTAAAAGAAATATTTTATAAGCCTGATGTTATTTATTTAATGTAATAATTAATTAGAGATTTAATAATTTGATATAATTAATTAACGAGAAAAATTAATTATATGACTATGTGAATTTATGAGAAGTTATTATATTTTATTTATATTAAATAAAATAAGATATTTGAATTGGGTGTGACATGATTTAAACTATATTATAAAGGCTCTATTAAATTAAATGGTTTTGAATTATTTTCTTGCTAAGCCAAATATGGCACTAAGGGAGGTTATGGGCAGTTAACCCATGACTGGGTAACTGACCACCAGTGCGTCAGTTCCTTTTCTATTTATCATACATCTTCTTCTTTTCTAGTATTCTTCTAAGTTTGATAAAAACATCACGGAGAGAGAGTTTGAGAAAATTGTTAGAGAGTTAGAAGAAATTGTGATATTGAAGAATCAGAAGAATTGCTTGAGGGTAATCTCTTTAACCCAATTTTTATTTACGTCATTTAAAGTTTCCATTAATATGACACCTAAGTCCTCTGTAAAGTCTCTGTAATTGAAATTGTGAGAGTTATGTGCATATATGTGTTAAGATGTCGTTTTAATGTGTTTTAATATATATTGTATATAATTCCTTATCATCAGTTCATAATTTTTCGTCGTATATGATTGCTGCAAAATTACAGAGTTTGGATTTTGGCCATATGGTCTTATACGTGATATTTCATGTGTTGATCAAATATTATCCCTAAATTTTACACTCATATTTTGTTATGCATGTTAATACGAAGAGACCAAACTTTAAATGAACGGATTTGGCTTTATAACGAATCCGTGGCGTTAAATTTTAGGAATTTATGTTCAATACTTCAAGAACATCAAGAACAGTACAATTTGCATATTTTAATTCTGTAATTATATATTTTAATGGGTTAAAATCATTCTATAATTCTTGGATAATGATTATATATGAATTATAACATGTGGGTATGTGTAATTTGGTAAAATTAATGTTTAAGAAATGTTGATTTCGCTGAATTCTGTGTTCTTCGCGAACTAGATATTCAGAGTCTGGGGTTTCGCGCCGCGGCGCCAACTCCCAGTTCATTTCTCGCGCCGCAGTGCCACCGCGCTGCAGCACCAAGTACCAGGCGCCGCAGCGCAACTTAGCAAAATGTCCAGAAAATATTTTTTTTAAATGTTCAAGTCTAGCAATGTGTTAGTAACTTATAGTAATGAACATAAAAACTTGTTAGACATATAATGAGGTGTTAAAATAAATTCTTAACACGTGCATAACATAATTACGTGTAAATTGAATGATCGAATACATAGTTAGCTTATTGTTCGTGAAATCTAATTTTTGACAATAAGTGTAGTAATTGACTAAGTATAGTCATAAATTTGAGATTAGACAAACAATAACTTATGATGTTTAGTACGTTGTAATTGACTGGTATTGTGAACGTAATTGATTTGTAGGATTTAAATCAAAGAACGAGTTTAGTTAAAGCGTAATCTACGCACGAGGCAAGTTTCCTAACCCTACTTGTTATCGTTATATAAGTTGATTAATTCACCTTTCTACATTGAGCAAGTTTTCATTATTATTGATCAAGTCTGTTTTGTATATTAAAGTTTATAAATCTTTCAAGCATGCTGCTGTTATATAATATTTATTCCATTGTATACCTTTTGAGATTCTATTCAAGTTAAGTTATCAATTATTGTTAAACCTTGTTAGACTAGCGAACCCTTATCGATTCGACTAGTCCATAGTTGATGAGCGTTCTAAATTTCAGAACCCTTGATGAATTATCCAAACCAAACTTCCTTTGGTGCGGACTGGAATGTCAAACTGAGATGAACAACCCTGTATAGGGAATTATTTACGCTTTAGCGTTAAGATATTGTGCACAGTATGGTACTAAGGGCTTATCCCCCTAAGTACGAGAAGAAAGGTCCATAGTCTTATGACTGTTAAAGGTTTCAAGTATAACCCTTGACAACCTAGGACATAATTCAAGGTCTTATGACCCTCAGAAATTTCTTTTGATTCTTATTATCCATTCTTGTTTCAAAAGTTGAGCTTTTATATTCGAAGTTATTATTTTTCTCGCATGTTATTATTCATTGTTATATTGTTATACTTGTGGGCAATCGTGCTCACTCTTGCGCAATAATAACATTGCAGTTAAGAACGAAAGAGCAGACGAACCTTCCACTAGTAAAAGCAAGGGCAAGCTTAGCAAGTAATGAAGATTGATTATTTATGTGGTTATGTAATGATAATTAGAATTGATGTTACTTAAGACTTATTTGTTTATGTTTCCGCACAGATGATTTAAGGTTAGAGTAACCTGGGATTTATTTATTATGCAGTTGATGTAACCCCATAAGGGGAGATTTATTATTATTTCTAACTATTGCATGGTTTGCATTTAATTATGGGTAGATAGATGGATGATGTTTGTACAGTGAACACCAAATTTTGTGGAAATAGAAGTACCGGATTTGGGGGTGTCACAATATACGTAATATACATATGTATATATAGATACACATTATATTATATATATATTATATATATATATATATATATATATATATATATGTATATTATATAAAATATGTTACATATGTTTACGGATTGGTTTATGGTATGAGTCGTGTAATTCTAAACTTTGTTTGGAATATTATAAATTTTTTGATTGGTCTTGCTTAAATGTGATGCTTCGTTGGTGGTTATTGATTAAACTATCAAAAATCATGTATTAGCTAGGCTTATTGTGATATGAATTTTGAATGAGTTTTTTCGTGCATCTATTTAGTGTATTTGTTATATTGTATTTAATATTCTAGTTTATTTTGTACTTTTGTTAAGAAATAATGGTAGCCAAATCATAAGCTAACAATAACCAACACATAATAAAGAAGTAACCAAACCATAATATGATACTAACAATAACAGAATTTAAATTAGCACACCTTTAGAATTTTTTGTGTGGGAATTATTTTCTGGCTATGAACTTCACCTTCAGTTTTAATTATAGGGACATAAAAATCAGACTCCAACTGCACTTCAGTAGGCTTTATATCACCATGTATCACCAACCTATCATCTTTCTTACTGGATTTGTCACCTACATTCTTTCCCTTCCTCGCCATAGCAAACTTTTTTAAATCCTTAATAGAATCACCCTCCGTGATTCTTTTCCTTTTTCCATCATTCTTACATGTATCAACCATTCTATACAAAACATAAATACAACACAAACCCAAACAATCAAAACTATATTCTGTTAGTAAACTACTTTAATAAATAATACATTAAACTATTGAGCCATTACTCACTTGTAACGATCAATCGATAACAACTATATTATATTTCGAAAACTCCTTCACTGCAACCAGAAACGAGAATAAACAGAAGAAAATAAACAACTGTTCAGCAGCGATACCGAGTAAGTACGAGAATGACGAACAACTGAACTAATAACGATCATGAAAATGAAGAACAAATCACCAGTAACGATCAATGGAGAAAAAGAAAGCACGAATAGAAGAAAGTAATAAGGGTTTCCAATAGGCAGAATAAGGGTTTCTAACTGAAGAGTCCTATAGTAAATAACCCAGACAAATGACAAGGGCGGTTATCACGCGTTGCAAAAAAAAAATCACCCAACCGAACGAAAAATACGGGAATAGTTTTTTAATTGGGACACTGATTTGCCATGTCAGCACTTCATTATTAATCACCTAAATTAAAGGAATGATAATTACATTAATTTTGTAAATAAACATGGAAAAATGTATTAATTTAGTAATTATTTTATGGATGCCCTATTTTTGTAATTTTTTTCTAAAAATATACTAAAATATGTAATTCTTCCTAATTATAAACTAATCTTTCTTCCCTTCCAAAATTACAGAGATATTTTGATTTTTTTTATAAACTAATTTGTCTAATTTTAAATGGAAAATTGTATATATGTCGATAAATATTTGACGAAATTGAATTACGACCAACGTGAAAGTGGATGCGATAAGATATAATAAATTAAAGTGGGACCCTTATAATTCCTACGTATCTATGTATGTACATTTATCGCAATCATAATTCAGCTAAAAAGTTTTACAATATATAGCACAACTCTTTTAAAATTTAAAATTGATAAGAATTTATTCGAGTTTTGAAAATAACTATGTAATATTAAAGGTATCATAATTTTTGTCTCAAATAATATGTTTTTTTTCACTATATCTTATGGATCTAGGGAAGCCTAAGGAAGAGGTAAAGAGAGAAATTATGGAAGACTTAAAAGAGTCTTGCCTTTTAATATTTTAAAGCGCATATGTTGGATCTCTATCTTTTAGGTTTATTTTGATGATAACAATAATTAGTAAATAGATTAATTAAAAGGGTACAATCTTCTTCATAGGATTTATATTATAATTGTTTTAATTATCTTATTTACTTTGATCAAAAATATTTTCAAATCAAATTGAATTTATTTTTCTTGAACTTAATAATTTAAATATCAAGTGTTAATGAAATTTGTGACGCCCCCAAAATAGGTATACATCACTCATTCTGAGTCGCCAAACACATGATACAGAAATAAATACAACTTAATTAAAACACTTGTCGCGCAAAATACGACAACACAATATTGTGAGTTTAAATACAAATATTGTATTCTAGACAATATCCACACTCAAATAAGTCCTCATTACAATTATTGAAACAATATTTTATAAAATAGTGACGACTGCTAACACCACTGACTAGAAACATCACTCCACACCTCGACTAGTTCCTGCTATATTCTCGCCTCCTGAGAAAAATGGAACAAAAAGGAAAAGGGTGAGCTCAACTAGCCCAGTAAAGAATATTATGACTAAGATAATATACAACAACTTATCATTAGTCTTCAACAGGGAAAAATCTGATAAAATATAATAGACAACAAGTTTTAGATCAACAACTACAGCAGAAACAGCAAACCATTAGAAGAGACAAGTAGAGAATGAGTTCTACTATCTTCTCATATTTAAAAGTCCATCATCAATATTTTATTCCTGTAACAACAATCAATAACCATCTTTAATCAAATATTCATCTTTGCACTACAGGCCAAAGATATTCTTTTGTATCACCAGTCGGTCATGTTCATCTCAACACATGTTCATCTTTGCACTACGGGCCAAAGATATTCATCAGTTAATCATTCATCTTTGCACTACTGGCCAAAGATATTCAGTAATATCATCATTTAGGACTGAGGATGATAAAAAATATTTTAAAGAAAACGAACCCAGTGAGACAGAAGGACAAATATTAGGGATTCATATTACAGTTTATCCAAGTGCAATAATACTCCATAACAACCAATTATGAAGTAGAATTCAAAACTAAAGATCAAAACATGGATACAATCAAAGATAGTAACCATAATAGACATCTTGGACAAAAAGGGAAAATTTTATTTTTTCGGTGAATAGTGTCGTATTCGTGAATAGTGCCGTATACGTGAATAGTGCCGTATACGTGAATACTAACCTCGACACAAAAAGTTCCAAATTTGATAAAAAGTTCAAACCAATATTTCGACATAATGATATTGAAAGAAATAATATCATTTACGAAAAAATAACATCACTTACCTCAAGATAACAGTACTTATGTTCGGAATATCGGTATAAGGCTGAAAAAAACTTGCACTGATAAATAAAAATTCACAAAGTATCTAAATACTCACAAAATACGCTCGATAATATAGAGAGAGAAAGAGAGAAAACTTATGAATTCTGGTGTGATTTTCAATTCTAACTTAGTCCTCTATTTATAGGAAAATGTTAGCACACCGAAGCAGACTTGACCTGCAACCTGATGGCTTTACCTGCTACTATTCCCACCCACCATATTTGAATAAAAATTCCAACACATTTCTCACCAACCAAAAGTGGGGCCCACTCAATTCTAGAATTTTCCACCAAAAATTATTTATAACATAATTTTCGAATCAGTCACCTCTTAAAATTCATAACAAATCATACGTTCATTTTTAACGGTTCAAAATTTGTGGACATATACTCAACTTATATATGTATAACATATCAAAAAATCACAACGATCCAACAGTCAGATTAAAAATTATCACTCACGCAATATATCTCAAGAAAAGTGATTTAATTTTTAATACCTCCATTCCGACAAAAACACCTCAACATTAATTCATTCACATAAAATAAATATATCCATCAATTATATCCACATAAAATAAATATTTCCTTATCATATAAATCAATAATTAATTATTCACAAATAATATTACAGAATCAGAATTATGACAACCAGGTCGTTCCCATGAAGGAAGGGGTTTTCCAATAAGAATTTATCCTTACTGGCGTGCAATTAGATGACCAAACCTCTCCTTAGACAGAACTTTCTAGACATTGCCAATAATGTTATCTAACAATATTATTCAAATAATATGAATTATTGATCTGATAATGGAAAATACTGTGCAGCAACAATTATTGAAACAATAATAATATAAAATATCAACGCAGCAATTATTGAATCATTAAAATAAAATATTAAATAGTAACTACTGTAACAATTATTGAGTAGTATCTTCTTACGTAAGAATCAATAATTGGTGCAATATTGTGTGCTACTGTATTTTAACCACCGGGTATTCTAACAGTATTAACGGTAACAACTACGCCGTTATTTATAAACAACTTATACTTGTCATTTTCTTCATCCAATCGCTTTCCGTTATGGGGCCCACACAAGGCTGCGCCGTCGTACGAATATTCCCCGATAGCAAGAATATTCCACGACCAAACGAATATTCACCGACCAAAAATGAATATTTTATAACCACTTGCTTATTTGAAATATTTGCTCATTTTACCCATAACTAACCACATTAATCAAATCAACCCTTACTATTTCAAAATAATAAATAGAAGAAATTTAATTTCATTTATTAATAAGTTGGGATCTTACAACCTTCCCTCCTTATGAAATTTCGTCCTCGAAATTGACGTACGTACCTGGTGTTTCGAAAAGGTGAGGATACCTCGCTTTTATTTCTGATTCCAACTCCCAGGTCATTTATTCAATAGCATGGTTTCTCCACAAAACCTTAACTTGTGGTATAACCTTCGTGCGTTGAACATACTCTTTCCTATCCAAGATCTTAACAAGTACCTCCTCGTACGTTAAATCTTCGGCTATCTCGTCTGGTTCTAACTCAATTATGTGGTTCGGGTCTTTCACATATTTACAAAGCACAGATACGTGAAAAACATTATGAACACGAGACATGCTTGGAGGTAATGTGAGTCGATATGCCACATTTCCTATTCGGTCAAGAATTTTAAATAGACCAACAAATCATGGATTGAGCTTTCCTCTCTTCCCAAATCTTGTAACTCCTTTCCATGATGCAACACGTAACAATACATGATCCCCAATACTAAATTGTACATCCTTTTGATGAAGATCCGCATAACTCTTTTGTCGATCATGTGACGTATGTATACTTTGTCGAATCGTTTGGATCTTCTCTGTAGTTATGCTTACCAATTCTGGTCCCAACAACGTTGCTTCACCCACCTCATCCCAACATACTGGAGAACGATACTTTCGTCCATACAAGGCTTCAAATGGAGCCATACCTATACTTGCCTGATGTAGGAGAATTCCACCAGTGGCAAGTACTTATCCCAACTTCCTTTGAAATCTAGAACACAGAGTCTTAATAGATCTTCAAGGGTTTGAATAGTCCTCTTTGATTGCCCGTCCGTTTGAGGATGGTATGCTGAACTGAATTGTAAATCCGTGCCCATAGCTTTCTGCAAGCTAACCCAAAATTGTGAAGTGAATCTTGGGTCACGATCTGAAACTATAGATACTAGCATGCCATGCAATCTCACAATCTCATTCACGTACATACGAGTAAGACGTTCAAGGGAATAAGTCTCCCGTATAGGCAAGAAATGAGCAGACTTGGTTAATCTATCAACAATAACCCAAATCGCATCTATGCCTTGAGAAACTTTGGGAAGACCTGTAACGAAATCCATAGTAATGTGTTCCCACTTCTATTTCGGAATCTCAAGTGGTTGCAATGGACCCTTTGGTACTTGATGCTCCGCTTTTACACGTTGACAAGCTAAACACCTCGAGATAAACTCCGTGATCTCTCTTTTCATATTTCTCCACCAAAATGTATGTCGAAGATCGTGATACATTTTGGTACTCCCAAGATGGATTTCAAACGGTGTGTTGTGTGCCTCCATCATGATTCTATACTTCAAGTCAGAATCGTTAGGAACACAAAGTCTGGAGTTGACTCGAAGTATTCCTACTTCATCGATTCTTGCTTCTGGAATAGCACCTTCTTGCACTTTCTTCTTCATACGCATCAGCTCCATATCCGTAGCTTGAGCAGCTTTAACTTTATCGATTAAAGTCGGTTCTACTCGTATATTTGATATCATCATGTGGGTACTTAGAGCCTTCATCTCTATCTCCATCCTTTGTAAGTCATACAAAATGGGCCTTTATGTTAACAACATTGCACTCGTACCCGCATATGATCTTCTACTCAATGCGTCAGCTACTACGTTCACTTTTCCAGGATGATATTGGATGGTATGATCGTAATCTTTCAACAGCTTAAGCCAAGGTCGTTGCCGCATGTTAAGTTCTTTTTGGGTGAAGAAATATTTGAGGCTTTTATGATTCGTATAGATCTCCACTTTCTCCCCATACAAGTAGTGTCTCCAAATCTTCAACGCGAAAACGACTGCTGCCAACTCCAAATCATGAGTAGGATAATTCCTCTCATATTCTTTGAGTTGTCACGAGGCATAGGCTATAACTTTCCCATGTTGCATGAGAACACATCCTAACCCTTTGCCTAAAGCATCGCTGTAGATAACAAATCCATCCGAACCAGATGGTATTGTCAGAACAGGTGCCGAAATGAGTCTCCTCTTGAGTTCTTGAAAACTCTACTCACAATCCTCACTCCAACTGAATTTTGTATCCTTCTGAGTCAGCTGAGTTAACGGAGTAGCGATTCTAGAAAATCCTTCCACGAATCTCCGATAATAACCAGCTAAGCCCAGAAAGCTACGTACTTCGGTCACCGACTTCGGTTGCTCCCAACTTTGTATGGCTTCAATCTTCGCCGGGTCGACAGATACTCCATGTTTTGACACCACGTGCCCAAGGAATGCTACTTCCTCAAGCCAGAACTCGCATTTCTTCAGTTTGGCATATAGCTTATTTTCACGTCGCCTTTGCAGTACCAGCTTCAAATGGTGCTCATGATCTTCACGGCTTTTGGAATAGATGAGGATGTCATCAATAAAGATAATAACGAACTGATCTAAATATTCTTTGAATACACAGTTCATCATATCCATAAAGGCAACAGGAACATTAGTCAATCCAAAAGACATGACTAAGAATTCATAATGCCCGTACCGAGTTCTAAAGGCAGTCTTTGGAATATCCTCAGTTTTAATCTTCAGCTGATGATATCCAGAACGAAGATCAATCTTTGAAAAGAATTGTGCTCCTTGTAACTGGTCGAACAGGTCATCAATACGAGGTAGCGGATACCTATTCTTGATGGTGACATGGTTCAATTCTCGATAGTCAATACAAAGTCGCATACTCCCATCTTTCTTCTTTACGAATAAAACAGGAGCACCCCAAGGAGATGTACTAGGACGAATGAAACCGATGTCTAACAATTCTTGTAATTGGACTTTTAACTCCTGAAGTTCAATAGGAGTCATTCGATATGGAGTTTTAGAAATGGGCTTTGTACCGGGTTCAAGGTCAATAAAGAATTCAACTTCACGTTCTGGGGGTAGAGCAGGAAGTTCTTCAGGAACTACGTCAAGAAATTCACTAACAACGGAAATATTATTCAAATCTGAAGTGTTTTTGTTCAAGTCCATAACATGGGCTAAGAAAGCTTGACATCCGTTTTTTAATAAACGAATGACTTTATGGCTTGATATGATAGTGATTGATTTTAATGGTTTGGTTGCTTGAATTCGCATAACAGGTTGGTTAGGAATATGAAAACTAACAACCTTACGAAAATAATCAATTTTGGCATAATGAGTAGTTAGCCAATCAATTCCTAAAATCACATCAAAAGCAAGTATCTTTAAAGAGATAAGGTCAATAGGTAATGTGATTGTGCCAACTTGGATTAAGCAAGATTTATAAACTGTAGATGTAAAGAAAGTTTCTCCTAACGGAGTCTCCACAGATAGGTCAAAGTCTAAGTTCTCTGGAGTCAAGTTTAAACGTTGAGCACAAGCAGGAGAGATAAAATAATGGGTAGAACCGGTATCTAGTAAAGTATAAACTTCGCAAGAATTCAAGATTAGCTTACCCGTGATCACCTCGTTCGGGTTTCTCGCGTTTTGGCCAGTCACGACAAACGCTCTTCCAGGAACCGCTGATTTTGACTTATCCGGGACAGCTTTTGGAGTCACCATCCCCGCTAAACTTGGTTTTGCTATAGAACACTCTCGAGCTATATGACCCTCCTTTCCACAGTTATAACATACTTTGAATTGTTGTGGGCAGTTTGGGCTGATATGTCCCTCTTTCCCGCATTTGTAACAAACGACCGGTGCTCGTTCTCCTCCCCTAGAAACAGTTGATGTTTGTGCTGACGTTTTCACGTTCTCATTGTTGTACCTTCTCTTCTTAAAATCTCCTCCCGACTCGCTCCTTCTATTATCACGGCCACGATTTCCACCAGAGTGGTTCCCGCTTTTGTCCGAATGTTTTCCTCCCTGCTGATTTTCATTGGTCCGATGACCGCTGCCACCAGTATTACCTTGGTTGTGTTCCCTCAGTTGAATATTCTCATTATCTCGCTCTAATAATTGAGCTTTGTTTACAACATCTGAATATAAAGAAAATTTATGAGAGATAAGATATTGTCAAATCTCAGGTTTTAAACCTCTCAAAAACATCCTTGTCATTCGTTCCTCATTCTCGACCAAATGAGGTGCAAACCTGGATAACTCTGCAAACTTCGCCTCGTACTAAGACACCGTCATGTTCTTTGTTCCAGTCTAATAAACTCTACTTCCTTCATATGACGAATACTTTCAGGAAAGTACTTGTCATTAAACAGTTTCTGAAATATTTCCCAGGACATGTTGAGTGCGTCAGGCTGGGTACGCTTCACAGACTCCCACCAGTAGTCTGCCTCACTGCTGAACATAAAGGTGGCAAATGGAACCTTCTGTTCCTACGTGCATCCCAAGACATCGAATATCTTGGTAATTTGCTTGACCCACGTTTTCGCCTTGATCGGATCAGGCTTTCCCTGAAAGTTTGGTGGTCCTAACTCTTTGAACTGCTTGGCCGTGACAAACCACGCGTTGTTATCATTTCCACCCGTATTCTACACATGAGTCTCCCTCGTCTGATTTTGCATGAACTACAAAAAGCTCCTAAACATTCCATCATTCATCGTTTGCTCAGTAACGTTATTTACAGGAGGAATATTGCCTTCTTGTTGCACGTTCTCCTGGTTTGTAACTAAAGGTTGTTCCACAGTCTCATATACTCCATTGTTAACGTTCTCGGCTGCCATTCTCAAATACTGCCATAAAACAAGGGTTAATTAAACAAATTAACATATCACAAAATATCCATATATTATGACCAACCAACAAATAAGCTTAGGTAGGACACACTAGCGAAGGATTTACTCGTCTCTCCCCTCCTAGTTCTATTCCCCGATCTCCGCTAGAGACCATATCCCTAAGCTTTAATACCAACTGTGACGTCCCCAAAATAGGTATACATCACCCATTCTGAGTCACCAAATACATGATACAGAAACAAATACAACTTTATTAAAACACTTGTCGCGCAAAATACGACAACATAATACTGTGAGTTTAAATACAAATATTATCTTCTAGACAATATCCATACTCAAATAAGTCCTCATTATAATTATTGAAACACTATTTTATAAAATAGTGAGGACTGCTAACACCACTGACTAGAAACATCACTCCACACCCTGACTAGTTCCCGCTATATTCTCGCCTCCTGAGAAAAATAGAACAAAAAGGAAAAGGGTGAGCTCAACTAGCCCAGTAAAGAATATTATGACTAAGATAATATACAACAACTTATCATTAGTCTTCAACAGGGAAAAATCTGATAAAATATAATAGACAACAAGTTTTAGATCAACAACTACAGCGGAAACAGCAAACCATTAGAAGAGTCAAGTAAAGAATGAGTTCTAATATCTTCTAATATTTAAAAGTCTATCATCAATATTTTATCCCTGTAACAACAATCAATAACCATCTTTAATCAAATATTCATCTTTGCACTACAGGCCAAAGATATTCTTTTGTATCACCAGTCGGTCATGTTCATCTCAACACATGTTCATCTTTGCACTACGGGCCAAAGATATTCATCAGTTAATCATTCATCTTTGCACTACTGGCCAAAGATATTCAGTAATATCATCATTTAGGACTGAGGATGATAAAAAATATTTTAAAGGAAACGAACCCAGTGAGACAGAAGGACAAATATTAGGGATTCGTATTACAGTTTATCCAAGTGCAATAATACTCCATAACAACTAATTATGAAGTAGAATTCAAAAATAAAGATCAAAACATGGATACAATCAAAGATAGTAACCATAATAGACATCTTGGACAAAAAAAAATTTTATTTTTTCGGTGAATAGTGTCGTATTCCTGAATAGTGCCATATACGTGAATAGTGCCGTATACGTGAATAGTAACCCCGACACAAAAAGTTCCAAATTTGATAAAAAAATTCAAACCAATATTTCGGTATAATGATATTGAAAGAAATAATATCATTTACGAAAAAATAACATCCCTTACCTCAAGATAACAGTACTTATGTTCGGAATATCAGTATAAGGCTGAAAGAAACTTGCACTAATAAATAAAAACTCACAAAGTATCTCAATACTCACAAAATATGCTCGATAATATAGAGAGAGAAAGAGAGAAAACTTATGAATTCTGGTGTGATTTTCAATTCTAACTTAGCCCTCTATTTATAGGAAAATGTTAGCACACCGAAGCAGACTTGACCTGCAACCTGATGGCTTTACCTGCTACTATTCTCACCCACCACATTTGAATAAAAATTCCAGCACATTTCTCACCAACCAAAAGTGGGGCCCACTCAATTCTAGAATTTTCCACCAAAAATTATTTATAACATAATTTCCGAATCAGTCACCTCTTAAAATTCATAACAAATCATACGTTCATTTTTAACGGTTCAAAATTTGTGGACATACACTCAACATATATATGTATAACATATCAAAAAATCACAACGATCCAACGGTCAGATTAAAAATTATCACTCACGCAATATATCTCAAGAACAGTGATTTAATTTTTAATACCTCCATTCCGACAAAAACACCTCAACATTATTTCATTCACATAAAATAAATATATCCATCAATTATATCCACATAAAATAAATATTTCCTTATCATATAAATCAATATTTAATTATTCACAAATAATATTACAGAATCACAATTATGACAACCAGGCCGTTCCCATGAAAGAAGGAGCTTTCCAATAAGAATTTCTCCTTACTAGCGCGCAATTAGATGACCAAATCTCTCCTTAGACAGAACTTTCTAGACATTGCCAATAATGTTATCTAACAATATTATTTAAATAATATGAATTATTGATATGATAATAGAAAATACTGTGCAGCAACAATTATTGAAACAATAATATTATAAAATATCAACGCAGCAATTATTGAATCAATAAAATAAAATATTAAACAGTATCTACTGTAACAATTATTGAGTAGTACCTTCTTACGTAAGAATCAATAATTGGTGCAATACTGTGTGCTACTGTATTTTAACCACCGGGTATTCTAACAGTATTAACGGTAACAACTACGCCGTTATTTATAAACAACTTATACTTGTCGTTTTCTTCATCCAATCGCTTTCCGTTATGGGGCCCACACAAGGCTGTGCCGTCGTACGAATATTCCCCGACAGCAAGAATATTCCACGACCAAACAAATATTCACCGACCAAAAATGAATATTTTATAACCACTTGCTTATTTGAAATATTTGCTCATTTTACCCATAACTAACTACATTAATCAAATCAACCCTTACTATTTTAAAATAATAAATAGAGAAAATTTAATTTTATTTATTAATAAGTTGGGGTCTTACAAAATTGATTTATATAATAACATTTCCTAAGACAAGGAGATCTCCTATTATTTTTTAAAACAATTTCTTTCTTTCACAAAAACAAAAGGAGCAAAAATAAATTGTAAATTGCATGCATAAATATATATAATCAAATAATGTATGTATATAATTATATATGCGCATTAGAGCATTAACAAGAGTTTCCCTATTCAACTCTCTATCTCTAATTTTGAAGAATACATCAATAAATCATTATCCAACAGTTTCATTATCCTTATTTGACTCTCTATTTTAATCTCTATATAAGATTTTACTCCCCAGTGTGAGAGAATCAAAAGACCGTTCTTTATATGTACAAAATAATATTTCACACCCTCATTTAAGTGGACAACTCATCAATCATACTCATCTTAATATTTTTTTACTACTACATTTTTAAATTATAAACTTAATATTGACTTTTTAAAAAAAATAATTTCAAACGTATTAAAATTTAAAATTGATATTAATTTATGTCAATATAATTATAAATATTATAAAAGTACTATTAATTATAAAATTTATTATTTTCAAAATTTAAATGAATCATATTAAATTTAAATTTAAAAATATCACAAATTAATTTTTTAAAAGTTAATATTGATCTTATGTACATTTGTAACTACAATCCATTCAATACTCACTTCATAAATTACTTAAAATTTAAAATAAATTAAAAATTAGTGAAATATAATTGATAAATTATACTCTCTTTTATAAATTATAAGATTATTATTAATTTGATGTTTTGACTGTTGAAACTTTTAAATTTTAACTTTTAAATTTCAAATTTTATTATTTAAGGAATCAATATAAAGAACATGTTGGGTACATAGTAAAAAAATTAAATCCCTATTTTATATAATGACCCGATAACATTACAGAATAGGGATAAAGATAAAAAAACTGTTGTGAATACTCTTACAGCCTTTGACCATGTGTTAGCTTAAATTAAAAAATAGGGACTAACGAATTGGGACAAGGAATTCGTAGATGTGAAGTATTGAGCATTTATTACTAAAAGCTTTTTTGACCAAAATTTTGAGAGTTTGAAAAATGGACAAAAACGTGTGAAAACAAAATTGTGTGCCTTGACCGAATTGATTACATATGCATTTAATAAGCCAAAATGACAAAAATTTGCATGGGCGAAAATTTTCCATCAGTATATAGGTGGCAATCCGCGTGCTTTTAAAATACAAAATTTTATTCGGATCATTGATTTTAAAAATGAACAATCCCGGTTATTTATTTCAAAATAGATTTTTAAAATTACCATTCTATACCCAAACTCAAAAATCTATAAATAGGGGTCTTTCATTCATTTTGTTTTACCAATTCATTTTTAAAAAGGCTTACTCTCCTTGCATACATACTCTCTTTCTAAAGCTTTCTATCTCTTCTTACCAAAGTTCTGATTATTTGAGAAGAAGAAATTGGTCTAGATAATTGAAATAAGTTATTTGATTTAGTTTATTTGAATTATCTCTTACTTATTTAAATTTATAGATATACGAATATAAATTGTTATACACAATTATATATATATATATATATAGAGAGAGAGAGAGAGAGAGTAACAATCTAGAATTTTATTTATAATTTCAAATATTTATTAAATTAAATAAATATTTTTAATTGATGTGTTTGTTGTTTAGTAGATATTTGTTGGATTATTTATTAGTAAGTAAATAATTCATGAGTTATAGAAATTAACTTAATTAAGATAAAAAAGCGATGAATTAAATTTATGAGATAATACTCTAATTTAACTTAATAACTAAATTAGAGAGTTTTTAAGGATTATATGGTTTCCTAGAATGTTGTTTTAATTTAATTTAGTAATTAAAGTGATATGTTAATTTATTAAGTAAAATTATAATAAAAATTATAATTTTGTGGTAATTAGTTTTGTTTATTTAATTAATATTGGATATGGAAATCCAAGTAAATAGTGTGGGACAATAAACTATAGTATAAATGATTTATTGAAGTAAATTAAAAGAGTTTTAAATGGATTTACCAAACTAGGCTTAAGGAATATTAAGTCTTTATTTTTTAAAAGTGTTTTGCCAAACAAGGCCTTATGGCTTTTAAATTTAAAATAAAAATAACTGATAAGTATTTAGTAGCCTTATTATTATACGTCAATTGTAAGACCCCGAATTTTATGAAATAAAAGTATTCAATTTTTCTATTCAGTAAATGGTTAAATTGATAAATGTTAAAGTTAAGGGTGATATATAATTTTTTTTTCAAAATACACAAGTAGTTATAAAATATTCATTGTTGTCGGGGAATATTCGTTTGGTCGTGGAATATTCTTTCTGTCGGGGAATATTCGTACGACGGCGCAGCTATTTGTGGGCCCCATAACGAATAACTGTCGGATGAAGAAAATGACAAATTTGAGTTTTTACAAATAACGACGTAGTTGTTACCGTTAACACTGTTGGAATACCCGGTGGTTAAAATACAGTAATACGCGTTATTGCACAGTAGCACACGGTATTGCACAGTATTTTTGAAATTATTGATTCTTACGTAAGAAGGCACTACTCAATAATTGTTACAGTAATTACTGTTCAATATTTTATTTTATTGATTCAATAATTGCTGCGTTGATATTTTATATTATTGTTGTTTCAATAATTGTTACTGCACAGTATTTTCCATTATCAGATCAATAATTCATATTATTTGAATAATATTATTAGATAGCATTATTGACAATGTCTAGAAAGTTCTGTCTAAGGAGAGGTTTGGTCATCTAATTGTGCGCCAGTAAGGAGAAATCCTTATTGAAAAGCCCCCTCTTTCCTGGGAACGGCCTGGTTGTCATAAATGTGATTCTGTAATATTATTTGTGAATAATTAATTATTGATTCATATGATAAGGAAATATTTATTTTATGTGGATATAAATGAGGGATATATTTTTGTGGTTAAAAATGTAGGAGTTAATGTTGAGATTTTTATCAGTATTTTTGTCGGAATGGAGGTATTAAAAATCAGGGTTTTTGAGATATTTTGCGGGGGTTATAATTTTTAATCCGACAGTTGGATCGTGGTAATTTTTGGATATGTTATACATATATAAGTTGAGTATATGTCCATAAATTTTGAACCGTTAAAAATGAACGTATGATTTATTATGAATTTTACGAGATGACTGGTTCAAAAATTGTTGAATTTTCGGAGTTTATCATTTTGGTAGAAAATTCTAGAATTGGTGGGCCCCACTTGTGGTTGGTGAAGAAATGTGCTGAATTATATTTCAAATGTGGTGGGTGGGAATAGTAGCAGGTAAAGCCATCAGGTTGCAGGTCAAACCTACCAAAATTTTCCTATAAATAGAGGGCTAAGTTAGAATTGAAAATCACACCAGAAACATAAGCTTTCTCTCTTTCTCTCTCTATATTATGAAGCATATTTTGTGAGATTGTAGATACTTGGTGAGTTGCTATTCATCAGTGCAAGTTTCCTTCAGCATCATATCCGATATTCAGTCAGAAGTACTGCTCTTTTGAAGTAAGGGATAGTAAGGGATAGTAAGGGATAGTAAGGGATTGTAAGGGATAGTAAGGAATTTTAAGGGTTGTTATATTTTTCAGTTTCGTAATTTTTCTGAACTTCAAAAATTCTGAAAAAATTTGAAATGATATTTTGATGAGTTTTATTGATTGTGTCCAAAAATGGTGATTTTTGGATGTATAGATTGAGAGTTATGAATTTTATGAGAAAAGACTATTTTAAAAGTAACCGCTTATAATTTCTTGTGGTTAACTCCAAAATTGATGAAATTTTTATTGGGAGTACATGTATATGATAGAAGTATACTCTGTAAATTTCAGAATTTTTAGACAAAAGTATAATTTTTGATAAATGTCTAAATATTCGGCTATTTTGGCCATATGAAAAATAGTAAATGACTTTTAAAAATTCTGAGAAAAATATATGTTCACTATGGGACTATATTATGCCAAATCTCAGAAAAGAAATATTTTTGGAACTGATTTGGTATTTTTTATGAAAATGGTCTAGTTGTGAGTAAATGAATTAAATATGTTATGTGAAGTAAGAAAATTGGAAAATAAGATTTTATGGCTTGAGAATCCTATATGAGGTATATGCAGATTTTTGATGAGGGTTTTGGTTATTGATGATGAAATTGTAAGAGTTGGCATTTTATGATGATTAAATGCATTAATTAGTAAAGTGTAAACAATTAAAATAAATTGTTTATAAATTTAAGTAATGTTATTCTTTCAATATCATTATACCGAAATATTGGTATGAATTTTATTGTGGAATTTCTATCTTTTGTGTCGGGGTTACTATTCATGAGTTACTATTCACGATTTACTATTCATGAGTTATGAATATTACTCTTGAGATTAAAACTATATGTTGATCATATTATTTTTATCATCATATATAACATTTTTATAACCCTGATGTTGAAATTCTCTTTCACTGGAGTGTAAAGATGGGTAGATTATTGGTATGATCATGACTAGGGTTCTCTTTGGCCTGTAGTGCAAAGTTGAATTGTGACTGGTATGATCATGACCATTGAATTTATAATTGAATATCTTAAGCTTAAGTGCAAAGGTGAATTGATCAACATGGTTATAATTATTGTTTATATAAATTCTGAAATGATTATATATTTCTTTGAGATATGATTATATTTGGCCTGTAGTGCAAATATGAATTGTTGATGAATATCTTTGGCATGTAGTGCAAAGATGGCCTGTTGATGAATATCTTTGGCCTGTAGTGCAAAGATGAACTGTTGTTGAATATCTTTGGCCCGTAGTGCAAAGATGGTTTGTTGATGAATATCTTTGGCCCGTAGTGCAAAGATGGATTTGTTAGTATGATTATAAACAGGAACTGTGATTTGGTATAACCATGATCTTTGATGTTTCAGGTAAAGACAGGTGATGAAAATATTCTTCGTCCTGGGTGCGAAGAAAAATTTATAGTCACAATTATGATTATGAGTTATTCATATGATTGTGGAAAGGAACTGTTGAGTGATGTTACATGGATAAAATATTATTGGTGGATTTTTAACATGGAGAAGATAATAGACTTTATAGTCTATTTGACTCTTCTAATGGATTGCTCGTTCCGCTGCAACTATGGTTGAAATTTTTATCATTTACCATATGTTCTAAATCTCTGATTTATTATTGATGAAGGCTATTGATAATTGAATTATCTTTAGTCATGATATTCTTTACTGAGCTAGTTGTGCTCACCCTTTTGCTTCACAATTCCTTTCAGGTAATAAGAGTGTAGCTGGGTCGAGCGGGGGTAACAAGGGAATAGAACGGTGGTCATCATTTAGTAGTTATATTTGGTGAAGAAAATAGGGTGAGGCGAACCCAACGTTGGAAGGGTGTTTTGTCACTATCATACAAGATGTCTAATGACATTAATTTCTAGAACAGTTTTTGACTATACCTTTATGTAAGGTGTCATTGTGAGGTGATGTCCACGGTTGGAACATGAGTCACATTTGGTATATATTTGTATCCAAACTTATAGCATATGTGTTGTTGTATTTTGCACGACAATTGTTGTAATAAAATTACAGTTGTTTTCTATACCATGTATTTGGCGACTCAGAATAGGTTGGATGGAATGGACCTATTTTGGGGTCGTTACATTTGGTATCAGAGCTATAAGTAAAGAGCCCCGAGCCTCTCGCTGGTGACTTCCTGTTGATGGGGGATGCACCGAAGCCAGACTCTCCGTAGGGGACGCCGTTCTGCGGTGGCAAACTGATAGGTACCATTGTGAGGTGCTGTGGTTGAAGCACCATGAGAGTTACATTTGGTATCAGAGCTTAGGGATATGATCTCTGGCGGAGATCGGGAAATATAACTAGGAGGGGAGAGATGACTAAATCCTTCGCTAGTGTGTCCTACCTAAGCTTATTTGTTGGTCAGTCATAATATTGGGATATTATGTGATATGTTAATTTGTTCAATTAACCCTTATTTTGAAGCTGTATTCTAGAATGATATCTGAAATACAGGAGATGAGCAATGGAGAAATCATGATGATAGGGAAGATGGAATCTGAAATGAAAGCAAGGTATTCTCAACTCTTTGAAATACCAGGTACGTAAATTTCGGGGACGAAATTTCATAAGGAGGGGAGATTGTAAGACCCCGAATTTTATGAAATAAAAGTATTCAATTTTTCTATTCAGTAAATGGTTAAATTGATAAATGTTAAAGTTAAGGGTGATATATAAATTTTTTTTCAAAATACACAAGTAGTTATAAAATATTCATTGTTGTCGGGGAATATTCGTTTGGTCGTGGAATATTCTTTCTGTCGGGGAATATTCGTACGACGGCGCAGCTATTTGTGGGCCCCATAACGAATAACTGTCGGATGAAGAAAATGACAAATTTGAGTTTTTACAAATAACGACGTAGTTGTTACCGTTAACACTGTTGGAATACCCGGTGGTTAAAATACAGTAATACGCGTTATTGCACAGTAGCACACGGTATTGCACAGTATTTTTGAAATTATTGATTCTTACGTAAGAAGGCACTACTCAATAATTGTTACAGTAATTACTGTTCAATATTTTATTTTATTGATTCAATAATTGCTGCGTTGATATTTTATATTATTGTTGTTTCAATAATTGTTACTGCACAGTATTTTCCATTATCAGATCAATAATTCATATTATTTGAATAATATTATTAGATAGCATTATTGACAATGTCTAGAAAGTTCTGTCTAAGGAGAGGTTTGGTCATCTAATTGCGCGCCAGTAAGGAGAAATCCTTATTGAAAAGCCCCCACTTTCCTGGGAACGGCCTGGTTGTCATAAATGTGATTCTGTAATATTATTTGTGAATAATTAATTATTGATTCATATGATAAGGAAATATTTATTTTATGTGGATATAAATGAGGGATATATTTTTGTGGTTAAAAATGAAGGAGTTAATGTTGAGATTTTTATCAGTATTTTTGTCGGAATGGAGGTATTAAAAATCAGGGTTTTTGAGATATTTTACGGGGGTTATAATTTTTAATCCGACCGTTGGATCGTGGTAATTTTTGGATATGTTATACATATATAAGTTGAGTATATGTCCATAAATTTTGAACCGTTAAAAATGAACGTATGATTTATTATGAATTTTACGAGATGACTGGTTCAAAAATTGTTGAATTTTCGGAGTTTATCATTTTGGTAGAAAATTCTAGAATTGGTGGGCCCCACTTGTGGTTGGTGAAGAAATGTGCTGAATTATATTTCAAATGTGGTGGGTGGGAATAGTAGCAGGTAAAGCCATCAGGTTGCAGGTCAAACCTACCAAAATTTTCCTATAAATAGAGGGCTAAGTTAGAATTGAAAATCACACCAGAAACATAAGCTTTCTCTCTTTCTCTCTCTATATTATGAAGCATATTTTGTGAGATTGTAGATACTTGGTGAGTTGCTATTCATCAGTGCAAGTTTCCTTCAGCATCATATCCGATATTCAGTCAGAAGTACTGCTCTTTTGAAGTAAGGGATAGTAAGGGATAGTAAGGGATAGTAAGGGATTTTAAGGGTTGTTATGTTTTTCAGTTTCGTAATTTTTCTGAACTTCAAAAATTCTGAAAAAATTTGAAATGATATTTTGATGAGTTTTATTGATTGTGTCCAAAAATGGTGATTTTTGGATGTATAGATTGAGAGTTATGAATTTTATGAGAAAAGACTATTTTAAAAGTAACCGCTTATAATTTCTTGTGGTTAACTCCAAAATTGATGAAATTTTTATTGGGAGTACATGTATATGATAGAAGTATACTCTGTAAATTTCAGAATTTTTAGACAAAAGTATAATTTTTGATAAATGTCTAAATATTCGGCTATTTTGGCCATATGAAAAATAGTAAATGACTTTTAAAAATTCTGAGAAAAATATATGTTCACTATGGGACTATATTATGCTAAATCTCAGAAAAGAAATATTTTTGGAACTGATTTGGTATTTTTTATGAAAATGGTCTAGTTGTGAGTAAATGAATTAAATATGTTATGTGAAGTAAGAAAATTGGAAAATAAGATTTTATGGCTTGAGAATCCTATATGAGGTATATACAGATTTTTGATGAGAGTTTTGGTTATTGATGATGAAATTGTAAGAGTTGGCATTTTATGATGATTAAATGCATTAATTAGTAAAGTGTAAACAATTAAAATAAATTGTTTATAAATTTAAGTAATGTTATTCTTTCAATATCATTATACCGAAATATTGGTATGAATTTTATTGTGGAATTTCTATCTTTTGTGTCGGGGTTACTATTCATGAGTTACTATTCACGATTTACTATTCATGAGTTATGAATATTACTCTTGAGATTAAAACTATATGTTGATCATATTATTTTTATCATCATATATAACATTTTTATAACCCTGATGTTGAAATTCTCTTTCACTGGAGTGTAAAGATGGGTAGATTATTGGTATGATCATGACTAGGGTTCTCTTTGGCCTGTAGTGCAAAGTTGAATTGTGACTGGTATGATCATGACCATTGAATTTATAATTGAATATCTTAAGCTTAAGTGCAAAGGTGAATTGATCAACATGGTTATAATTATTGTTTATATAAATTCTGAAATGATTATATATTTCTTTGAGATATGATTATATTTGGCCTGTAGTGCAAATATGAATTGTTGATGAATATCTTTGGCATGTAGTGCAAAGATGGCCTGTTGATGAATATCTTTGGCCTGTAGTGCAAAGATGAACTGTTGTTGAATATCTTTGGCCCGTAGTGCAAAGATGGTTTGTTGATGAATATCTTTGGCCCGTAGTGCAAAGATGGATTTGTTAGTATGATTATAAACAGGAACTGTGATTTGGTATAACCATGATCTTTGATGTTTCAGGTAAAGACAGGTGATGAAAATATTCTTCGTCCTGGGTGCGAAGAAAAATTTATAGTCACAATTATGATTATGAGTTATTCATATGATTGTGGAAAGGAACTGTTGAGTGATGTTACATGGATAAAATATTATTGGTGGATTTTTAACATGGAGAATATAATAGACTTTATAGTCTATTTGACTCTTCTAATGGATTGCTCGTTCCGCTGCAACTATGGTTGAAATTTTTATCATTTACCATATGTTCTAAATCTCTGATTTATTATTGATGAAGGCTATTGATAATTGAATTATCTTTAGTCATGATATTCTTTACTAAGCTAGTTGTGCTCACCCTTTTGCTTCACAATTCCTTTCAGGTAATAAGAGTGTAGCTGGGTCGAGCGGGGGTAACAAGGGAATAGAACGGTGGTCATCATTTAGTAGTTATATTTGGTGAAGAAAATAGGGTGAGGCGAACCCAACGTTGGAAGGGTGTTTTGTCACTATCATACAAGATGTCTAATGACATTAATTTCTAGAACAGTTTTTGACTATACCTTTATGTAAGGTGTCATTGTGAGGTGATGTCCACGGTTGGAACATGAGTCACATTTGGTATATATTTGTATCCAAACTTATAGCATATGTGTTGTTATATTTTGCACGACAATTGTTGTAATAAAATTACAGTTGTTTTCTATACCATGTATTTGGCGACTCAGAATAGGTTGGATGGAATGGACCTATTTTGGGGTCGTTACATCAATTTTATTTTTTTTATGTTAGCGTCTGTTTTAGTTTTACGTGAAAAGGGTTTGACCTAAGCCTAAGAAGAAGAGAGAATAGAGAGTTTACAGAGAAGTTTGAGAGAGTTTGAGAAAACTTGAAAGAGAATTTCTGTGATTCCAAGGCAATTCACTGTGTTTTATCAAGGATTATCTCCAAGAAATTGAAAGTATAACCTCTCAACCTTGAGTTGTATGTTTATAAAAGGATTTCATGTTCTTCACTTTTAAAATTTTCTGTAAATTACATGTTTGATGAATTGTAGTTATACAAATTGAATTATTGAGTTTGTAAGTATTTGTGATGTTAGAATTAACATCTAGACAAAAAATTAGTGTGCTAATTATGTTCAAAAAGAAAGAAAATCGTTTACAGTGTATATGGTTATGTATATGGCTTGTGAAAGTATAAAAAATGGTAGTTAGTTTGTAAACTAAACTGTAAATTGAGTCTAGAATATGTTAGTACGTTGAAAAACGAAAAGAACGCAAGTTAAATGAATCAATTTGGTTAAGAAACGAATTCGTAGTGAATGAATTCGCTAAACATGTTTAAAACATGAAAGTATAGCATGAACAGTGAATTGGAACCCTTAAATTGATTTGTTAAAGTTTTTGAAATGTTAAAATTATTTTGTAGATGAGTAGTTTAGTGTTTCACGAGTTCATAGAATCGAAAACCAACTAATTCTGACTTAAAATGAAGAAGTTATGAAGATTTAAAGTAAAAATATAGCAAAAATTGTAATCCGGGCGAAACCGAGCACGGCTGCACTGTCCAGGAGTGCGGGCGCGTAGCTGGGCACTGCTAGATGGCGCGGGCGCGCTGGATTTGTGAAGGAAATGGGCGCGGCCGCGCCCATAGTGTGTCAGGTGTGACTGTTTTGACCTGTTTTAGTAAAATAGGCATAACGTTTTCATATGAACTCTACTTAAGGCGATTCAAGATGATCCGGAACGAGGACGAATAGACCTACAACTTTTATTCTTTAAGTTTTTCAATTTGAGGTCGTTAGTAGGGGTCAAATGGTCATCTTTAGGACTATTGTGTTTTCGGGGGCAATCGGAGGGCGTCGGGCATGCACGTATGCAAGTGTAGTGCTTTTGACAATAAAAGATGTTGTTCTAAGTTATAAAACATGAATATTATGAAGCATAATGATGCTTAACATTGATAAATGATATATTAGATAAGTTGTATAAGCATACTAAGCACACACAAGAGAGACAAATCGGGCGTGTGACGAATGAACGTCGAAACGCCGTGACAAGTGTTAATGAATGTAAAAAGTGTTTTAAGTCAAATAAAATGAATATTATAAGATATGATATGGGGTTAATATAAAACCAATAAGTAGTCCTAGCAAGACTTAAACATTTGAATGAACTTCCAATATGACTAGGAAGACGTATATTGAGATATAAGTCGAAAGTTAATACAAACAAATTGAACATTGTGTATTGATTAATAAGAAGGGTTATCAGATATAGTGTAAAGTTTACATTACAACTACTATGTGTTGCTATGTGACTAATAGTTAATGTGAATGATTATATAATTGTATAGGGCACGTGAAGTGCAGATAACTGTAAGCTGTTAAATTATTATTTGTAAACAACGATCAAGGCAAGTTTTTCAGTTCCTATTTGCTACATGAACTTAATGATTAACTGTTTTAAATCTTTATTGCAAAGAGCATGATGTGTTATATATATGTTGAAAGTATGAAATGTTAAAGTCAATTTATGACTACGTTGATTGAGTAAAGCATGTTGATTGAGTAAAGAACTCAATCATTATACTTGTTATATGAACTGTAGCATGTCTGTTATGTTAGTCCAATGTTTATGAGTTATATGTTGAGTATGTTATTATGTGCTACGTGATGCATGAAAACTGTTAGATTTTGCTGGGCTGTCGAGCTCAACCTTGTAAATAACCACTTTTGCAGGTTAAAGATTCAAGGTAAAGTTATGTGTTACTTAAAAGACATGAATCAGATGTGATACTTGAAGATTTATACACTTTGGCTGAATTATTATTATTTGAACCACGATCAAGCTTCTGAATAATGTATAATGTTTAATATATGTTGAGTTATAAAGTTTAAGTTTTGTTTAATTGTATGAAAGGGTATTGAATCTGAATTTAAGTTTTATTTATTAACTCTGATAAGGTGAGTAATAAGCCAAGTATGATTTAAAGGTAGTTAAAGATAAAGGTTTTGAGAAATGTACTTGATAAACCACAATAATTATGTAAACTTTAAGTTATCTGATATGCAAAGGTTATCAGATTGAAATGTAAGATTTTATATAATAACTTTAATTAAGCGAATCATAAAATAAGATTGATTCAAAGATATATAGATGATAAAGGTTTTGATTTAGGGAATTAAAGTAAGAAGATAGAAAAGTTTAAATTATTCCGTATTTTATTAAGCTTAACATCGAATTATGATGTAAAATCAGAAATTAGACGTGTTATTAACGACCAAAGTCGATAATTGAATTATTTGAATTTTGGGGTCATTACAGAGAGAGAGAGTCCGGTTCCAGTTCGGACTCCCGAATTTTAGTACCGTCCGAATTTATTTATTTTTTTTGCTATTTTTTAAAACAACTAAATTTTTTTTTTTAATATTTTATGGAACTGGAATTTTTTCATAATACAGTATTTTGGGTGTGATTTGGATACATATAACAAAATATGTCTGTATAAACTGTACAGACTGTACATACATATTTTGTTATATGTATCCAAATCACACCAAAAATACTGTATTACGGAAAAATTCTAATTCCATAAAATATTAAAAAAAAATTAGTTGTTTTAAAAAAAAGCAAAAAAAAAATAGTCCGTATTTTAATTAGGTCCGGGAGTCCAGACCTAATCATCTCTGTGTATATATGTGTGTGTGTGTGTGTGTGTGTGTGTGTGGTACTAATTCATGGCAACCGGTTGCCCAGATCACTATTCCAGCAACCAAGTTGTTAGCTGTAAATCAATTAAATGGAAGGCTGATATCGAAAGTAATATATACCAAGCCGTTACATATTGTAGCGGCTTTTATTTTAATAAAAGTCAAATTAATTTGCTAACGTGGGCCCATATTGTCAAATAGCCATTTAAAAAATGAATTTATTTTTTTTTATAATGTGGGCCCATTTTTGAGAAATAAAATGATAAAAATAAAATTTATTTTTTATATATACCAACCGCTACAGCTTGTAGCGGCTTAGTCCTAATTTTTTGTGTGCCATCTGTTGTCCTACTTTGTTGGTAATAGTGTTATTACTTGTCTTTTTATTACTAATATTAATATTAATTAAATGAGAATAAAAAAGGCAATTAATATTACAATATTATCGTTCTATCTCTCAATTTTCTTACAACGAAAGGCATTAAAAAAAACAAAAAAAACGAACCAAGCCGCTACATCTTGTAGCGGTTGGTAACAGTGTTATTACTTGCCTTTTTATTACTATTACTAATATTAATTATCTTCTTATTAGTAATACTAATATTAATTGCCTTTTTATTACTAATACTAATATTAATTGTATTTTTATTACTAATAGTAATATTAATTAAATGAGAATTAAGAAGGAAATTATTACTAATGCTAATATTAATTTCTTTTTTAGTAATATTAGTAATTTATTATAAAAGAATACTAATATTAAGAACAATGATTAGTGAAAAGAGATAGCATTCTCCTTGTATTTTTATGTGTATCATTCTCTTTACAATACATCTATTTATAGGTACATCAACATCAATATTTGGAGGTTTCAAAACTCAAAGGTCATGAGTTTCAAAACTTAAAGAATATAGGAGTTTCAAAAGATCAAAGATCATTACAATAAAGATGAAAAGAATGAATCTAGACATATATATATATATATATATATATATATATATATATATATATTTTATAACACTCCCCCTTGGATGTCTATTGTATAGCCATACGTATTGAAAGCTGCCTCATTAAAAATCTTACCAGAAAAAATCTAATGGAAAAAAACAATGGTTAAGGAAAAAAGAGTGCAGCGCGTATAATATTTTTGTATAACTTCTAGTGCCTTAAGATTGCCTCATTAAAACCTTGCAAAGGAAAAATCAATGGGAAAAAAACCTTAGCGAAGGAAAAAGAGTACAATCAGCACATATCATTTTTACTCCCTCTCATGAGTATATAGAATTTCCATTGTTAATGATAAAAATATCCTTAAGTCGACGCATGCCAATATTGTGCACCATCTTCTTAAAAGTCGCAGTTGGTAATGACTTAGTGAACAAATCGGCCAAATTATCACATGATCGTATCTGCTTGACATAATTATCATCATTCTTCTAGAGCTCATGTGTATAAAGGAAATTTGTTGCAATATATTTGGTTCTATCACTCTTGATATAATCTCCAATAATTTGAGTGATACGAGCGGTATTATCTTCATATAATATCATTGGACTATTTATGATTGATGATAATCCTAGTTATCAGGAATATGTTGAATTAATAATCTTAACCAAACACATTCACGACTCGCTTCGTGAATTGTGATAATCTCTGCATGATTTGAGGAAGTAGCAAAAATTATTTGCTTAACAGATCTCCATAAAATAGCAGTATTTTCATAAATGATCTTTGTGTGGAATCATGATATCCAACTAACTGTGGTATTAATCCATTTGAATAAAATAATCCAAAATTAATAGTCCCACGAAGATTTCGAAAAATAAGTTTACTTCTATTCTAATGTCTCTGAGTTAGTGCATAACTATATCTTACTAGTAAGTTAACTGCAAATTTTATATCAGCTCGTGTGAAATTTGCAAGATACATCAAAGTACTAATTACATTAAGATATAGTTCTTCAGGACCAAAACACCAATTTCACGATGATATGGTACTTAAGGACCAAAAGTTTCTTCATCATTTTCTTGTGGCCAAAACGGATCTTAATTTCTTGATATCAAGTGACCAATCTATCATTGGAGTACTCAAAGGATTAACATTATCCATGTAAAGTTGCTTCAGAACTTTTTCTGTGTATGTTTATTGATGAACAAGAATTCCATAGTTTAATTTGTAGGCCAAGACAAAAATTTATCTTACCAATATCTTTTATCTCAAATTTATTGTTTTTGTCGACTCTTCTGGAGCAAGATCTTTCATCAATAAATACAATAATAATAGCAAATCCAAATTATGATCTTTTGATAAAAATGCATGCACAAATTGAATTAGTCTCAAATCCTTCTTTCAAAAGATATCCACTTAGGCGATTATACCACAATATGCATCTGGATTGCTTTAACCCATATAAGTATCTTTGTAGCTTGATAAAATACTTTCTTCGAGATATAGAATTTATGCTTCATGTATTTTATGTCCTTCAGGGATTTTCATGTAGATATAATTATCTAATGATCCATACAGATATGATGTAACAACATCCATTAATTTCTCTTGCTACCAAGCTAATTAAAATTTTTAATGTAATTGCATCCATTATAGGAGCATATATTTTTTTCATAATCAATATCACGTCTCTGCGAGAAACCTTGTGCTACAAGTCGCGCTTTCTACCTTCTAATTTCATTTTTCTCATTTCGTTTACGTACAGATACCCATTTATATCCAACAAGCATTACGCCTTTAGGTGTCCGAACTACAAGTCCAAAAGCTTCACATTTACTTAGTGAATTTAATTCTGCTTAAATCGCTTCTTTCCACATTAACCAAACATTTCTACATTCATCAACAATTTGTGGTTCATATTCATGATCATTACTTCTGATAATATCAAGAACAACTTTGTAAGACCCCAAATTTTATGAATAAAGATTTAATTTTCTTGAAATACTTTTTTGAATATTATGGTGTAGATTTGAGATAGTGTTATAGTTGTGGGTAATATTTATAAATTTTGCAAAGTATGCAAGTTGTTATATAATATTCAATTGGTCGGGAAATATTCATTTTAATAGGGAATATTCGTACGACGGCACAATTATTGGTGGACCCCATAACGGAAGTATTGTCGTAGTTAGAAAATAACAGAATTATCATTTTATAAAAATAATGGCGAAAGTGTTACCGTTAAAACTGTGGAACTACTCGGTAGTAAAAGTACAGTAATACGCGTGATTGCATAGTATCACACGGTATTGATTATTGATGCTTACGTGATAAGTCACTCAGTTATACTCAATTATTGTTACAGTAATTGCTACATCATATCTCTCATATTATTGATTCAATTGTTGTCACAGTATCATCTGCATAATATGTTATATTATTAAATCAATAATTGAGACGACAAAGTTATTCATATTATTATTTACAATATTGACAATGTCTAGAAGTTCTGTCAAGGAGATGTTAGAAAATCTAATTGTGCGCCAATAGGGAGAAATCCTTATCGAAAAGCCCCCTCTTTCCTGGGAACGACCTGGTTGTTAAATATTATGAGTTATAATATTAATGATGAATAAGTTCGTGTTGATTAAAGATGAAATTGATAGTTCCATTGTGTTGAAATTATTAGTGTTAGTGGAAATCGACATTTATTTCGATAGTAATTGATGTCTAGAGATTATATTGACCAATCGGGTAATTAACCGGATAAATAAGTAATTAATTGCTATTAATTCACATGCTTATAACTATGTATTCACATATGTGTCCTATTGATTCACATTCTTGTACTATTAGGGGTGGTGGTGCAAGATTGATAATACTTGTATGACTAAATTAGAAATAGAGGTATAGTTGAAGGTACTATACTATAATTAATTTTTTCACATGTTTAGAACTATTGAGTCACATGATTTACTATTGATTCACATGATTTACTATTAGGGGAGGTGGTGCAAGATTGATAATACATGCAGGACTAAATTAAAAATGAAGAAAAAGAGGAATGCATTATACTGTAATATTTAGAGCCCCAAAATATGCAATTATTGAAAATATATTTTCCTATAAATAGAAGCTCATTCTTCCTTCATTTCTCACCAATTCACTAAAGTTATAGAGCATTTATTATAGAGAGAAATTATAGAGAGAAAGAAGAAGAAAAGTCTGCTACCTCACTATTCCAGTATCCAGTTTCTTCTAAGGTAAGGGGTATTATTTCTTTCATATTCATGAAGAGAGCTTCTGTTATTCCATTCTTTATTATTATGTTGGAATAACCTGTCTATACAAAGTACCGCATACATGGTGAAATTCTTCTGTTATTTCATTCTTTATTATTATGTTGGAATAATCTGTCTATGTGAAGTACCGCATACATGGTAAAATTTTTCTGTTATTTCATTCTTTATTATTCTGTTGGAATATCCTGTTTGTGCGGATTACGCATTATCTGGTTCCATTCTTTATTATTCTGTTGGAATATCCTGTCTGTGCGTATTACACATGACCTGGTTCCATTATTTATTATTCTGTTGGAATAACCTGTCTGTGCGGTCTAGTGTATGCCTGGTAAATTCTTCTGTTATTCCATTCTTTATTATTCTGTTGGAATAACATGTCTATGTGGATTACCGCATGCTTGGTGAATGATCCTTCGTATTCATTCTTTATTAAATTGTAGAAATGATTTGTCTACGTGGATTACCGCATGGTGGATAAAAATCCATTTACAGTTTCGTATATTCTATTATACTCGTATGAGATATCATTTCTTTTGTACTCGTCAAGAAATATCATTTTATTTGGTATTTTATTTACGAGTTACTATTTATATATTACTATTCACCCAATTACTATTCACTCTAGTATTATTCACTCGGGTATTCGGGGCACTTTTCATGTCGGAGTACTAATCACGAGTTACTATTCACAGGTTACTATTCACCTAAATATTATTCACTCGGGTATTTGGGGTACTTTTCAAGTGGGATACTATTCACGAGGTATTATTCACAGGGTACTATTTAACCGAAAAATATATTTCTTTTTTGTCCAAATTATTTTTGGTACATGAATATTATTCTTGAATTTTACTCTACAAAGCAGTATCATGTTGACAATTTGGACGTTATTGATTTATGGATAAATTAAATTATAAATTTTTAAAATTTATCCTTGAACTTGTTTTATTGAATTATTATGTCATTGTCATCATCCTCATGCTTATATTGTGATGAAAGTCATCTTTGACTTACGTGCATAGATGGACTTGGTATGATTATGACCAGAGATTATTTGGTATAATTATGACCGTAATGTAACGAATGATGTGGTAAAAGTCCTCATTGGCCTGTAATTCATTGATGGACAGTTGTTGGTATGATTATGACGAGGGATTATGCGGTATAATCATGACCATTGATGATTACATGAATATCCTTGGCCGTGGTGTAGGGATGATTTGATTTTATTTATTAAGCTGAGTCTCAGCGATAAAGTTGATGAAAAACTTTTTAAATAATAGAAGATAGTAGATTTTATGCTCTACTTGACTCTTCTAATGGATTGCTTATTACGCTATAGTTGTTGATCTAAAACTTGTTGTCTATTGTATTCTATTAGTTGTTATATTGTTGAAGACTAAGGATAATTTATTCTGCATTATCTTAGTCATAATATTTTTTACTGGGCTAGTTGAGCTCACCCTTTCTTTCACTATTCTCTTCAGGAAATGAGAATATAGCTGAGACTAGTCGGGGAACGGATTGACGGTTTAGATGGTTGTTTTAGTAGTCCTCACTATTCTATAAAATTATGTGACGATAAATGTAATGAGGACTCCATTGAGTGTGGATATTGTCTAGATGACAATATTCTTGTTTAAACTCTCAGCTATGTTTTGTCGTATTTTTACACGACTGTTGTATAATTAAGTTGTATTTGAATTTTGAACCATGTATCTGGCGACTCAAGATGGGTGATGTATACCTGTTTTGGGGGTGTCACAGTTGGTATCAAAGCTTAGAGATGTGATCCCTGGCTGAGATGTGAGACAATAACTAGGAGAGGAGAGACGGGGAATTCCTTCGCTAGTATGACCTGCCTAAGTTTATTTGATATTTGATTGGTCGGTCAGAGTATAGGGATAATATGTGATATGTCAATTAACCCTTATTTTGTGACAGTGTTTGAGAATGGCATCTGAAAATGCTGAGATAAGCAATGAAGCACATGAGTGCGTTGATTCAGCTCAAGTGAAAGGTAACGACCAACAACAAGATAATAATCATACCGGTGACAACGACCATCGGAACAATGATAACCATCGTGGAGAAAATTATCATGCCAAGAATGGTAACCACTTCGGTGGTAATCATGGCCAAAATAATAGAAGTAGAAATTTTAAGAAGAGAAGGTCATTTAGCTCAATTTTGTTGTGCACCAAAGTCAATTTCAGCTGGGACGGTGGCACCAAAGGCGGATACAGATAAAACAAAGTCGGTGGTTTCAGAAAGATCGTTTTTCGTGACTTCTCAAAAAGCGAGTAACCCGAACGAAGTTAGCACGGGTTAGTTAATTATAAATTCTTGCGAAATCTATACCTTATTAGATACCGGTTCTACCCATTCTTTTATCTCTCTTGCTTGCGTTCAACGTTTAAAGTTGACTCCGGAGAAGTTAGACTTTGACTTATCTGTTGAAACTCCATTAGGAGAAACCTTCATTACATGTGCTATCAAAGTCTTGGATGAGAGTCACAGTTTTGAATGATATTTCTATTGTTAATAAATTTCCTGACGTATTCCTGAAGACTTCCTAGCCTACCCCTATAGCGTGAAATTGAATTTTGTATTGACCCCAGTACAAAATCCATTTCTAAAACCCTTAAATATTTCTTCAACCAAAACGAACATATCATGCGCCAAGGACGTTGGCTCGAGCTGTTGAAGATTACGACTATACTATTCAATATCATCGTGGAAGAGTGAACGTAGTACCTGACGCGTTGAGTAGAAGATCGTATGCGTTTACGAGTGCGATGTTGTTGACACAAAAACCTATTTCGTATAACTTACAAATGATGAAGATAGAGTTAAAGACTCTAGGGACCCACGTGAAGATAACGAATATACGATTAGAATCGACTTTAATCGATAAAGTTAAAGCCGCTCAAACTACACACCTGGAGCTGATGAATATGAAGAAGAAGGTTCAAGAAGGCGTTATTCTATAAGCAAGACTCGATGAAGAGAGGAAATCTCAACCCTCGATTTAATTGGCCCATTTGAAATCCTCGATGGAGTAGGAACTATGGCTTATAGACTCGTTTTACCGCCAAGTATGTTGCGTGTTCATAACGTTTTTTTTACGTATCGATGTTACGTAAATATGTGGACGACCCGAACCATATTATTGAATTGGAATTAGACGAGATATCAAAAGATTTAACATATGATGAGATACGTGTTAAAATTTTGGATAAAAATGATCATATTCGACACTCAAAGGTTATACCTCAAGAGTTGGAATATGAATTGAAGTCAAGGTATCCTCACTTCTTCGGCATACTAGGTACGTACGTAAATTTTGAGGGAAAAATTTCATAAGGAGGGGAGATTGTAAGACCCCAAATTTTATGATTAAAGATTTAATTTTCTCGAAATATTTTTTTGAATATTATGGTGTAGATTTGAGATAGTGTTATAGTTGTGGGTAGTATTTATAAATTTTACAAAGTATGCAAGTTGTTATATAATATTCGATTGGTCAGGAAATATTCGTTTTAACAAGGAATATTCGTACGACGACACAATCATTGGTAGACCCCACAACGGAAGTATTGTCGTAGTTAGAAAACGACAGAATTATCATTTTATAAAAATAACGGCGAAAGTGTTACCGTTAAAACTGTTGAACTACTCGGTAGTAAAAGTACAATAATACGCGTGGTTGCATAGTAGCACATGGTATTGATTATTGATGCTTATGTGATAAGTCACTCAGTTATACTCAATTATTACTACAGTAATTGCTGCATCATATCTATCATATTATTAATTCAATTATTCTCATAGTATCATCTGCATAATATGTTATATTATTAAATCAATAATTGAGACGACAAAGTTATTCATATTATTATTTGTAATATTGACAATGTCTAGAAGTTCTGTCAAGGAGAGGTTAGATAATCTAATTGTGCGCCAATAGGGGGAAATCCTTATCGAAAAGCCCCCTCTTTCCTAGGAACGACCTGGTTGTTAAATATTATGAGTTATAATATTAATGATGAATAAGTTCGTGTTGATTAAAGATGAAATTGATAGTTCCATTGTGTTGGAATTATTAGTATTAGAGGAAATCGATATTTATTTCGATAGTAATTGATGTCTGGAGGTTATATTGACCAATCGGGTAATTAACCGGATAAATGAATAATTAATTGCTATTAATTCATATGCTTATAACTATGTGTTCACATGTGTGTACTATTGATTCACATTCTTGTACTATTAGGGGTGGTGGTGCAAGATTGATAATATTTGCATGACTAAATTAGAAATGGTGGTATAGTTGAAGGTACTATACTATAATTAATTTTTTTACATGTTTAGAACTATTAAGTCACATGATTTACTATTGATTCACATGATTTACTATTAGGGGAGGTGGTGCAAGATTGATAATACTTGCAGGACTAAATTAAAAATGAAGAAAAAGAGGAAGGTATTATACTGTAATATTTTGAGCCCCAAAATATGTAATTATTGAAAATATATTTTCCTATAAATAGAAGCTCATTCTTCCTTCATTTCTCACCAATTCACTAAAGTTATAGAGCATTTATTATAGAGAGAAATTATAGAGAGAAAGAAGAAGAGAAGTCTGCTACCTCACTATTCCAGTATCCAGTTTCTTCTAAGGTAGGGGGTATTATTTCTTTCGTATTCATGAAGAGAGCTTCTTTTATTCTATTCTTTATTATTATGTTAGAATAACATGTCTATGCGAAGTACCACATACATGGTGAAATTCTTCTGTTATTTCATTCTTTATTATTATGTTGGAATAACCTGTCTATGCGAAGTACCGCATATACGGTGAAATTCTTCTGTTATTCCATTTTTTATTATTTTGTTGGAATATCTTGTCTGTGCGGATTACGCATGACCTGGTTCCATTCTTTATTATTCTGTTGGAATATCCTGTCTGTGCGTATTATGCATGACCTATTTCTATTATTTATTATTCTGTTGGAATAACCTGTCTGTGCAGTCTATCGTATGCCTGGTGAATTCTTTTGTTATTCTATTCTTTATTATTCTGTTGGAATAACCTGTCTATGTGGATTACCGCATACATGGTGATGATCCTTCGTATTCATTCTTTATTAAATTGTAGAAATGATCTGTCTACGTGGATTACCGCATGGCGAATAAAAATTCATTTACAGTTTCGTATATTCTATTATACTCGTATGAGATATCATTTCTTTTGTACTCGTCATGAAATATCATTTTATTTGGTATTTTATTTACGAGTTACTATTCACGAGTTACTATTCACCCAGTTACTATTTACTCTAGTATTATTCACTCGGGTATTCGAGACACTTTTCGTGTCAGAGTACTATTCACGAGTTACTATTTACCCAAATTACTATTCACCCAAATATTATTCACTCGAGTATTTGGGGTACTTTTCATGTCGGAATACTATTCACGGGGTACTATTCACGGGGTACTATTTAACCGAAAAATATATTTCTTTTCTGTCCAAATTATTTTTGGTACATGAATATTATTCTTGAATTTTACTCTACAAAGCAGTATCCTGTTGACAATTTGGACGTTATTGATTTCTGGATAAATTAAATTATAAATCTTTAAAATTTATCCTTGAACTTATTTTATTGAATTATTATGTCATTGTCATCATCCTCATGCTTATATTGTGATGAAAGTCATCTTTGGCTTACGTGCATAGATGGACTTGGTATGATTATGATCAGGGATTATTCGGTATAATCATGACCGTAATGTAACGATTAATGTGGTAAAAGTTCTCATTGACATGTAGTTCATTGATGGACAGTTGTTGGTATGATTATGACAAGGGATTATGCGGTATAATCATGACCATTGATGATTACATGATTATCCTTGGCTGTGGTGCAGGGATGATTTGATTTTATTTATTAAGCTGAGTCTCAGCGATAAAGTTGATGAAAAACTTTTTAAATAATAGAAGATAGTAGATTTTATGCTCTACTTGACTCTTCTAATGGATTGCTTATTATGCTACAGTTGTTGATCTAAAACTTGTTGTCTATTGTATTCTATTAGTTGTTATACTGTTGAAGGCTAATGATAATTTATTCTGCATTATCTTAGTCATAATATTTCTTACTGGGCTAGTTGAGCTCACCCTTTCTTTCACTGTTCTCTTCAGGAAATGAAAATATAGCTGGGACTAGTCGGGGAACGGATTGACGGTCCAGATGGTTGTTTTAGTAGTCCTCACTATTCTATAAAATAGTGTGACAATAAATGAAATGAGGACTCCATTGAGTGTGGATATTGTCTAGATGACAATATTCTTGTTTAAACTCTCAGCTATGTTTTGTCTTATTTTTACACGACTGTTGTATAATTAAGTTGTATTTAAATTTTGAACCATGTATCTGGTGACTCAAGATGGGTGATGTATACCTGTTTTGGGGGCGTCACAAACTTTATATGAAAATATATTTTCGATAACAATTTTATTTCTATCTAATATATCTGTCTCCTGTATATACATAATGTATCGAGATCTCGTTATTTTCAGGTACCTGATCCTCTTCAGAAGATAACTCATCCTCTTCAGGGGATAACTCTTCAGGAGTTTTATTTACAGGAGTTTTTTGTTCATAAGTTTTGGATAGATCAATAATTATTTTTTCTGTTTCATGGGTATAGCCTCTTTATAGGCTGCAACTTGTTTTTCTTGTACTTTCTTCTTATCGGGAATTTTATCTTTAACACCAACCATTCTTTCATGTTTCAGGTGTAACTTTGTGTAGACACTCGAAATTTTCTGCATACCTGTTACTAACATTGCAGGAGGACAGAATCGTCTTGCAGAGATAACCCTAAAAGACAGCTCAATTCAATCCCTGAGACAACCCTGGGATATTCAGTACTACCATCTCGGAGATAACCCCGAGATATCCAGCTCGGACCCGAAAATACCACCGAAAGTTTCAAGAACCTTTCACACCCGCAGTTTTACCCCATTAGGGATAAAACTTTTCACACCTGCAGTTTATCCAATGCATGGGATTAAACTTTTCCCCCCGTAGTTTGTCCTGAAAACGGGACTAAACTTTTCATTGGCTGCAAATCGTCCTAAAAACGGGGCGAACAACGCCGACCTGATCACCTTGATACACGGGAGTACGTAGGCAACCATATTTTATATGGCCCAATCGCAATAAAAAAAAATAACAAAAATATTTCTACACCCTTTTCCTTACAAAAACAAAAACAACAAAAATATCTCTACACCCTTTTTGCCACATACATCTTTAAATCTCTTACACCAAGTTCGAACTACGCAGACCTGATCTCCTCTTTAACAGGAGTACGCAAGCAGCCAGTCATGGTTCGGCCTAACTGTAAGACCCCAAATTTTATGAATAAAGATTTAAATTTCTTAAAATATTTTTTTTAATATTATGGTGTGAATTTGATATAATGTTATAGTTGTGGGTAGTATTTATAAATTTTACAAAGTATGCAAGTTGTTATATAATATTCGTTTGGTCAGGAAATATTTTTTTTGTCGGGAAATATTCGTACAACGGCACAATCATTGGTGGACCCCACAATGGAAGTATTGTCGTAGTTAGAAAACGACAAAATTATCTTTTATTAAAAATAACGGCGAAAGTGTTACCAGTAAAATTGTTGAACTACCCGATAGTAAAAGTACAGTAATACCCGTGGTTGCATAGTAGCACACGGTATTGATTATTGATGCTTATGTAAGAAGTCACTCAGTTATACTCAATTATTACTACATTAATTTCTGCAGTAATTACTGCATCATATCTCTCATATTTTTGATTCAATTATTGTCACAGTATCATCTGCATAATATGTTATATTATTAAATCAATAATTGAGATGACAAAGTTATTCATATTATTATTTGCAATATTGACAATGTCTAGAAGTTCTGTCAATGAAAGGTTAGATAATCTAATTGCGCGCCAATAAGGAGAAATCCTTATCGGAAAGCCCCCTCTTTCCTGGGAACGACCTGGTTGTTAAATATTGTGAATTATAATATTAATGATGAATAAGTTCGTATTGATTAAAGATGAAATTGATAGTTTCATTATGTTGTGATTATTAGTGTTAGTGAAAATCGACATTTATTTCGATAATAATTGATGTCTGGAAGTTATATTGACCAATCGGTTAATTAATCGGATAAATGAGCAATTAATTGCTATTAATTCATATGCTTATAACTATGTGTTTACATGTGTGTACTATTGATTCACATTCTTGTACTATTAGGGGTGGTGGTGCAAGATTGATAATACTTGCATGACTAAATTAAAAATGAAGGTATAGTTGAAGATACTATACTATAATTAATTTTTTCACATGTTTAGAACTATTGAGTCACATGATTTACTATTGATTCACATGATTTACTATTAGGGGAAGTGGTGCAAGTTTGTTAATACTTGCAGGACTAAATTAAAAATGAAGAAAAAGAGGATGGTATTATACTGCAATATTTCGAGCCCCAAAACGTGCAATTATCGAAACTATATTTTCCTATAAATAGAAGCTCATTCTTCTTTCATTTCTCACCAATTCACTAAAACTATAGAGCATTTATTATAGAGAGAAATTATAGAGAGAAAGAAGTAGAGAAGTCTGCTACCTCACTATTCCAGTATCCAATTTTCTTCTAAGGTAAGGGGTATTATTCCTTCGTATTCATGAAGAGAGCTTCTATTATTCCATTCTTTATTATTATGTTGGAATAACCTGTCTATGCGAAGTACCGCATACATGGTAAAATTCTTTTGTTATTCCATTCTTTATTATTCTGTTGGAATATCCTGTCTGTGCGGATTACGCATGACCTGGTTCTATTCTTTGTTATTCTGTTGGAATATCCTGTCTGTGCGTATTACGCATGACCTGGTTCCATTATTTATTATTCTGTTGGGAATAACCTGTCTGTGCGGTCTATCGCATGCCTGGTGAATTCTTTTGTTATTCTATTCTTTATTATTCTGTTGGAAATGATCTGTCTACGTGGATTACTGCATGGCGGATGATAATCCATTTGCAGTTTCGTATATTCTATTATACTCGTATGAGATATCATTTCTGTTATACTCGTCATGAAATATTATTTTATTTGGTATTTTATTTACGAGTTACTATTCACGAGTTACTATTCACCCGGTTACTAGTTACTCTAGTATTATTCACTCGGGTATTCGGGGCACTTTTCGTGTCGGAGTACTATTCACGAGTTACTATTCACAGGTTACTATTCATCCAAATATTATTCACTCGGGTATTTGGGGTACTTTTCATGTTGGGGTACTATTCATGAGGTACAATTCCCGAAGTACTATTCACGGGGTACTATTTACCCAAAAAATATATTTATTTTCTGTCCAAATTATTTTTGGTACATGAATATTATTCTTGAATTTTACTCCACAAAGCAGTATCATGTTGACAATTTGGACGTTATTGATTTCTGGATAAATTAAATTATAAATCTTTAAAATTTATCCTTGAACTTGTTTTATTGAATTATTATGTCATTGTCATCATCCTCATGCTTATATTGTGATGAAAGTCATATTTGGTTTACGTGCAGAGATGGACTTGGTATGATTATGACCAGGGATTATTCGGTATAATCATGACCGTAATGTGACGAATGATGTGGTGAAAGTCCTCATTGGCCTGTAGTTCATTGATGGACAGTTGTTGGTATGATTATAACCAGGGATTATTTGGTATAATCATGACCATTGATGATTACATGAATATCCTTGGCCGTGGTGCAGGGATGATTTGATTTTACGATAAAGTTGATGAAAAACTTTCTAAATCATAGAAGATAGTAGATTTTATTCTCTACTTGACTCTTCTAATGGATTGCTTATTCCGCTGCAGTTGTTGATCTAAAACTTGTTGTCTATTATATTCTATCAGTTGTTATACTGTTGAAGGCTAAGGATAATTTATTCTGCATTATCTTAGTCATAATATTTCTTACTGGGCTAGTTGAGCTCACCCTTTCTTTCATTGTTCTCTTCAGGAAATGAGAATATAGCTGGAACGAGTCGGGGAATGGAGTGATGGTCCAGGATAAATGGCTTTAGTAGTCCTCACTATTCTGTAAAATACTGTGACAATAAATGTAATAAGGACTCCATTGAGTGTGGATATTGTCTAGATGAAAATATTCTTATTAAAACTCTTAGATTATGTTTTGTCATATTTTACACGACTGTTGTATAATTAAGTTGTATTTGAATTTTGTACCATATATTTGGCGACTCAAGATGGGTGATGTATACCTATTTTGAGGGCGTCACACTAACCCCCTACCGAAATACAAACCCTTGTCAGTGGTACTGGGATCAACCTTCAATTCATCACATTTCATCGGCTTCAGACCAAACGGATGGAACTACCTGACCTCCCCCTTTATGGGAGGATCAGCGACCATCTAAGTTGCGGTTGTTCCTCAAAGAGAAACACCAATCCATAAGAGATGGAACTAACTGGGCTCCTCTTAAATAGGAGTACTGGCGACCATCTGTGGTGCGGTTAACCTCAGAGAGGAAAGCCACACTCCTCTCCACATTTTCATACAGAAACAAGTCCCAAGACACCAAAGATAGTAGGGAATACACATAGATTAACGATCCATTCTGAAATATCCTGAGACAACTCAATGTTCATCCATCAAGGAGGAATTCAGAATACATTTAGATCCCAAGCCCTAAAGAAACAGGCAAATATCAAGCAAGCAAAAAGGCATAACTAAAAGGGAAGTGATCAAAAATATATTTTTCCCTGCTATATATAATGCTGTTTGATATATACAATATGAACTGCACATGATAAAATGGCTAAGCTAGTCTGTGCAGGAAAATACAAGCCCATCTACAAATCAGTGTATATACGAGCTATCAAGCCCAACATGACATCTCTCTCAGAAGAAGGAGGTAACGATGTGGTCTCCTGTACCAGGGTATCCACACGGGATAACAGATCTATAGCCATCTGCATGGTGACACGGTGCTCATCAATGTATGTAGTCATCTCTGAAATCATGCCACTCGTAAGGGACCTCACTGTGGTACTATCTGTGACAGCTACATCCCGGAAAGATATGGCGACATCCCTCTCGACTATCACGACATCTCTGGCTGATCTGGCCTCATCCCACTCCTCAATAGCGGTATCTCTATGTGCTAAGGCATCGTCTCTCTCTAATAGAGTGACATCTCTCCCATCAAAAGCTGTCAACATCAAGGCTCTAGATTGATCCCTCTCAAAGGTCATCAGATGAAGACTCTGCTCGAAGTACTGTGCTGAATGCTGGATCACGACAGTGCTAGTACTAGAAGAATCTAAAAGAGCTACTGGCCGCCCAGTAAAGGGCTCCTCCTCGGTGTGGGAATCAACGTCCTCCATGGGCTCTCCACCATCTGAATCAATACTCGGCATTGTGGATACTGCCGCAGCCGATGAAGTGTCTGTCTCTATCCACGCAGAATACTCTGGCAAACAGCCAAGATGGCTAACAAAAAAAGCAGCTATATCACGTTGATCCCAACAAGCATACACTGGGATCGGTCCTCTAATGATAGATGGTGAGAAGCTAAACGCTGACCTAATGCCCCCTCAAAAGGATGAAAGTCCTGGAACTGGTCAAACTGTGACATCACAGCCAGTGAATGGTAGGTAGTCATGCCCCTCAAACCAGCCAGAAGGAGGTAATCCATGCCAGGAGCGTGAGTAATGAAGCTATAGGGTGAGCTGAGCCTGAACACGGTAGGATGCCAAATGGATCTCTGATCCCTGCCAAGAAGACCGACCAAGACATAGCGTATGTACACTCCTATGGCTTAAAAGAGTAAGACATAGTTGTATCATGGGTAAAGCAGTACCCGTGTTGGTGGAAAGTGCCAATCGGTCTCAAGTGTGACATAAACCACACGTATAACATGACCGAACTGCCTGTAAATACCCCTGCAGGGTAGGTGCTGCAAAACATGGCCGACCGCAACGTCTCCGCAAAGATCATCGGAATGATGGTATGACCCTCCCTGAGAGCTCTCACTGCCATGATAACACTGATGTCCAGCTCATCCATATACCGTGGCATGTACACATACGCCACTATGCACATCACAAATACATCTACTCTGGCCAAATGCCACTGATCCTCTGGTGTGGTGAAATCCCCAGAATACCGTGTATAGTTGTCCGATGAGCCAAACCTATCTATCAGGAAACTCTGGGATAATACATGATCGGATGTAATCTCATCCTCTACTACTCTATGCCGTAACCTGGTGAGGGTCATGAACTGTCGGCGCATATCTCCGACAGCCATATGAACGTAAGGTCTGTCTAAGGGCAAAGCCATCAACCGCTCATACTCTTCCAAGGTAGGAGTCAACTCCTGGGTACTAAACTGGAAAACCTGTCTCTCTGGTATCCAATGCTCCAGCATACCCTCTACAAAGCCTGCGGGAACCTGAAACATCTGGAGGGTCATAGAATGTTGTAATAATTGATCTATAGTCACCCTATCTGGGGGTGACATACTATCATACCAGGATCTCAGACGGGATGCCACCAATACTGGTGGGGTGTGATCTATGCGGCTGACTGTCGAAGAAGACATCTGTGTGGGCCGTATCATAAGACCATCCCGGGGTCAATGCTGAATATCTCTGGACATACATACATATGCATAACATGATAAATGGATAACATATAATAGATGGCAATATGGTGTAGGGAATGGAAAACAGTACATACATTCCTAAGTACATCATCATCTACATACATCATCTCTATACAGATAAGAATACAGGGAAATGAGGCATATACGCTCTACTACTAACAGAGGCCTATCAAAAGATATAGCGAGAATGGGGCACAACCACCCAATATCTAATAGAGGCCTATCAAAAGAGATAACGAGAATACACATCAGCCTAAGCTGGAAGGATCAAACGAATCTGCCTCTAAAGGATCTCTACCCAAGTGCCGGATGAAGAAATGTGCCCGGTCCAACGGCCGGGTCAAACAATCAATCTGTGTCAAATGAGTCGAATCTCGGACACAAGTCAGCCAATCCGCCATCATCACGGATCCAGGAACTATATCCCCCATAAACTGAGTGACGCGGGTCTAGGCTCCAATGGTACGAGGGGACCACCAGTGATGGAATGAATCCTGAGTATGTGAACCCTTTAACGAAGTATATCTGTCCATACCCATCAATGGGATGTCATCGGCGGGTGACTGCAACACAGGCCAATAATGCCTGACAAGAGGCAAGATCGGTACACGAATCTCTCCTGTGGTGCTCCTAATAGTACGCTCTCCTAAATAGAGCTCCCATCCTCCATCTGTAAAGAGAGGAATCCTACGGATGGATATCACGTGCTCGACACCAGTCGAGAATCCATCCTCAAATCCAATGGTCAAATGTTCCACAGAGTAGGGAACCCAAGTGATGACATCGGTCGTTAATAGCTCCAACTGTAAGCGACAATGGGTGAAACCCTCCGCTATAGGAACCTCCGCCAAAATGAAGTGATGCCATCGTCGTCCTCGTGGATAGGTATCGCAACCTAACACGCTCACAGGACGTAAACATGGAAGCCTCTTATATGCCCAAAACTGCCAACACAAAGGCAAAACATCTGATGTCAGTGAATACTCTTAACCTGTATATGGGAAACCAAAAGAGAAATACTCACCAGCAGAAATGGATAAAATCCTAGCCAAGCCTCGGTCAAGCCCTGCGAACGCATGCGCATTCCCCTGAGGAAATAGGCAAAGGTGTAGGAACCCCAATCATACTCTCCAATACGGTCCACCTCCCGCGTGGAGCTGATCAAAGCGAATGGCACCGTAGAAGAGTTATCTGCTATGAAACAACCCCTGATGATAACCAGGAACAATCGCCGAAGAATGTGATCCCTGACTCTTACATTAGCGGTCATGGGCTCACTCAACAGCCCACTTATAGCATCTACGCTCAAAGGACCCGTACTGACGGTCCTACCCTTAAGCGCCTCAGCCAGAATTCCCAACAAGGATCTGACAGCAGTCGGGGTAATATCCGCCATACATGGCACTGGCGCCCCTCCAAACTCCATACCGGTGATAAATCACCAATCCATCCGCGTCATCATCACCTCATAATCCAATAAATAGAGAGACTGAGTCTGGTGAAACCAGCGCTCAGACAATGCCCTGAGGTAACCCCAGGGACAACGGCGGGGAAGAATGGAAAAGAACGCCTCAAAGCCCCAATCATACACTATACCTCGGTAATCTAGATGCAGAGCCTGATACAGGGAGTGTATGCTGAACCAGTTCCCTCGAGGCTGTGTAAAGCTGGAGACCTACATCATATGCAAATCAATGTCAAAATCCTTGCTCCTCCTCAATAGGAAAAAGGAAGATCAAATCCAGTTGTTACCTCGTTTGCATGCAAGTAAACTTAGGGGTGGCGACTTAAATCACCCATAAGATCTAGGATAGCCACCTGAATGCCTGGGAAATCCCTACAGGGAATATGAGCAGCAGGAGCTGGAGCCGCTACCGGTACATCCTCCTCTTCGTCCTCGACATCTGGTACATCAACCCGGATAGAACGAATCATCGCCTCCGCCAGACGACGAGGTTGTCTAACTGAATAGGGTCGAGGCACTTCAGAAGCCCTCCTCCGTACACCTGAAGTGGTCCTGCAAGAATTGCTCGGCTGATCCGGATCCATAATATTTGCACACAAGTCTCCAAATTACCTCTGAAAGGGTGTGGTATTTTCTAAATCTAGAGCTTTTCAAAATGCATTTAATGACTATATGCATGCATGCATTATTTTAACATACGCCTACAGTAGAGTTAAAAATGCATGACTACCCAATGCCTACATTTTAAAATTTTTTGCCATAGTTTCCTCTATAAATAGGACTATCCACATGCACATAGGCATTATTAGGTGGCCATTCAGTAGCACACATGCCCACAATCATATACATACTATTTACATTAAAAAGTTAAAGTCATCAATCCATAAGGGTAGCCTAATTACCAGGATTACTTTGCTTTATTTTTTTTGCTCATTTATCCTCAAATAGGATAAGAAATAGCAAAAAAAAGGTGCCAATTTGACTGTTCTAAAAGTTAAATTTTTTCACATCATTATGTTCAACATAGTTTAATACTAACATTTACTATGTTGAATATTTTTTATCAAGACATATGAGCATGCATATTCACTACTATGTGTTTAAACGCATTTCATATAAAAAGTCATTTTCCAACGAATAAAAACTGGAAAAAAAGACATGCATACGTTACCAGGACAGTGTAGAACACTTGTACGATGACAGAATTTGTAGAAAGACGCCCGAACTCAGCAGATCTGAAGAAGAGCTCTTAGATTTCCTTCGCGACGCAACTTAAAAATGACTTGTGAAAGCAACCAGCCCATTTAAGGACATCCACGACTGGCCGCAGGTCCACCTGCGGCTGCAGTATGTGTACCTGCGGCTCCCCTGGATAGGGTCCACCCCTCCGGCCAAATCAAGGATAAAAATGCTACGCGATTGAGCAGAATAGCCTAAAATCCTGGTTTTCATTGGCCAAACTGTGGCTTTCATATCATTCATTGGTATTCACCCAAGCACAGGGTATACTATACCGATGATCTCAGCAGTTGCAGATCACATTTGGTAATACCGCACAAAGGTTCAATGCTGTCAGTTTGGGGTCGTCATTCTCAAGTACACATTCCCTGGCGGAGGTATCACGCGTTGTCATCTGTTGATCTTCACATTCCCCGGCGAGGGTATCACTCATTTGCATCCATTGATGCACATTCCCCGGCGGGGCATCACGCATTATTAAGTTCACATCCCCGGCAGGGGTATCACGCATTTGCATCCGTTGTTGCACATGTCAATGAAGGTCAAGCAACCTTGACATCACTTCAGTCGTTGGCAAGTAAATCTAACGAAGCGTCGGAAGCCATCTGATGATTTCAGTCGTTGATGCACACGTCAGCAAAGATTAAGCAGATTCCTCGGCGGGGGTGTCACGCGTTTTCATATGTCAAAGTACATATCCCCGCGCGGGGGTATCACGCATCTTCATCTACCAAAGTACCATGCCCCAGCGGGGGTATCATGCATTTCCAACCATTGTTGCACATGTCAACGAAGGTCAAGCAACTTAACGTTGGCAAGTAAACCCATTGAAGCATCGGAAGCCATCCGATGATTTCATTCGTTGATGCACACGTCAACAAAGGTCAAGCAGCCTTGACATTTTCCCAGCAGGGATTTCATCCATTGATATACATTTCAGCAAGGGTCAGGCAATCCTGACAACACAGACTGTTGACAGTAACTCCAATAAAGCATCCTCATCGGGGAGGACCGATGATGGAATATGTTATACACATCCTCAACAGACAGAACGCATCCCCACAGAGTCTCTTGTACATAAGAGATACATCTTCAATGTAGGTCTGTACTAAGGATTAAGGGCTTTGGTGACAATCCTAACGTCAACCTCCTGGAAGTTCATGGTAACTTTGGATCATACGTCCAAACAGTTTACCAGGGTGGTCATGAATAACCCTGATCCCGGTAGAAGTCAAGGGGAGCCGACAATCATCCCACCATGTTGGAGAACAATCCAACAAACCATATACATTTGCATGATGCTGCTGTACATTACATCATGATTATCTTGTTGCATTTCAAGTGTCTAGTATTCTTTATCCTATCCATGCCATTGCATTGCATGAATATGATAAAGAGGGGCATTTGTAGACACTCGAAATTTTTTGCATATCTGTTACTGACATTGTAGGAGGGCAGAATTGTCTTGCATAGATAACCCTGGAAGACAGCTCAGTTCAATCCCGGAGACAACCCTGGGATATTTAGTACTACCATCTTAGAGATAACCTCGAGAAATCTAGCTCAGACCTGGAAATACAACCGGAAGTTTCGACCTCAACCCCGAAAACAACACCGAGAATTTCAATTTCAACCTCAGAGATAACTCCAAGGAATGCAGTTCAAATACCAGAAATCACACTGGAGAAGACCGTGTCATCTCGGAGATAACCCCGAGATACTCAATCTCAGTCCCGAAAATAACACTGGAAAAGACAGCGTCAACCTCGGAGATAATCCCGAGGCATGCAATTACAGTTGCAGTTCCGGAGATAACCCCAGAAATGCTTGTTTCAAACCCATGCAATCAGCTTCAAACACTCGACAATGGCCCCGAGGCACTCATTTCCCAAGTCCGGAGATAACCCCGGGAAGTTAGGCACATCTCAGAAACAACGCTGAAAACAGTCAACACCTGCAGCAGTCCAATCTCAGAGATAACCCTGAGCAACGACCGCTAAAACAGCTCAAACCGGAGATAACCCCGGTGAGGGGCAGAACCATTATTTTGCCATCCCAATCCCACTTTGCGCCGTCTCAACATTCATACATATATACATACACAGCAATGTCCTACAAGAACTAAAGAGCGCCAATCCCGAGTGACTACTGCACAAGACAGCACACCGGATAGAATTTGAAGCTTGAAGACTAAGGGCATGTTCCCATCTTCCTAACTTCGTACAACCTCTAATCCCATGTCATTATGTAGCTCTCGACAACAGCATGCCGAAAAAGGTCTTATACACCTCGATCGAATGCCCAGATTGAAGTTTTGAAAGTTCGAGCGGACATCACGTTGTACACGTGCACGTGCTTCGAGACGACAGGACCCGCAGAACCCAGGGCACCCCGGGCAGCCGCAGGTGCATCTACGGCTGCCACAGGTACACCTGCGGCTCTCCCTCTATAAAGGCGAGGAAGCCCTGTCCAATTTGCTCTGTACACACTATAAATTGAGTGCTTTCTCATTTTAAACACTTGTGAGCTTATATATTGCTATATTTTTACCGGCGGGAGCTGAGTGTTCATCCCTTTCAAGTTATTGAAGTCTTCTTTGGTAGTCCACTGTAAGCCTTCTTACACACTTTAAAGTCTTTCTCTTCATCTTTGCACACACCGTTCTTCACGTTGAGAGTCGTGTTACGTGTGTTTTCCCGAACTTCGGTCCGTGGCTTTTATTTCTATTTGTAAATATTATATATATTTATATATATATATATATATATATATGGACTAACATTATCGAGTTATGCCTCGATTGAGCTTGGATTTACATCCGGAGCGTTTATTTGCTTTTATATATATACATATATATAAACTGTGGTCAAACTTTGTTCGATGAGCCTGGATTTTACATCCGGAGCATTTATTGCTTATATATATATATATATATATATATATATATATATATATTTGTCTCGTCTGGAGTTTACTTCATGACGGTTGACCGTTTTTACTGTTTTTTTTACATTTCGTCCTGCCTAGAGTTTACTTCAAGGCGATTGATCGCTTTTACAGCTTTATTTATATTTTTCAATCCCCCATGAAGGTGCTTCATGGTGGTTGATTGGATTTTTATTGTTTTATTTACATTTGCAATCCCCCATGGAGGTGCTTCGTGGTGGTTGATTGTATGCACACACATACACACACACACACACACACACACACACACACATATATATATATATATATATATATACTGTTTTTATATATTTACATTTTCGATATCCCATGGAGGTGCTTCGTGGTGGTTGATCATGTCTGTATATATATATTTATAACTTTATATATATATATATATATATATATATATATATGTGTATATATATGTGTTTACAGCTTTTCATATGAATTGCGGCATCATGTGAGCTTAGGAATCATGTGATCACAGATTCAGTCTACTGAATCTAGATTTGGTTCCCGTGATGGACATTTTCAGCTGTAAGCAGCTTGTAAATTATTCGCGGTGTTCGAATTTTCTTAGATGGCTCTCATGCCCACAAGGAGTTCGGCACTGCTATGTATATTATTTTCTCGAAGATTCTTCGCATCTCGAAAATAAAAGCAATCAAGCAGAATATTTTAATAAAATGGAAGTATCAAATGCCTCAATTACTATTGAGCACAGGGTTTGAAAAACCTCTTTTTACAAAACGTCACTGTTATATCTTGTTAAAACTGAATTTTATATATATAATTCAAATCCTGAGTATATAGGTGCTAACGAGGCCTCGCACTACTTTTAAATAATTGCACATTGACCCACACACATACATTCATATACCAGTTTCTTGAAAAGTGGCGGTTGTGACGCCCCAAAATAGGTTAATTCCACCCAACCCATTCTGAGTCGCCAAATACATGGTACAGAAAATAACTACAACTTTATTAATACAATTATCGTGCAAAATACGATAACATATATACTGTGAGTTTAAATACAAATATTGTCATCTAGACAGTATTCAAACTCAAATGGAGTCCTCATTATAATTATTGATACACTATTTTACAAAATAGTGAGGACTACTAAAACAACTATCTTGAACCATCATTCTATACACCGACTAGTACCTGCTACATTCTCGCCTCCTGAGAAGAAAAATAGAATAACAAGGAAAAGGGTGAGCTCAACTAGCCCAGTAAAGAACATTATGACTAAGATAATATAGAACAAATTATCGTTAGTCCTCAACAGAAAAAAATCTGATAGAATACAATAGACAACAAGTTTTAGATCAACAACTGCAGCGAAAACAATAATTCATTAGAAGAGTTAAGTAGAGAATGAAATCTACTATCTTCAATATATGAATTTAGAAGTTTATCGTCAATATTTTATCCCTGTAACATCAATCAATATATATCTGGAATCAAATATTCATCTTTGCACTACAGGCCAAAGATATTCATCAGTTGGTCATGTTCATCTAAATACCTGTTCATCTTTGCACTACGGGCCAAAGATATTCATCAGAAATCATTCATCTTTGCACTACAGGCCAAAGATATTCAGTTATATCATCATTTAGGACTGAGGATGATGAAAAATATTTTAAAAAAAACGAATCCAGTAAAACAAAAGAACAAATATTAAGGATTCGTACTTTAAACAATCCAAGTTCAAAATACTTCATAAATAACCAGAGTGGAGTAAAATTCAAGAATGAAGACCAAAACATAGATCCAATCAAAGATAGGAATCATAACAGACAATCTTGGACACAAAAAATAAAATTTAATTTTTCTGTGAATAGTGTCGTATTCGTGAATAGTGTCGTATACGTGAATAGTGCCGTATACGTTAATAGTAACTCCGACACTAAAAGATGGAAATTTCACAAAAAAAATCATCATGCATCGTGAATAGTACTCGTGAATAGTAACTCATGAATAGTAACTCATGAATAGTAATCTCGACATGAAAAAGTTCCAAATTTGATAAAAAAAAATTAACCCATATTCTGGCATAATGATATTGAAGAAATAATATCATTTTTGAATAAAATAACATTTTTTACCTCAGAAAGACAGTACTTCTGACTGGAATACTGGATATAGAGCTGAAGGGAACTTACACCGTATAGCAACACTCAAAGTATCAAAATACTCACAAGAATACGCTCGATAATATAGAGAGAAAGAGAGAAAAAACTTCAGTTTCTGGTGTGATTTTCAATTCTAACCTAAGCACCCTATTTATAGGAAAATGCTTAGAACACCAAAGCAGAAAATTTAATAAAATAATAATATAATTAACAAAATTCAAGCACACCTTTGAAATCTGATTTCAGCTTATTTAAATCACATGTGAGGCCAACTTAATTGCAAAAAACGTTTTTCTTTAAAAAAAATAATTAAAACTTCCAAAAATCAATTATTCTGGAACTTCGGAACTTTAATAATTCATAATAAATAGCCCTTTTATCAGAAAATTTGAATCTCGCGAATTTTTATAGGAAATTTAATTCTCTACAACTTTGCAGAAGAAAGTTTTTCAAAATTCCAAACATAAATTGACCGAAATCCACATACGGACGATTTTACAGGCTATAATCAAATTTCAATCAAGAAATGGTGTCCACCGACACACAAAATATGTGTTAATCATTTAATGCAACAAAAATATTTTTTCTCCTCATATACTCATATATCTCACATTCATTATGAAAATATCACCATTATTATATTATAATAATATAATAAAAATATTATTTTATCAGAAAAGATAAAATATCAATTTTTAACAATTGTCACTTTAAAAATTTTCTCCATTTATATCCACATAAAATGAATATTTTTCTTATCATATAAATTAATAATTAATTATTCACAAATAATATTACAGAATCACAATACTGACAATCAGGCCGTTCCCAGGAAAGAGGGGGCTTTCCAATAAGGATTTCTCCATACTGGCGCGTAATTAGGTGACCAAACCTCTTCTTAGACAGAACTTTTTAGACATTGCCAATAATGTTATCTAATAATATTATTCAGATAATATGAATTATTGCTCCAATAATGAAAAATATTGTGTAGTGACAATTATTGAAACAACAGTAATATAAAATATCAACGTAGCAATTATTGAATCAATAAAATAAAATACTGAACAGTAATTACTGTAACAATTATTGAGTAGTGCCTTCTTACATAAGAATCAATATTTGGTACAATATCATGTGCTACTGTACAACAACGCGTATTACTGTGTTTTAACCACCGGGTATTCCAACAGTATTAACGGTAACAACTACGCCGTTATTTATAAACAACTTATACTTGTCGTTTTCTTCATCCAATCACTTTTCGTTATGGGGCCCACAAAAGGCTGTGCTGTAGTACGAATATTTTTCGACAGCAAGAATATTTCACGACCAAATGAATATTTCCCGACAACAATAAATATTTTATAACCACTTGCTTATTTAAAAATATTTGCGCATTTTACCCATAACTAACCACAATAATCAAATCAACCCCTTACTATTTCAAAATAATAATTAGAGAAAATTAAATCTTCATTTATAAAAAGTTGGGGCCTTACAACCTCCCCTCCTTATGAAATTTCGTCCTCGAAATTGACGTGCGTAGGACATGCTCCTTCCCATCCAAGATCTTGACTAGTACCCCCTCGTATGTTAAATCTTCTGCTATCTCGTCTGGTTCTAACTCAATAATATGGTTCGGGTCGTCCACATATTTACGTAACATCGATACGCAAAAAAATGCTATGAACACGCGTCATACTTAGCTGTAAAGCGAGTCTATAGGCCATAATTCCTATTCAATCGAGGATTTCAAATGGACTAATAAATCAAAGGTTGAGATTTCTTCTCTTCATCAACTCTTACTTCTAGAATAACGCCTTCTTGCACCTTCTTCTTTATATTCATCAGCTCCGGTGTGTAGCTTGAGCAGTTTTAACTTTATCGATTAAAGTCGATTCTAATCGTATATTCGTTATCTTCACGCAGATTCTTGGAATCTTAAACTCTATCTCCATCTTCTGTAAGTTATACGAAATGGGTCTTTATGTTAACAATATCGCACTCGTAATCACGTACGATTTTCTACTCAACACGTCAGCTACCATGTTCATTTTTTCCAGGATGGTATTAAATGGTCATAATCTTTCAACAGCTCGAGCCAACGTCGTTGCCGCATGTTAAGTTCTTGGAAGCTCTTCCCACATTCCTTGCTTCATTCGAATTTTGTATCTCTACGAGTCAACTGAGTTAATAGAGTAGCGATTTGAGAAAATCTTTCCACAAATCTCCGATAATAACCAACTAAGCATAAAAAGCTACGTATTTCGATTACTGACTTAGGTTGCTCTCAACTGTGACTCATATCTCAATCTTGGATATCACGTCACAATGGTACCTATCAGTTTACTACCACACAAATATAGCATCCCCTACGGAGAGTCTGGCTTCGGTGTATTCCATAAAGGAAGTCACCAGATAGAGGCTCGGTTATCAACTTCTATAGTTGGGTTTTTAACTCCTGAAGTTTAAAATAGGAGCCATTCGATATGAGATTTTAAAAATGGGTTTTGTACCGGGTTCAAAGTCAATACAAAATTTAATATCACGCTCTGGGAGTAAGCCAAGAAATTCTTTAGAAAATACGTCAGGAAACAAAATATTATTCAAATATGACGTATTAAAGTTCATGACATGGGTAAGAAAGCTTGACATCCGTTTTTCAATAAACGAATGGCTTTATGGCTTTATGGCTTGATATGACAATGATTGACTTCAGTGGTTTGGTTGCTTGAATTCGAATAACAGGTTGCTTAGGAATATGAAAACTAACAACCTTACGAAAGTAATCAATTTTGGCATGATGAGTAGTTAACCAATCAATTCCTAAAATCACGTCAAATACAAGTATCTTTAAAGAGATAAGGTCAACAGGTAATGTGATGGTGCCAACTTGGATCAAACAAGATTTATAAACAGTGGATGTAACGAAAGTTTCTCATAACGGAGTTTCAACAGATAAGTCAAAATCTAATTTTCTCCGGAGTCAAGTTTAAACGTTGAGTATAAGTAGGAGAGATAAATGAATAGGTAGAACCGGTATCTAATAAGATATAAACTTCGTAAGAATTTATAATTAACTAACCCGTGCTAACTTCATTCGGGTTCCTCGCATTCTGACCAGTCACGACAAACGCTCTTCCAGGAACCGTTGACTTTGACTTTTCTGGGACAGCCTTTAGAGTCACCATCCACGCTAGACTGGGTTTCGCTACCGTACAATCTCGAGTGATATGACCTTCTTTTCCATAATTATAACATACCTTGGAAGGCTGTGAACAATTTGGACTTATATGTCCCTCCTCTCCGCATTTGTAGCATCTAACTGGCGGTCGTTCTCCTCCCCTAGAATTTGTTGCTGGTGATGCTGCCGACATCTTCCTGTCATCGTTAAATCTTCTCTTCTTGAAATTTTCACTTGAGTTATTTCTTCTATTATCTTGGTCATGATTACCACCGAAGTGGTTACCATTTCTGGCACGATAATTTCCTCCATGATGGTTATCCTTGTTCTGATGACCGTTGCCATCGGTACGATTATCATCGAGTTGTAGGTTGTTATTCTTCGATTGAGCTGACTCATTATCGCGCTCCAATAACTGAGCCCTATTCACAACATCTGAATATAGAGAAAATTTATAAGAAATGAGATATTGACGTATGTCGGGTTTCAAACCTCTCAAAAACATCCGCGTCATACGTTCCTCATTCTCCACTAAATGAGGTGCAAACCTGGATAACTCCGCGAACTTCGCCTCGTACTGGGACACAATCATGTTGTTCTGTTCTAGTCTAATAAACTTTACCTCCTTCATATGACGAATACTTTCAGGAAAGTACTTGTCATTGAACAATTTCTGAAACGTTTCCCAAGACATGCTGAGTGCGGCTGGCTGGGTACGCTTCACAGATTCTCACCAGTAATCTGCCTCGTTACGAAACATAAAAGTGGCGAATGGAACCTTCTGTTCCTCCGTGCATCCCAAAACATCGAATATCTTGGTAATTTGCTTGACCCACTTCTCCGCAATAATCGGATCCGGTTTTCTTCAGAATTCTGGTGGTCCCAATTCTTTGAACTGCTTGGCTGTGACAAACCATGAATTGCTATCATTTCCTCCTATATTTTGAACACGAGTCTCCCTCGTCTGGTTTTGCATGAATTACAAAAAGGTTCTAAACATCCCATCGTTCATCATCTGCTCATTGGTGTTGTTCACAGGAGGAACATTGTCAGCCTGTTGCACGTTTTCCTCGTTGGTGAGCACAGGTGTCTCCGCGGTCTCATTTACTCCACTGTTAACATTCTCAGTCGACATTCTCAAATACTGCCATAAAACAAGGGTTAATTTAAGCAAATTAACAAATCACATAATACCCCTATATTATGACCGACCAACAAATAAGCTTAGGTAGGACACACTAGCGAAGGATTTACTCGTCTCTCCCCTCCTAGTTCTATTCCCCGATCTCCACCAGAGATCATATCCCTAAGCTCTGATACCAACTGTGACGCCCCCAAAATAGGTTCATTCCACCCAACCCATTCTGAGTCGCCAAATACATGGTACAGAAAATAACTATAACTTAATTAATACAATTGTCGTGCAAAATACGACAACACATATACTATGAGTTTAAATACAAATATTGTCATCTAGACAGTATTCAAACTCAAATGGAGTCCTCATTACAATTATTGATACACTATTTTATAAAATAGTGAGGACTACTAAAACCACTATCTTGAACCATCATTCCATACCCCGATTAGTACCTGCTACATTCTCGCCTCCTGAGAAGAAAAATAGAATAACAAGAAAAAGGGTGAGCTCAACTAGCCCAGTAAAGAACATTATGACTAAGATAATGTAGAACAAGTTATCGTTCGTCCTCAACAGGAAAAAATCTGATAGAATACAATAGACAACAAGTTTTAGATCAACAATTCATTAGAAGAGTTAAGTAGAAAATGAAATCTACTATCTTCAATATATGAATTTAGAAGTTTATCGTCGATATTTTATCCCTGTAACATCAATCAATATATATCTGGAATCAAATATTCATCTTTGCACTACAGACCAAAGATATTCATCAGTTGGTCATGTTCATCTAAGCACATGTTCATCTTTGCACTACGGGCCAAAGATATTCATCAGAAATCATTCATCTTTGCACTACATGCCAAATATATTTAGTTATATCATCATTTAGGACTGAGGATGATGAAAAATATTTTAAAGAAAACAAATCTAGTGAAACAAAAGAACAAATATTAAGGATTCGTACTTTAAACAATCCAAGTTCAAAAATACTTCATAAATAACCAGAGTGGAGTAAAATTCAAGAATGAAGACTAAAACATAGATCCAATCAAAGATAGGAATCATAACAGACAATCTTGGACACAAAAAAGAAAATTTAATTTTTTTGTGAATAGTGTCGTATTCGTGAATAGTGTCGTATACGTGAATAGTGCCGTATACGTGAATAGTAACTCCGACACTAAAAGATAGAAATTTTACAAAAAAAAAATCATCATGCAACGTGAATAGTACTCGTGAATAGTAACTCGTGAATAGTAACTCATGAATAGTAACTCGTGAATAGTAACTCATGAATAGTAATTCTGACATGAAAAAGTTCTAAATTTGATAAAAATTTCCAACCAATATTCCGGCATAATGATATTGAAGAAATAATATTATTTTCGAATAAAATAACATCCCTTACCTCAGAAAGACAGTACTTCTGACTGGAATACTGGATATAAAGCTGAAGGGAACTTACACCGTATAGCAACACTCAAAGTATCAAAATACTCACAAGAATACGCTCGATAATATAGAGAGAGAAAGAGAGAAAAAACTTCAGTTTCTTGTGTGATTTTTAATTCTAACCTAAACACCCTATTTATAAGAAAATACTTAGAATACCAAAGCAGCAAATTTAATAAAATAATAATATAATTAACAAAATTCAAGCACACCTTTGAAATCTGATTTCAGCTTATTTAAATCACATGTGAGGCCAACTTAATTGCAAAAAATGTTTTTCTTTAAAAAAATAATTAAAACTTCCAAAAATCAATTATTCTAGAATCTTGAAACTTTAATAATTCATAATAAATAGCCATTTTATCAGAAAATTCGAATCTCGCTATTTTTTATAGGAAATTCAATTCTCTACAACTTTACAGAAGAAAGTTTTTCCAAATTTCAAACATAAATTGACCGAAATCCATATACGGACGATTTTACAAGCTATAATCAAATTTCAGTCAAGAAATGGGGTCCACCGACGCACAAAACATGTGTTAATCAATGCATCAAAAATACTCTTCCTCCTCATATACTCATATATCCCACATTTATTGTAAAAATATCACTATTATTATATTATAATAATATAATAAAAATATTATTTTATCAGAAAAGATAAAATATCAATTTTTAACAATTGTCACTTTAAAAATTTTTCTCCATCTATATCCACATAAAATGAATATTTTCCTTATCATATAAATCAATAATTAATTATTCACAAATAATATTACAGAATCACAATACTGACAACCAGACCGTTCCTAGGAAAGAGGGGGCTTTCCAATAAGGATTTCTCCTTACTAGCGGGCAATTAGGTGACCAAACCTCTCCTTAGACAGAACTTTCTAAATATTGCCAATAATGTTATCTAATAATATTATTCAGATAATATGAATTATTGCTCCGATAATAGAAAATACTGTGTAGTGACAATTATTAAAATAACAGTAATATAAAATATCAACGTAGCAATTATTGAATCAATAAAATAAAATTCTTAACAGTAATTATTGTAGCAATTATTGAGTAGTGCCTTCTTACGTAAGAATCAATAATTGGTGCAATACCGTGTGCTACTGTGCAACAACGCGTATTACTGTGTTTTAACCACTGGGTATTCCAACAGTATTAACGGTAACAACTATGCCGTTATTTATAAATAACTTATACTTGTCGTTTTCTTCATCCAATCGCTTTCCGTTATGGGGCCCACAAAAGACTGCGCCGTCGTACGAATATTCCCCGACAGCAAGAATATTCCACGACCAAATGAATATTTCCCGACAACAATGAATATTTTATAACCACTTGCTTATTTAAAAATATTTGCGCATTTTACCCATAACTAACCACAATAATCAAATCAACCCCTTACTATTTCAAAATAATAATTAGAGAAAATTAAATCTTCATTTATAAAAAATTGGGGCCTTACAGCGGTCACCGTGGTAACATGGATGTTGGGGGGTGCCTAACACCTTCCCTCCGCATAAGCAAGTCGCTGGACCCTAATGAATCTCGGTTTCACAGACCCGTTTAGAAATGTCACATCACTGGGTCAATGTGTAAATCTTTTCTCGGTTGTGTTTGTACAACCAATTAAAAAAATTAACTGGCGACTCTTACAGTCAAATCGTCGACATATAAATGTCGGACCTTTTCACAACTTATTTTTTCAAACAAATCTCACATAACATGAGAACACCAAAGAACAAGAACAGAAAAGGGACAAATAAAAATCCTGACGTCGACACTTTGATTCAATTTGATGTTGTATTAATTGATTGTCCTACAGGGTCTTCAATCCCTGCTAGTGTATTAGCAGCTAGAATGTGAGATATCACTATTTTCTTATTATCAGTGAATAATTCTAGTAATTAATTTGCAATTCATTGCAAATGAATAATCCTTTGAACTTCTAGTTCATATTGATTTGTATGAGGATCAAGATTAAATAACGTTAAAACATTCTAATTAATCTCCCGCCGTGCTTCAGGTAACGATCTCACGTCGTGCTTCAGGCAACGACTTTTCTCTCCCTAATGGTGGGAAGATTGTTTCATTAACAAGGACAATCCTCAAAACGTGCTTTTAAAAAAAACATCACATGTTAAGGTTATGATGCAACATGTAAAATAGCATGACCCCAAGCATAAACAGGTAATTTTGATTTCATAATCAAAGGTCAGGCAATATATTGAAGTCTCTTGATAAGTGATTCAGCTACACCATTTTGAGTATGTGTATGTGCAACAGGATGTTTAACATAAATATGACCATCTGGTTAATGCATCAAGTAAAATCATAAAATACTTGAATATACCACAATGTGGGTGTATTGGTTCACATATATCACCCTGATTTCTTTCTTAGAAAGATGAACACTAAATAACAATAATTAAATGTAATAGTTTGGTAATTAATTTACTTTGATATAATCAACATGTAAAAGAATCTTCTAGTTCTTTAAGGGATGTTCATCGGAGTTTTTAATAATTTAACGCATCATTATTGATCCTAGATGATTATGTCAAATCATAAAAATATTTGGATCCAAACACTTCTGGTGTATTGCACACTTCTGGTGTATTATAACATTTGTTTCAACTATTCTCATTTTAGTATAATATAACCCAGAAGAGAAAATAGACAATTTTTCTAATATGAGCTTCTGGCCTGATACTATTGAAGTAATATAGAGAAATTCTTCACTGTCTTCGTTATTGGTTTCAATATAATAACCATTATAACGTATATCCTTAAAGCTGAGTAAATTTCTAGTTGTCTCAAAAGAATATAAAGAATCATCAATACAAAGTTTTGTGCCCTTTGGCAACATTATAATCGCTCTTCCAGAGACTTTAATTAAGTTTGATGAATAATCGCTCTTCCAGATCCTTTAATTAAGTTTGATGAGCTTTTGGCCCGTAAATCTTTATATATGCAAAAACATAAATTTAACTTTATTACTTGAAACATAAATAAAACATATAATAAAAATACTTATTATAATGTCATAATACAATTAAATAAAGATATTTAATTGGTATGAACATTTCTATCAACATCATCAAGGAAATCATAGAAATCAAAATTAGTCATATCCACTCAATTTGAAAAATCAAAATAATTCATAGGATCTTTAGGATCATTATGATCAATAAAGTTTATTTCAATTCCATTTACTTTTCTTTTGTGGAGTCTTGGTACAAATCTACCAAATGTTTAGGAGTACGACATGTACATTCCCTTTCTATATTGATTATTCTTTTCACGCCCACTAACACAATCACAACCATAATTTCATCTATGATTATCAAATGAGGTCCCATTCACTTTAGGGAATGTAGTAGAATCAATATGGCGAGATTGTTGGTTTTTCAACAAAAACTCATTATTTTGTACAACCACTAGAAGACAAAATATCACTTCTGGGAACATAGTTTCCTTTATCGCTTTAGGGAATATTTTGTGAATTTACGCTCTCGATATTGCTGCTGCAGAAGCATATTCGAGGCATGAAATATAATAAATATTTTCTAACGTGTCTTCATCAATGTTTTTTTTCACATAGTTTTAATAGTGAGATTATTTTTTAAAAAAATATAGAATTGTTCTCACTCAACACTTTTAAAATCTTGCAACTTCAGGTGCAACAAATTATAACGTGCTTTTGGGAGAATTACAAATTTTTGATTCTCATATCTTTCCTTTAAAATCATTTCATAAGGTAAATACTGAGTCTTTTAATTTACTGTAATGTACTCATATTTTCATTTTTCATGGAGATGATAGCGAATAAAAATCATTAATTTTGCATGATCTTACAGGGATGCATGATTGTCAACTTTAATTGTATCTCCAAGGTTCTTTGTCTCTAGATGAATCTCATCATTAAGAGTACATGACAAATAATTTAAGTTTTACAAGGTTCGACATTTATATAAATATATAATTTTGGACAGTGTAACATTATTATATATGTATTTACTATGACTTTAAAGTGAGAACCAATTAAGTTGAAAAATACCCAAAAACAAAAAGCAAAACAAATATGTCCATCCAAACATATTTGCTCTCGGTTTTAAGCTATTTTCATATAACTCCACCACTTGGGGTTAGCATGTGTAATATGAATATTTTATGAATATTTAATTTCATATCACAGGAAAACATACATGCTGGTTAGTATTTCAAAAGAAGATTTATATATTACTCCGTTTCTCATATTGATCATGCTTCATCTGTAAGACCCCAAATTATTAATAAATAAAATTTAATTTCCTCTATTTATTATTTTGAAATAGTAAGGGTTGATTTGATTAATGTGGTTAGTTATGGGTAAAATGTGCGAATATTTTAAAAATAAGCAGGTGGTTATAAAATATTCATTGTTGTCGGAGAATATTCGTTTGGACGTGAAATATTCTTGCTGTCGGGGAATATTCGTACGACGGTGCAGCTTTGTGTGGGCCCCATAACGGAAAGCGATTGGATGAAGAAAACGACAAAAATAAGTCGTTTATAAATAACGGCGTAGTTGTTACCGTTAATACTGTTGGAATACCCGGTGGTTAAAACACAGTAATACGCGTTGTTGCATAGTAGCACACGGTATTGCACCAATTATTGATTCTTACGTAAGAAGGCACTACTCAATAATGGTTACAGTAATTACTGTTCAGTATTTTGTTTTATTGATTCAATAATTGCTGCGTTGATATTTTATATTACTGTTGTTTCAATAATTGTCACTACACTGTATTTTCTATTATCGGAGCAATAATTCATATTATCTGAATAATATTATTAGATAACATTATTGGCAATGTCTAGAAAGTTCTGTCTAAGGAGAGGTTTAGTCACCTAATTGCGCGCCAGTAAGGAGAAATCCTTATTAGAAAGCCCCCTCTTTCCTGAGAACTGCCTGGTTGTTAGTATTGTGATTCTGTAATATTATTTGTGAATAATTAATTATTGATTTATATGATGAGAAAAATATTAATTTTATGTAGATATAGATGGAGAAAATTTTTAATGTGACAATTGTTGAAAATTAATATTTTATCTTTTTCTGATAAAATAATTCATTTAAATTTATTATTATATTTTAATAATATAATAATGATGATAGTTTTACAATAAATGTGGGATATATGAGTATATAAGGAAAAAGAGTATTTTTGTTGTATTAAATGATTAACACATGTTTTGTGTGTCGGTGGACCCCATTTCTTGACTGAAATTTGATTATAGCTTGTAAAATCGTCCGTTTATGAATTTCGGTCAATTTTTGTTTAGAATTTGGAAAACCTTCCTTCTGAAAAGTTGTAGATAATGGAATTTTCTATGGAAAATCGCGAGTTTCGAATTTTTCTGACAAAATGGCTATTTATTATGAATTATTGAAGTTTCGGAGTTCTAAAATAATTAATTTTTGAAGTTTTAAATATTTTTTTTACAAAAAACGTTTTTTCATTGTTGGGACTCATTTAACATGTGATTAGGTGGCTGAATTCCGATGCTAGGTGTGCGTAAGAATTTTATTTAAAAATAATATTATTATATTAAATTTTCTGCTTTGGTGTTCTAAGCATTTTCCTATAAATAGGGTACTTAGGTTAGAATTGAAAATCACACCAGAAACACAAGATTTCTCTCTCTTTCTCTCTCTATAATATCGAGCGTATTTTGTGAGTATTTTTATACTTTGAGTATTGCTATACGGTGCAAGTTCTCTTCAGCACTATATCTAGTAGTCCAGCCAGAAGTACTATTCTTTCGAGGTAAGGGATGTTATTTTATTCGAAAATGATATTATTTCTTCAATATCATTATGCCAAAATATTGGTTAGAAATTTTTATCAAATTTGGAACTTTTTCATGTCGGGGTTACTATTCACGAGTTACTATTCATGAGTTACTATTCACGAGTTACTATTCACCGAAAAATGAAATTTTTTTCTTTTCGTCCAAAATATCTATTCTGGATACTAGCTTTGATTGTATCCATGTTTTGATCATTCTTGAATTTTACTCCACTATGATTATTTATGAGGTATTTTTGGACATGGAATAACTGAAATACGAATCCTTAATATTTGTTCTTTTGTTTCACTGGATTCGTTTTTTTTAAAAATATTTTTCATCATCCTCAGTCTTAAATGATGATATAACTGAATATCTTTGGCCTGTAGTGTAAAGATGAATGATTTCTGATGAATATCTTTGGCCCGTAGTGCAAAGATGAACAGGTGTTGAGATAAACATGACCAACTGATGAATATCTTTGGCCTGTAGTGCAAAGATGACTATTTAATTCAAGATATTTATTGATTGATGTTACAGGGATAAAATGTTAATGATGGACTTTTAAATTCATAGATAATCGTAGATTTCATTCTCTACGTAACTCTTCTATGAATTATTATTTTCCGCTGCGAATATTGATTTAAAACTTGTTGTCTATTGTATTCTATTAGATTTTTCCCTGTTGAAGACTAAGGATAATTTGTTGTATATTATCTTAGTCATAATATTCTTTACTGGGCTAGTTGAGCTCACCCTTTTCCTTGTTGTTCTATTTTTCTTCTCAGGAGGCGAGAATGTAGCGAGTACTAGTCGGGGTGTGAAATGATGGTTCAAGACAGTTGTTTTAGTAGTCCTCACTATTTTGTAAAATAGTGTATCAATATGTATAATGAGGACTTAAATGAGTTTGAATACTGTCTAGATGACAATATTTGTATTTAAACTCACAGTATATGTGTTGTCGTATTTTGCACGACAATTGTAATAATAAAGTTGTAGTTATTTTCTGTACCATGTATTTGACGACTCAGAATGGGTTGGATGGATTGGACCTATTTTGGGGGTGTCACATCATCCAATTGGTTTTTTATGGCTTATCAAGTGATTCCAAAGCACTTAATTAATTTCATCAACCATTTACCTGTTGTCATCCAAACAGTACTACATATTTATATATATATGATCAAATTTAATTGTAATAAAATAATACTTACAGTGAGTTAAGAGAACTCCTTTTCCAAAATTGGGTAGAGTTTCGTGCTGATAACGTATTATAATAAAATACTAATATTAAGAACAATGATTAGTGAAAAGAGAGAGCATTCTCCTTGTATTTTCATGTGTATCATTCTCTTTACAATACATCTATTTATAGGTACATCAATATCAATATTTGGAGGTTTCAAAACTCAAAGGTCATGAGTTTGAAAACTTAAAGAATATGAGAGTTTCAAAAGATCAAAGATCATTATAATAAAGATGAAAAGAATGAATCTAGACATATATATATATATATATATATATATATTTATATACATAATTGTCTTTTTAGTATTAATATTAATTGTCTTTTTATTACTATTACTAATATTAATTGCATTCTTATTAGTAATACTAATATTAATTGCCTTTTTAATACTAATATTAATTATCTTTTTATTACTAATACTAATATTAATTATCTTTTTAATTTTCATTTAATTAATATTAGTATTAGTAATAAAAAGGTAAGTAATAACACTATTACCAACCGCTATAAGATGTACCGGCTTGGTTTGTTGGTTTGTTTGTTTCTTTTCTCTTTTTTTTAATGTCTTTCGCTGTAAGAAAATTGAGAGATAGAAAGATAATATTATAATATTAATTGCCTTTTTTTTTGCCTTTGTAATTCTCATTTAATTAATATTAGTATTAGTAATAAAATAAAGGCAAGTAATAACACTATTACCAACAAAGTGGGACAACGGATGACACAAAAAAATTATGACCAAGTCGCTACAAGCTGTAGCGGTTGGTATATAAATAAAATAAACTTTATTTTTATCATTTTATTTCTCAAAAATTGGCCCACATTATAAAAAAAATTTATGACCAAATCACTACAAGCTGTAGCGGTTGGTATATAAAAAAAATAAATTCATTTTTTAAATGGCTATCTGACAATATGGGCCGACGTTAGCAAGTTAATTTGAATTTTATTAAGATAGAAGCCGCTACATGTAGCGACTCGGTATATATTATTTTCGATCTCAGCCTTCCATTTAATTGATCTACGGCTAACAACTTGGCTGCTGGAATAGTGATCTGGGGCAACCGATTGCCATGGATTAGCAACCATAAATATATATATAATATAATATATATATATATATATATATATATATATATATATATATATATTTCATCTATTTATCAAATAAAAAGTCATACTTAGACACCTAGGCTACGGAGATATTCCTTTTAAGTGAGGAAATCGATCGTACAATTCCTTAAAGTCCTAAGTGGCCTTTTATTGATATTATTTATATAAATATCCTATAATAGATCTACACTTGATAGTTCAAAATAACACAGAGATATTCCCCTGAAAAGAGTGAATCATTCGAACCGGATTTAAAAATCTAAGTGATCAATCGAAAATATTTATATAAATATTAATTATGAAACTATAAATTTTGTCATCCTTAGACACTGAGCCTACATAGATATTTCTCTTAAGTGAGGGAATCAGTTCGTACGATTTCTCAAAGTCCTAAGTGGCTTTATTTATAACCATTCACATAATAGATAAAATATTATTATATATATTCTTTGAGTTAAACAAATATATTTGTTATATCAAGTATTACTTAACTAATTTATTTATTATATTTGATATTTGTCATCACAAGTATTTAATCATAAACCCATATATTCATAAAATATTTGTTGCATAATATAAAAGTTATTTAATATAACAGTTATTTAAACCTTTATATCACAAAAATTTGTGAATTTATTTGTTTAACAAGAAGTATAATTATAAATTATTTAAATTTTATACCTAAAATTAAAGATAAATTTGTTTTCCATAGAGATACATTCTTTACTATATAAAGAAAATTAAATCAACATAAATCTGAACAAAAGTCTTATATTTGCTTATTCAGAAGCAAAGTTAAATCAAGCTTAAGTTTATATACTTACTTGCTTATTCAAGAAGCACTTTTTACCCAAAATATAAAAGTTATTTAAACTTTTATAACAATACATAAATTTACATATTTGCTTACATAAAAACATTATTTGATCTAAGCACAAATTACTATCTGCTTATAAAGAAACATATTTTCTTAAATATAAAAGTCTTTGAACTTTTATAAATATATCTAATCTTTAACTGTTAACTGCTTATCTAAGAAGCCTTAAATATAAAAGTTATTTAAACTTTTATATATCTGTACTAAATTGTATATTCTTATTTTAGAAGCAAATTTCTGTTAAATATTCTGTAAAAAGAAAAAAGAATAAAGTTAGTTTATTTTATGTACCTGTGAGAAAGACGAATAATTCTTCGACCAAGACCAAAGTCTTAGAGAGGTCAGCTGGGAGTTGAGTCTTTAGTGAACTTGAAAGGTCAGGAAGAAACTGTTGTTTCAAGATCAAATCATAAAATAGGACTGAACTCAAAAGAAAAAGAACTAAACTTGAGGAGGGAACTGGGAGCTTGCTGTCCAAGATAGATTAGTTGAATATAGTTGAAAGTTTGTCTATAAAACTTTGTAAAGGCTTCTCTGCCTGTTGAAGAAGCTTTTATTACAGGAAGTAATAAGATTTCAAGTCCTAGAGAGGAGTTTGAGACTGGACGTAGCAACAAACCCGGGATGTATGTTGTGAACCAGACAAATCTCTGTGCATTATGTGATTGAATTTTTACTGTCTTGCATATTAATTTCTAACACTGCAAATTAATTATCTAAAAATTCAAAAAGGCCTAAGATAATTTTTTTAGTCTGTAATAATCTATTCAACCCCCTTCTAGATTATTATTAAACACTTAACCTATTAAAAAAAGGATAAATTACATATAGTAGTACATTTTTAAAAATAATTACAAAAATCATACACCTATAAAATAATTACAAAAGTATTACACTTTTTTGTTTTTATTTTCAATCTTAACATAATTAAAGGTCCTTAAATTAAGGAATTAATATGTAATGACTGACATGGCAATATCAGTGTAATTAGAATTCCTTAATTTAGGGGATTAGTTTTGGTAGGTGCCATTTTCTCTCTCATCTCCTCCTACTGCCATTTTATGTACGCCACTACAATTCTATTATTCTATTTTCATATTTAAAGACAAAAGCTGAAGAGTGAAGAGAGAAGATGAAGACATCAGTGAAGAGAGAAGATGAAGACGACATTTTGCCATTTTCTCTCTCATTTTCTTCTATTCTGCCATTTTTTCTTCAAAAGATGAAGACGCCATTTCTGCCATTTTTGTATAAAAGATGAAGACGTCATTTCTGTCATTTTTGTATAAAAGATGAAGACGCCATTTCTTTCATTTTCTTTTATTCTGCCATTTTTTTCTCTCTCTTTCATTCTTCTAATTGTTCTTCATATTTTTTTGTACTCTATTTTTGTAAGTACTTCTATTTTACCTCTCTCTCTCTCTCGAGCACCAGTTTTTTAAGGTTTTCCCTTTAATTTCATTCATTTGGGGTTTATGATCTTAATTTTATGCAAAATGTGCGTTTGATTATGAATTTATGATTACTTTTTTTGTTGATTGGTGTTGATTGGTGTTTACCTTAGTATAAAAGTTTGGTTACCTCAGTATAAAAGTTTGGTAACCAAACTTTTATACTGAGGTAACCAAACTTTTATACCAAGGTAACCAAACTGTCATACCAAGGAAACCAATCCACCTCCACACCATCAGTTTTTTTATAGTGCAGTTGGTAACCAAACCTTTACACCAAGGTAACCAAACCTTCATACCAAGGAAACCTTGGTATAAATGTTTGGTTACCTTGGTATGACAGTTTGGTTACCTTGGTATAAAAATTTGGTTACCTTAGTATAAAAGTTTGGTTACCTTAGTATAAAAGTTTTGGTTACCTTGGTATAAAAGTTTGGTTACCTTAGTATAAAAGTTTGGTTACCTCAGTATAAAAGTTTGGTTACCTTGGTAATTATCAAGGTTTGGTTACCTTGGTATAAAAGTTTGGTTACCTTAGTATAAAAATTTTGGTTATCTTGTTATAAAAGTTTGGTTACCATGACATTACTAACGATCTTCTCCTCTGCAGTATCTTGAGAATTTTCTTTTACTACCAGAAAATGGTTGCTCCCACCACTACCGCCCAAGCCTCCGCCTCCACCTCCACCGTCTCTGTAACCACCACTTGAGCCACCACCGCCATCTCCGCCACCACCGCAATTGTTACCTCCTCCATAGCCATCACCGCCGCCTCTAAAGCCACCATTACCGCCGCCTCTAAAGCCACCATTACCGCCTCCTCCGACGCTGTCACCTCCTCCAAAGCTTCCACCTCCTCTGAAAATTGCCTCCGCCACCTCCTGCAAAGTACAAAATGTGTGCAGTCTTTCCTATAAAATTTGAATTTGAATATTTGAATTTGAATTTATTTTTGTAGTTAGATCCCAGATATTTGAATTTGAATGATTAGTTAAGACAGATATTTCTCCTTAATTTTAGGTTTCCTTATTAATATGAATTGCGTTATTTTTGTAATTATTTTGTGTATGTTTTATTTTTGTAATTACTTTCTAATTGTTGTACATTAGTGTTAAGGACCCTTAAAAAATTGACTTTTATCACTAAACTATCACCTTTGATGATTAATAATTCTCTCAGTTAATAACCTTGATGGTTAATAATTTACTTAAGGGAGCGAATTAAGTTTAAATATTGTGGCCCAATTATAACTCGGTGTGCATTTGAAACACTTCGTACTAAAATCAAAAAGTTTATGCCTATTTTAAACTTCAAAATTTCACAATGGAATCCAGACGGTTACTAGTTATCAACTAGCGGTTTGTTTCTAGTAAACAAAATTGTGACCAAATTTAACGAAGCGGTTCGCGACGAACCGACTATAGTGACGGTTCAAATCGTCGTTATAGCCGGTTCGTTAGCTACTATATATATATATATATATATATATATATATATATGAAGTTATTGGTAAATTTCATTTTTATCAATTTCTTTGCTCGGTGAATCCTCCTGGCTCTTCTTAAATAATCAGAGCAACAATTATTTTATATTCGGTGATTGTGCATGCACCTATCTGTATTTTCTCCCTAGTACATTATACTGTGTTTGTAAAAAAATATTTAGGGGAGGGGAAGGTAAGGGAAGGAAAAATAATTAAAATCCCTTCAAATTTTAAGTTTGTGAGTTTTTTAGGAAGGAAGGGAGGAGATTTGGAGGTAAAGTTGATTTTATTTTTTGGCTCAAAATTTTTCCCCCAAAAGTGGAAAAATTTGGAGGGATTAGAAATAATGGGAAAGTTAGATATTTTATATTACCTAAAGTAACCTTTCAAAATAAATAATATCATTTATTACATTAATATATAAGGGTAATCTTCACTTCCCTCCTAAACTTATAAACAAGGAAAAATATAATTAATATCTCATCCCTCATCCCTCATCTATTCCCTTCCTTTCTAAAACTCAAATGCCCATATACGTGTGTGTATATATATGAAGTCATTGGTAAATGAATTCATTTTCTTTCACAAACTAGCTAGTGTCTTGCACGGGTACCGTGCTTGTGACTCATAAAATTTAGAATAAAATAAATTTTGTTATATACTATACAATTATAATAACTGTATCAACTAAAATTAAATAAATTTATATCAATTTTGAAGTTTAATATGTTATCGTTTGATCTCAATAATCAAATTGTATCTCTATCGTTGAACAGAGCTACTATAATTTACTTAAAAAGTTGTAACTTGTTTAATAATTTTTAATGAGTCATTTTATTTTAATTTTAAAATATTCTAAATTAACCTTTTTAAATCGGAACAGAGGAACTACTTGAGTCCACCGTGTCAAATTATTCCACTAACATGGACATGCATGGGGATCGAGGAATTTATTTGTATTTGTTTACAATAAGTCTACACCGACTGGCTTTTTCCGATCGGGATAGTGACCGGTTGAAATTTTTTTTTTTTTTTTTTTGACTACCAAATAATTAATGTGATTTATTAGAACTGAATTTTTTATAAAATGCAGTGATTTAGGTGTCATTTGGATATATGTAAAAAACAGGGGTGTACAGTCTGTGCAACCCTGTTTTTTACATGTATCCAAATGATACCTAAATCACCGCATTTTGTAACAATTCCTTCCAATAAATCATATTAATTATTTGGTAGTCAAAAACAAAAAAAATTAAAAAAAATTCCGGCCGGTCACTAACCCGGTCGAAAGAAGCTGATCGGTGTAGAAGGATTCCTTTGTTTATGAATCACAAATTTAGTTCATAGACGTAAAGGACAGACAGAGGTGATAGGATAATCTAATCATGGACGTAAACATATTTTAAGGTTATAGGACTTGACTATTTATCACATTTTGAGTTCACCATTCATGAGAAAATTTCAAATTAGGAGAAGAGATACCCCATAGATTTTAAACAAAAATCACAAAAGGAAAAATAAAATAAAAAGAGAAAATAAGAACAATTAAACCGAGGAATCTAAGAAAAAACTTGGGGAGGGTCTCTTTAGTGTAAAATTTAATTTTAATATATTAGATCAGTATTAATTTTTTAAAATCATCTTAAAATATTTTTAAAATTTAAATTGATATAATTTCATTTAAATTTAGTCAATAAACTATTTAAAAATTACCATTCATTGAAAAATTTATTGTCTCGTAATTTTTAATTAATAATCACAATTTTAATTTTGAAAATGTCTCAAATTTGACTTTTAAAATTTAGAAAAGTACTTAAAACCAATTTCTTGTGGAAATTTCGTTTCATGGGGGCCTATCAGAATTTATTCCACAATATACTTGTTTCCAATTTATTTGCTTAGTGAATCCTCCTTGCTCTTCTTAAAATCAATTTCTTGCGGAAACTTCGTTTCGTGGTGACTGCTTGATAAACAAAGTCAAATTATTAAGTCCATGCACCATGTAGAAATTTCCACTCTTATGGCATGCTTGGGACTAGAGGAACTTGTTTGCTTCATTTATGTATCAAATTTAGTCCATTAACTTAAAAGACTTGCAGAGGTGATAACGATAATTATGTTTCAATTTTCTTAAAACGAATTGATTTGGCCTTATTTACCATTTTTTTCTAGACATGCAAAGACTTTTTATGTCTAGACTAGAATAAAACAAAATAAAGACTATTATGTTCACTTAATAGGATGCCACTGGAATGAGGTATTATACTTTGACTTGTAAAGCTCAAATTTGTTTAAAAATTAAATTAGTCCAGTCGAGTCAAGTCAGATCAAATTTTAAATAAATTTAAAATTTAGTGTAATAACTTGGCTCTTTTAATAAACGAGTCGATTTCGTTCAGGGTTATAAAGAGTCGAGCCTAATTGAGCTTAGGCCTCACTTTATATATATATACTAGTATATGCCCGTGCCTGAAGGTACGGCGTAAAAAAAAATTAAATTAAAATTCGAAAAATATTACATTACCTAAAGACACATACCATCACAATTCACCATACCACCACAACAATTAATACATACTCAATCATCAACACATATCTAACTACAAAAACATTAAGCTAGTTGGTACTAATTTCCAAAAAAATCGGTAGAATTTCCTTTAAAAATAGATATCTAAAAAATTCTAAACCTGTCTACAAAACTTACAATCATCAATACATATCCAAACCACCAAAAAAACTATCATTCCATACCCAAAAATCATCATAACCATGTATAATTAGTTAACTTTACAAAAGACGTAACACACAATCATCAACACATATCTAACCACCAAAATATCAAGTTAGTCGCAACTAATTTTAAAAAATTTCGACAGAGTTTCCTTTAAAAATAGACATCCAGACAAATATAAACATGTGTATAAAACTTACAATCATCCATGCATATCCTAACCACCAAAATAACAATCATTCCATACCCAAAATCATCATAACCATGTATAATTAGTTAACTTTACAAAATACGGAACAAAAAAAATACATACATGAAGAAATTAATACATACTCAATCATCAACACATCCAACCACCAACACATCAAACTAGTCGCTACTAATTTCAAGAAATTTCGGCAGAGTTTCCTTTAAAAATAGATATCTAGAAAAATATAAACCTGTTTACAAAACTTACAATCATCCATACATATCCAAACCACAAAAAAAAACCATCATTCCATACCCAAAATCATCATAACCAAGTATAATTAGCTAACTTTACAAAAGACAGAACACAAAAAATACATACATGCAGAAAATAGAGAAACAACATGTTCAGCATAAGACCCTTTACTTTACAGCTTACACCAAATATATTCTTTACAGCTTACATCATGTATCCTTCAATATATACCTGAAAATATTTGAAATTTAAAAATTATCGAAATATGTGAGTTAAAATAAAACAATTATAAATCCGAAACATAAGACCCCTTACTTTACCCTGAATTATCTAAAAAATAAATGAGCACATATATTTGTATGTAGGGGGAATGATTTAGATTGATTGCAGTAAGAATTTAGAGAGATTGTAACAAATAATCAATTTTTTAAGGAAAAGATATGGACTTACAATCAAATAAAGTTTTCTTAGTACTATCTCAACGAACGGTTCATTTGCTTAATGATTTAAATCATAAATTTGTATTGGTGGCAGTATAATGGTGTGTGAGTTTGATTTGCGAGTGTTTGATTGGTTACAGTTATGTGTGTGTTTGTACATGTATTATGTGTGTTGTGCGTCTGCATGAGAAGTACATAAATATAGTCTTAGTAAGAGAGACATTCACACCTAGACAATTGTTTGGTCATTGGTAGGTTAGTAATCGTCAAAGGTGGACATGTCCGTATCGGATTACATATCATTTAACTCTCTTAAATGTCTTTTTCATCCCTTTAAACCTTCTCTTTATCAATATCCTTAACGTTCTTGTATCAATACGAACGCACTTTACCCAATGAGGAGTATGCACAACCACTTATGTTATTTACATAAATAATAAAATTAACATTATTTATATTATAAGAATAGTAAAGTTATTTTGATGCAGTGACATAAAAGTAGATTTACCTGATTACATCGGCCCCGTCCACAAAGGTCCATTGTATATATTTTATTGTTCTCGTTGACAAATTCACTCCAATCCTACAAAGAATGAACCTCATTGTAAAATTAAAAGTTGAAAAGATTACATAATTTAGTAGAAATAAACTTGTTTAAACTATACCATTTAATTGTCGTAAGAATATCATAATAAAACTTCTGGGTAAACAATATTTGTGGTGCAATTCGACCCATCTTCCGAAAGGAGGACAGTAATACGATCCGCAGATGTGCATCTAGATAGTGCCACATAAAGGTGTTCATGACTAAAAATAGGTGTTCGCAAATCAATCCCAACGAACTTGACAGATTGTCCTTGGGCTTTATTGATTGTCATAGCATAAGTTAATCGGATAGGAAAATGACGTCTCGTCATTCGAAAAGGCAAGACCAAAGATGTTGGTGTCAATGATATTTTTGAAATGAAGACTAAATTGTCAATTTTATCTCCATTTAATATCCGAGCTTCGATTACCCTTGAGGCACATCTAACAACCATCAATCGCGTGCCATTACAAAGTCCATCTTTTGGTGCAATATTTCGTAACAACATTATTGGGCATCCAACTTTCAACTCCAAGTTAAATGGTTGCAGCCCTGAAGGATTCAAGGAGTTTAAGTATCAGACCTTCTTTCGTCCTAGAAAAGGTTGATTTTTCTTTCTCCTTAAATTTGGCATTCTCCAAGTATCAAACTTTTTTCCCTCCTTCTGGATAAGAAAACACTACTTAAAAGCAAAAAAAAAGAACAAAAAAAAATGAATGAGAAATAGGTGTAAGGATACACTACCTCATGTATACGGAGACAATTTAGTTCTTACTCATTGCGAATTACCACTCCTACATTATTCGGATGAAGTATTCAAACCTGTACGCAAAAAAACGTTGAATAGTAAATAAGTTGGTAAAAAGATAAGATAAAAAGTAAGAAAATGATGAGTAAGAAAAAATTATCATACGGTATTTTCGAGGTCCTCATCCATCTGTCACGACATTAATGAAAATAAATTAAAATAAATAAGTTATTAAAAAAATCAATAAGATTTATTTAGAGAGTTAATCAGATAATAAACTTACACCACCAAATATAACAACATCATCCATTGGTCGATGATTGTGCAGTCGAAACGGTTGTAGCTACACAGTAAATTTCATAAGTTATGGATAATGAACATCAATTACATAATATACATACACAAAAGTACATACATATCCAATTACCAGAACCAAAATTAAGTAAAAAGACAACCTAAATTACCCTACAAATTTCACAAAATGAACACTCAATAATAACTAGCTCAATATCTATTCCATCCGCACATTCATAATAAAAATAACCTATTTCATCATAACTATAAACCTATTTTATAATAAAAATAAAACAGCCAAATTAAAAGACACCCAATTTAAAAAAAACAACCTAACATTCGTGTGCAGATGTGTGTGTTTTGTAGGTTGTTGTGTGTGTGCGTGCTACTGCTGTGAAAGAGAGATACAGAGAGATAGAGTGAGAACACAAATTAAACACCCATTGTAAAAAAAACAAATTTAAAACACCCAAAGTTAAACTGAAGCTGTCGGAAATAGATAAGAAGATTTATGATAAAATAGATTAGAATTTTTAACTGAAACTATTCGAAAACTTAAGTTAAAGATTTCAAGGTATAACTGATACTAATGGTTGATTCACTAGTTAAAAAATTCATGATAAAAATAATTTTAATTTACACCACAACTCATTTGATTCGTACAATTAAAAAAGGAAAATTAGACCCAATACATGGTAAGAGGTTGTTTGGAAACGAAACTATAGAAAGTGTCATCAAGCATTCCTTTTATAGGAAAGTGTCATCCACACACCCTTAAAGAAGGTCAAGCTAAGTTTAATGGTTTTTAGTTTGGTATTTTTCATAAAATCGGACAATGTCAGAAGTCAGTAATCTATTTCACCAATCTCACCAAGCTCAACCCAAGTGAAATGGGGCTTTTCTTCTTCTTTATCTAATTTAGGTATCTATCTATAATCACTATTATAAAGTAATAAATAGACAACACTTAAACCCCAACGTTTTTATAAAAAACGTTGTTATATTTTTTTTTATAACGTTTTTTAAGAAAATATTGTAAATACATATAAAAAAACGTTATCTATTTAAGCTTATAAAGTTTTTTTTAAACAAAACGTTATCTTTTAGAAAAACACGGAGTTATGCGCTGGGAGTCGGGTAAGAAAAAAAAACATGGAGGTTTTCATTTGTATCTTCTCCTTTTCGAAGTCCTCAAACTCTCCCAGTCTACTATGGTAAATCTCGTACCCAGCCATATCTAACTCCCTAAATCTCATTCCCAACCATATCTCTCTCCCTAAATGTCTCATATCCACCCTTAATATCTTATACAAGAGCCTAAATCTCCCATACCGAGTCAAGCCCTAATCGCGCATAGGAATTGCATCTGATGGGAGGCGGAATTAGTCGAAATCAGTCGGTGGGGGATTTTAGGACCGGAATCAGCCTAAATCTCTCATACCAAGTCAAGCCCTAATTTTGATGACGGAGGATTTAGATCTGCATCTGATGTGAGGCGGAATCAGTCGGTGGAGGATTTTAGGAGCGGTGGAGGGGGCGAATTGTTCAGACTCACGACGAACTTGGAATTGTCAGGTACGTTTTCTTTTGTCTTTGATCTGTGTTTTAGGCTTAGTATTAACTATTGTTTATTTGTTTGTTTTTGTTTGTTTTTCTTCTTTTTGATTGTTATAATTTCAGATAGTGTGAATCTCTGTCGATGATTCGATAATTAGGTAACTTTTTTTCTGTGTTGTATTTGTTCAAGCGCCATTCCATTTTTTATTTTTTAAAAAAATTTGTTTGCTGGTAATTTGACTATGAGTTTGATTTTATGAGTGGAGTCGAACTTTTTGCAGGAGATGATGATATCTTTGTGAGTTTTCCAGATTGCTTCTAATGTGGGATGTTGTGAATGTTTTGCACTACTTAGGTATGTAATTGGAATCTCTCTGTTTATAAGTTCTAGGAATGGGTGATACAGCAGATGGCAACCTCTTTTTTGTTTCAGTGGTTGCATCATTGTCGAATGGTAATGCAAATACTTTAGTGTAGTGACTGACCGTATCGAATGCTCTAGCTATGTATATCGAATGTTTTGTTTTGACTACATGAATTTCTATCTTGTGGAAGTAGATCACAATACTTATTCCACTCTCTTTCCTTTCTGTTTTTGGTTGAGGACATTCAAATTATTGAGCTGTTTGTGTAGCCTTACTGGCCATCCTGGTTAAATTGTGGAAATTCTTTGGCTCGTTTAACATGTGTTCTGGTTAATTTATTGATTAAAATATTGAAGCAGTCCTTTGATTTTGCTAACAATCTAATTTCTATAGGGTTTAGTTCTTACTTCATAGAAGTGAACAAATTTTGTAACTAACTCTCCAGTGAAATTGCAGGTTATTTATTCTGGTGCAGTTCTAGAGGTTTGCATGAGGAAACTGGTTTTCTATCCTGAAATTGTTGGTTTCATTGAAGAAGAAAAGGAAAAGTTCCCATCTGTGAAGGTTCATTATGCATATAATTCTCCACCAAAGTTGATCATGTTGGATGATGATGGAGAACATAAGGAGACCATAAGGTGATATTCATTTATTGACTTCTGTTGTTTACCTCCAATTGCCGAAAAATTTGGCCCAGTTGGCCTTGTTAAGCATTTAAGCTAATGTGTTAAAATTACATACGGTCGTGTATATCCCTATTCGGTCGAAGCTAGTATTTATATTCTTTTTCTCTCTTCCCAGCCTAGAGGAATAGAGTAAGAGCAAGAGGACTGTCCAAATTATTGGTCCAAGTTTTGTAGTTTCCGATGTCGACATGCACCTATACTTGAACTTTTTATACTTTGAATCATCGCTACTGGATCTGAGTTGATTCCACTGTAGTGGAGGTAAAAATGGCCATAGTCGAGTTGCAGCCTCTTCTCTCTCTTTCTTCCTTATCCATATTTGTTCCAATGAGCTTATTTTTGTAGAAGAAATGTAATGGATGATTTGTTTAGTGGGCTGATTAAAGATTTCTGTTGTCCTAATTATTTGTTTGGGGGTTAAATGTGAAATGTTAGCTAATAATGGCCGTTAATCAGGATCAATTTTGGACATAGTCCTCATTTAGTGTATGTAGATGGCAAAAATTGACATTTTTTTTGCAGGACGGAGGGGATATTAATTATTTTGACTTTTGGTGGTTTGGTTTTTGAGGAACAGGTCAAACAAAAGCAGAGAGGAGCTAGAAGGATGTTGATGCCTAGTGTGGAAGGGCAACCACGAAAAGATACTCTTGTCTGTTCATGAATCCATCGGAGAAATTTAAGTATTGAAGGTTCAGAAAACTGTGTTTTTCGTTAATGGCTGCCAATCGTTCTGATGCTTCAGCGCTTGCCTGGATTCTGGCAATTGAAGCCCTTGCGAGCTTCAGTGAAGTGGATACCTCTCTTTTAATTGGTATGCATTAGTGAAACCTTTTTTTATTTTATTTTCTTGATGAAAATGTTTTCACATTATTTTGACTTATACGAATTTGGTATTTATGGTATCTATCTGTATTACTCTAGATTTGGTAAAAAAGGTTCCTGGACAAATCTCGGATAATGTTGGGGAAAATGCAAGGGAGAAGGTTTCCTTAAGAATTTTAGAGAGTTTGTCTGCTCAGAAGAAAGGAGTCACAGGCAGTGTTTCTCCTAAATCTGATTCTGAAGTTGGTTTTGATCAATCAGAGAGTTCTGAGAATGTCCTTCGAGAAATATTGCCCAAGGTGATATATATTTTCAGTGTGTGTGTATGACATTTGAGTAAAGTAATTTGGAATGAAAATTATTATGGTTCTTGATTTGTTTTTTATTATTTATGTATCTGCATATGTTGTAAGTCTTCTGGATCAAGTTGGATAGATTCAGCAATGTTGAAACGGGATTTTGAGCCCTTTATTCAGTATAAAAGATCTTGTTTGCCTAAATCCGCATTGCAACAGGTATAAATATTATCTTTTGCACACTTATAAAATTCTTAAGTTGAAGTAAGCAATACAAAGTAATTTCCCTTGTGTTTGTTGTTTGGCATGTGTTTCTTCTTGACAAACAGCTGAAGGATGCTATACTTGAAGACAACCATTTAATTCCCACACCCCTGAAGGAAAGGAGTGGTTTGCTAATTACAAATCAATCTTATGGCAACACACAAAGATCTGAAGGGAGTGACAGTGATGTTCAAGAAATTTCGCCTACTAGAAACTCTTTATCTGCTAAGAGAGTGAGCAACATGGTGAAATTGAAAAGGTGCAGGAAGTTTTGAATCAACAAAATGTCGTTTTACCTCAAGAAACTGTAAAGCCACCAAGTACTGACAAAGTGGCAAGTTCAGGAGAAAAAAAAGATAAGTCTATTGCTTCTAATCACACCTTATGAGTCCAGAAGCAAGAAATCCAGTAGTAAGTTTCTTAAACTGAAGGTGCCTATGGTGCTATTGGTGCAGGATATGGTGGCGCAGGCTTTGGGCAAGTATGTTTTCTGTTTTATTCCAATTATCTTATCTGTAATTTAATTATGATATTGAAGTTGATATTCTAAAAGTTGGCATCTCTTGTACATTTACATCAGCCAAACTATTATTTCTTGCTGAAGCTTTAATATGGTTTATGCTTATCAATGTATTTAATTACACTTGTTATGGCTTCCCACTAATGGCCAAGGCTTTTTTGGATTGTGTTAATAAATATGACTTTCCATTAAACAACTTTTCTTCCTTTTATTTTATGAGAAATTGTTCTTATTTTAAGTGTTTCTTATTCTAAGATTATTTTGAAAATCTATTTTTGGGACAACTGATGAAGTCGAATTAAAGTTTATAAATAGGTAATTGGTCTTTTTGTGCATTGTATGTTTCTTAGTATGTTTTTTTCCTCTTTAGACTCTAGTCTCTATATGTAACAGTACTTTTATTTCTTAATAGGAGGAGTCATGAAGATTTAAATCTTTTCAGTATAATTCTTAATCAAGAAATTAGGAGGTTAACAAGACAGGTAACATCCTTCATCCTCATGTAGTTTTATTATATTAATTGCATAAAGCCACTATCAGCGTTCAAACCAAAAAAAGAACTATATAACTGAAATAACATGTTAGCCAGATTGATGTATAATGTATCAAGCTTCTATGCCTTGCATTTTCCCTAATGCTACCTCTATTCTTCAGGAACTTTTTCAAGGAGCACAACCCTGTTTTAGCCATTCTTCTGAATAGGTATGGTAATGCATTACTTTGGCACAGGGAATTTACTGTCATGTTTCAGTTGATGAATTGACTTTAGGAGTTGGACATAAAACTGTTTCTCTGTTTTGTCACATGGTTATGTTCAGTTGATGTTTTCTGAACTTCCAACTGATTCTATTTTAAATTCTTAGAAAGTCCATTTCTGATATTGCAGGAGAGATTCGTTCTTAAATGAACTACTGTTGTTGGAATGGAATACAAAGGAACATGATGCACGTGTAATCTCTCAGTATTCTGAGGCTGGACCCCTAGCCCATAACATAGTTGAAGTTCCTCATTCATATGGATTTGCATTCCTGTTTAGGGTTGGTGATGTTCTATTAATGGATCTTAGGGATGCTCATAACCCTTGTTGTGTCTACAGAACAAGCTTAATTTTTCTATCCACTGCTGTAGAGGAACTGAATTTTGTTGAAGAGTCATGTAGTTGATGAAGAATGTATTTTTGATATGGCTACCACAACCTTTTTTTTCTTTATCTACAACATTTTAAAAATGTTGTATAATTTGGTTAAAACCGTTGTCCGATATATTAAACTATAACGTTTTTATCCAGAAAACGTTGTGGAATCATACATTCTACGACGTTTTTAAGCATTTACTAATTTATAAAAAACAAATCTACAACGTTTATTTTCTTAAAAACGATGTGCTTAACTACAACGTTTTAAAAATTTTGTGTAAGGGTGTCAAATAGATGACACCCTTAACCACGATGTTTTTCTGACTGAAACCACAACGTTTTTTTCGCGTTACCTATTTACTATTTTGTAGCAGTGAATATCTATAATAATAAGATACAATAACGGTTCAGATTTATTCTAATTTTGCGAGTAAATCATGGGAAGACATATCAACTCTTCTTAAAACAATAATACCTCTTGGACCAAGGTCGTCACCTAATCAATCCCATTGTAAATTAAAATATAAACTCTTGAAAAACTGATGTAATATAGGTGCTTCTTCCTACTTAAAATATAAACTCTTGAAAAATGTAACTTTTATGTAAAACATTCATCAAAAACAGGAGGGAATAAAACATGATTTCCAACCACTACTTGCTCCAACACATATTACCAGACCCATCTTCCGTTTTAGGGATCAAAACTTCCCCTACATATGGGTATTGAAGGTACTTTAAATTTTCAAATTACCCTTTATAAGACCTCAACCCGAAGTTCCTTAATACTGTTCTTTTTTAGCTTTTAGTATTTCATTTTCTTTTAATATGCCAGACTTTTGATCTATATTAACTTCTTTCAGATGTTATTGTCTGATGTTTGAAATACACGTATGCTTTCTAGATTATCATAACCTACAATCAAGTGCACCAATTAACAGATTAGGAAAAGCTATGTTACCCCACCTTAATTGTTTAATCCAAATGTATATCTTTTTTTTTCTTTTTTCCTTCCAAAAGTTTTCTTGAAACATAAATGATCATAGAGAAAAATACTAATAGTACTAGTAACAAATGAGGGATCTGCCTAATTAAGGTTAGGTATTTATAACAATTTTTCGCTACGTCGTGTCTTACTCTCCTTGAACACATATACTGTCAGCACCAAAATCAAGTCAATATAATGTCAATATAATGCAAATAGTCCAATAGTGAGACACAACAGTAGTATATGAGTTCAGTTCAATTAAGAGGTAAGGAAAATATCAGTATTGACCATCATTCAACAATAATAATGATACTTTTTTGTGTAAATCATTCAACAGTAATTATTTCTTTTGCGCAAAAGCAATAATAATAACACCATGTAAAGCAGTCATTAACACCATGTATACACATAATAATCATTCAATCAAAATAATGAGCAAGGCTTACAGAAGCAGAGCAGTAAATACTTTCAAGAATGCCACTAACTTCTAAACACCATGTATTCCTTCAAGAATGTCACTAACTTCTAAACCTTCATTTTCCTATACCAAATAAATACAAATAACAATCAATTTTGAGCTTAAATAAATGAAAAAATAACAAAGATATTATCATAGCCTAAACAATATACTGAAATTAAAAAACATCAAGATTAAAAAAAAATATGAGTACCAATTTGTCCTAACTACTAATGAAAGATTTAAAAAATACATCCAAAAAGTTCCCATGAATATTGCTACTAATTTCAAGTAACATATTTGCGATTTCTTCAAAAAAAACAACCGAGAAGAAAAATTAAATCCATAATCACGCATTAAATCCCATAAAAGTTGAACAAAAAACCAAACCCATCCAAATTGGAACCTCGATCAACCGAAATATACAAAACCCGAAATCACTCAACCTTTAAAAAACCACCATTTTAATCAATAGTTCAGCATATAACAAAAATATGAAAATGTTAAACCATCAAACCCATTCGATAAAAGGCGGTTAAGGAATTCCTTCAAGAATCTCACAGTAATGCGAGATTCTTGGTGAGCCTACACTCTGTACACCCTGTAGGAAGGTCCTTCTTAATTCCCTTACCACAGAAAAGAAACCTTACATTTGACCATGTTTATTGTAGTCAAAAATTTATTTGATTTCCAGTTTTAAATTTGAATGGCTAGACTTATGCTAGGCCCTGTACCATTCAATTCTGTTTGACCCTCAATAAAATGTCAAATCACAACAGCAAACGAAGCTTAAATTACAATAGAAAGGATTACTAATTTCTTCGAAATGCTTATTATTATTCAAATTATATTATCATGCAGGCTCTTTTTGGATATTAAAATACAAATATCATTACAGTCTGTTAAATTTTCTACTTCAAGAATTCTAGTAGAGTCAATGTATTTATCAGCTTACATGGTATAGTTTGAAGATGTATACTCTTAAGAAACATAACCCAATCGATGGTGTAAAAGAAATAGTTCAACCTTCTTAGCAGTAAGATAAGCAGCTCTTATCCCACAAAGGACACACCTGCAAGTTTAATAAGCCAAGTTATTAAATCTACTATAAGCTAAAAACTACAGTATCATATTAAGTGAAAAATGATACTAACAACAACAAAAACAAAAAGAACCCACCCAAAATGGCATTATTTTTTATTTTAGCTTATTATAATTTGAGCTTAAGAATCTATAAGAAATAATTTATCGAACATGATATGTGCATTTTTTGTGTGGACAAAGTTCATAAGAATTTGTACATTCATTCTAAAATCCCAACATTACCACAATAACAGTCTTAATTTCGCATAAATCATTCCATTATTGCTTTTAAAGTCAAGAATTAGAACTTACCTTGCTATGGGTGATCAGCTATACAGTCCCAATCATCTGTGGAAGAACTGGATGAAAAGTTGAAATAGTTCTCATTGTTGACTGTGAAACCTGAATGTCTTTTGAGACAGAGACCTAAAATTTTTGATGTTTGATTTCAGGGGGAGAAGTTTTTGGGAAGTCTTGGGGGTATTTTTTCCAAAACTTGGAAGCCTCAATTTCCTCCTCGTTGCTATCTGAAATCAAAGGAAATTTGGACAGAGGGAACTTAAATTTTATAACCGAAACCAAAGGAAATTTCCTCAAGAAGAATTTTAATTTTATATCTTTTAAAAAGAACTTCGCTTACTTGGAAAGGCCAGGGAGGCTACAAAGAAATAGAAGAATGATAGCAAGAATGGCGGTGCAGAGGAGCTCAAAGGCTTAGACATTCACACCCAGAGAAAGAAAGACTAATCAAAGTAAGGCATACCAGCGGGCAGGTCACGAACAAATCGGCGTTCTCCAACAGCCAATCGCCGTTCTCCAACAGTCAATCGCCAATGTAATTGTAAGGGATTTGGAGGTGGAGGAGAGTACAAAGGAAGGAGAAGACGAAATGAGAAGGAGCAGAGGAATAAACGGGATTTGGGTAACGTGTAAGGGGGTTTGATTTGGGCGGTTGTTTTTTTGTGTGAAATGAAAGGTTAGCCTATGGATTAAGTTGTAAAAACTGAGATTCAATCTAAATCTTTAGATTCAAATTTGGCCCTGATTTATTATATATATATATATATATATATATATATATATATATATATATATATATATATAACTCTTTTATTATAAAAAAAATAAGAAAAATTAATTAATCAAATATTATGATTGAAATATTGTAAACATATTTTAAGCTGATAGGGCTCGACCATTTATCACATTTTGAGTCCACCATGTCGAATTGATTAAGACATCCACTACTATCAAAACATCTCGTTGGAGGTTGACATTTTTTTGACTAAGGGAGTGTATTCAATTAAGATTTTTAAAGACTGTTTTTAAATGACAGATTTTTATAGAGTTTGTGAATTTTAATGACTTTTAAAGACTTTAAAGGCTTTTAAAATGCCTTTTATAGACCCCATGAAATAAGTGACAGATTTTGATAGACTTTTTACCGAAATTTTGATAGACTTTTGTATACTTCTAATATATATTGCAGCTTATATTAATTGTTAATTAGCCCATGTGTACATCCTCTCCCTCTTTTTTCATGAACTAGAGGAAATCTCATTATTTTATTAAATTATTGTGGCATGAGATTTTATATATGTTGAAAGCATTCATATTATTCTACTCATTTTATGATAAATTTGGATACTCGAATACGAATAAAACTTTAGAAGCTACAAACGCAACACAAAAATTAAGTTCACTTTTCATTGAACTATATATATTATATATGAGTGCGTTTTTTTAGTAGGAGTATCAAACTCTGTTTTTCATAAAATAATGTCAATGAAAATCTATATGATCAAAAGTCGCAAAACTTCATACATGTGAGTAAATTTCCACCAAGTTATAGAAAATTTACCACAAATATTTTTAGTCGTCGATAAGCCACAAACAAAATTATCTTTTAACTAATTATTAATAGTTGCTAGTGAACCAAAATTGACCGTTAAAAAAATAATTATGCGACTTTTTAATTTATTTATGATGTTAGAAATTAATTAATTAAAATTCTACATAACTAATTTTTTAACAGTCGACCGTTGTTATCTTTTAACTAATTTTTTTATAATTTTGACGAGTTTTAGAATTTATCAAAATTCGTACATATATATATATATATATATATATATATATATATATATATATATATATATATATATAAAACTCAAAATTTACAGTTTGATTTTTCAAAGTCTTAACGAGATATTCCTATAATAAAAGTTTGTGTAATTTATCTAATTTTTAATAAATTTAGTAAAAAAAAAAATATAAACGGTTTATAATTTTAATAATTATATTTTCTAAAATTAGATTAATATATATTCATTTTAAGTTAAAAATTTACCAGAGAGCTTTGCGACTTTTGAATTTTCCATAAAATCTCTCTGGCAATTTCTTTACTGGCTATTTGAATTTTTACCTTTGTGTTTAATAGTTGGAAGTCTTTAGAAATAATGTCGACTTTGGATATTGGTTGATAGTTATAAATTTTCTTCTAAAGTCGGTCAAACTCTATCATTTGATAGCAATCTAAAAAATTTATGACATTTTGAATACCAAAAATACTTTTATATACTTTATAAAAGTCTCAATTTAATATCACATAACATTTAAAGACATTACAAAAGTTGTAATTGAACACCAGTAAACTTTTATAAACTCTTTAAATATTTTGATTGAATATAACCAAACTTTTAAAGTCTTTAAAAATTATTAAAAGTCTTAATTGAATATACCCTCCTAATTGATTATAAGGGGAGGGGTTGTTTAAATGAGACTGAACGACTCACAAGACTTGTGAATAGGATTGCCATTTTACTCAGTCCCAATTATATCTTAATCAGAAAAGCCCAATCAATTAATTTATTTATTTATTGCACTTAAATTTCCTCACAATTTATAAAACTAATTGATATTTTTTCACCAAGCAACGGAAATTTATTAATCATAATCATTAGATACAATTAAAGAAATAATATTAAAATGAATTCCATCCATCCAATATATAGAAACTTGGAACTCCATCTCAAGACCATGAACTAAAGGAAGAACACTAAAATCAATTTCATCCGTCCAATAAGCCTTATTATCCGCAAAACCCGAGATGGAAGAGATACTATGTGTGTGTCTAATTTGTTGAGATACTGCTCGAATTCTATTTAAAAAAGAATTGTTAATATAGAAGAGAAGAATTTCTATTTTTAATAGGAGTATTATTTTAGAAAGAAATTAATTTGTAGTAGGAATTTTATTTTAGAAGTGTCCTATTTTGAATAGAAAAAGAAGAATTGTGGGGTGTTTTATAAATAGAGTATTATATTGAGTTGTTGAAGTGTAGTACAATCAAAAGTCATGTAACATCCTAAGAGTTGAGAGAGGGTGTGAATGGTTTTTATGTTTGTGTGAGGGAGATTGATTTTACAGCTTTTATTGTAAGGCCCCAACTTTTATGAATAAAGATTAATTTTCTCGAAATATATTTTTGAATATTATAGTGTGGAGTTTGATATAATGTTATAATTGTGGTTAATATTTACAAATTTTGTAAAGTAAGCAACTGATTATAAAATATTCGATTGGTCGGAGAATATTCTTTTTGACGGGGAATATCCGTACGACGGCACGATCATTGGTGGACCCCACAACGGAATAACTGTCAGATATAGAAAGCGACAAAAATATCATTTTTACAAAATAACGGTAAAATTTTTACCGTTAACTGTTGAAATACCCGGTAATAAAAGTGCAGTAATACGCGTGGTTGCATAGTAGCACACAGTATTGTACAGTATCTTTGATTATTGATGGTTACGTAAGAAGTCACTACTCAATAATTGTTACAGTAATTACTATTCAATATTTTATTTTATTGATTCAATAATTGTTACGTTGATATTTTATATTATTGATTCAATAATTGTCATTGCACAGTATTTCAAAATATCAAATCAATAATTCATATTATTTGAATAATATTATTATTTGTATTATTGACAATGTCTAAAAAGTTCTGTCGAGAAAAGGGGTTTGGTCACCTAATTGCGCGCTAATAGGGAGAAATCCTTATCGGAAAGCCCCCTCTTTCCTGGGAACGACCTGGTTGTCAATATTAAAATTTTGTAATATTATTTGTGAATAATTAATTGTTGATATATATAATAAGAAAATATTTATTCAATGTGGATTTAAACTGAGGAATTTTTAGCATGTGACATTTGTTGAAAGTTGGTATTTTATCTTTTTCGATAAAATAATTCATTCAAATATATTATTAAAATATTACATTATAGCAGTATGATGTGATTATATAATAATATGTTTTTTTATAATTTGAATGGTAACATTATTATAGTAAAATTATGGTATAAAAGTAAAAGGAGGTGGAAGAGAACAAATTGAATCTGAATTCCTAGGATGTAAGCGATGATGTAATCGGACGATGAGGTAAGCGATGATATCATCGGACGATGAGGTAAGCAATGATGTAATATGATCGATGATATAAGCGATGATGTTATAAATTATGGCGAAAAGACTATTTTACCTTTACTCTGCCAAGCCTACAAATAGAAGCTCATTTCTTCACTATTTTTCACCAATTCATTCAAGCTATAGAGAGAGAAAGCATATAGAGAATAAGAGAGAAAGAAGAATAGTATTCTGTTACTATACTATTACAGTATCCAATTTCCTACTAAGGTAAGGGATATTATTTCTTTCGTATTCGTAAGTGATATTATTCTTGTTCAATATTCGTAAGAAATAATATTTTTTTCCATACTCTGTAGTATGTAAGTAATATTATTTCGTTTTATATTTTTAATTCTACACTTATGTTGATAAGTATTGCTTCTATACTCCATAAAATTAGTAGAATATCCTTGATATTTGCGCTTCATCCAGTATCTTTTTATGAAAATATTATTCTGAGCATTCTTGATAAGTTTTAACCTTTTTATGCCTGAGTACTATTCATGGGATACTATTCACCCGTGGTACTATTTATGATAAAAATTGATTTCTCTTCGATCCAAATCATTTTTGATACAATAGTATTCTTGAATTTTACTCCACAAAGTAGTATCATGTTGATAATTTGGATATTTTTAAATTCTGGATAAAATAAATTATACATCTTTAAAATTTATCCTTTACTTTTATTTAATTGAATTCTTATATCATTGTCATCATCTTCATGCTTATATTGTGATGAAAGTCATCTATGACTTAAGTGCATAGATGGACTATTGATTGGTATGATTATGACTAAGGATTATTCGGTATAATCATGACCGTAATGTTACAAATGATGTGATAAAAGTCATCATTGGCCCGTAGTGCATTGATGGACAGTTGTTGGTATGATCATGACCATTGGTGATACTAATGATTATCCTTGGCCCGTAGTGTAGGGATAATTCGATGATGTGGATTATTTATTAAGCCGAGTCTCAGCGATAAAACTGTTGATAAATTTTTTAAATCATAAAAGATAGTAGATATCATGCTCTACTTGACACTTCTAGTGGATTGTTTGTTCCGCTTCAATTAAACTTGATATTTATTATTTTTTATCAATTTAACACTGTTGAAGGCTAACGATAATTTATTCTGCATTATCTTAGTCATAATATTTCTTATTGGGCACCCTTTGCTTTCCTTGTTCTCTTCAGAAAATGAGAATATAGCTGGGACTAGTCGGGAAACGGAGTGACGGTCTAGATGTTTGCATTAGTAGTCATCACTATTCTGTGAAATAGTGTGATAATAAATGTAATGAGGACTTATTTTGAGTTTTAATACTGTCTAGAAGATAATATTTGTATTAAAACTCACAGCTTATGTTGTGTCGTATTCTACACGACACTTAACAGTTGTATAAATTAAGTTTGTATTTATATTTTGTACCATGTATTTGACGACTCAGAATGGATGATGTATACCTATTTTGGGGGCGTCACAGTTGGTATCAAAGCTTAGGGATATGATCCCTGGCTAAGATGTGAGACTAGAACTAAGGGGAGAGACGGAAAAATCTTTTGCTAGTATGACCTACCTAAGTTTATTTGTTATTTATTTAGTCGATCATAATATATGGATAATATATGGCATGTCAATTAAATCTTGTTTTGTAGCAGTGTTTGAAAATGGCATCCGAAAATGTTGAGTTAAGCAATGGAGCACATGAGACTATTGAGTCATCACTGATCAATACCCAGGATAATGTGCATCAGGAAGGCAATAATCCTTAGGTGAACAACAATACTGACCAATTGGCGAACGACGGAATGTTTAGGAGCTTTCTGCAATTCATACAACATCAGGCAAGAGAAACTCCTATTCAAAATGCAGGTGGAAACACTGGCAACTCTCGGATGGTCACCACTAAGCAGTTCAAGGAGCTGGGACCACCGGAGTTTTTGGGAGAGCCAAAACCACTGAAGGCGGAGGCATGGATAAAACAGATCACCAAGATATTTGATGTCTTGGGATGCTCCGAGGAGCAAAAGGTTCCCTTTGCCATCTTCATGTTGCGAGGAGAGGCAGATTACTGGTGGAAATCTGTAAAGCGTACTCAACCTGCAGCACTGAAGATGTCTTGGGAGAAGTTCTAAGAAATGTTCAACGACAAGTACTTTCCCAAAAGTATTCGTCATATGAAGGAGATAGAGTTTATCAAGCTGAAACAAAATAATATGACCGTGTCACAGTACGAAGATAAGTTTGCCGAGTTATCCCGGTTTACGTCTCACTTGGTTGATAATGAGGAAAGAATGACGCGGATGTTTATAAGAGGTTTGAATCCCAAGATACGTCAATACCTAATTTCTCACAAACTGTGTTTGTATTCAGATGTTGTAAATAGGGCTTAGTTATTGGAACATGATAATGAGTCAACACAACCAAGAGATAGCAGTCGACAAAATAATAATACTAGTGGTAGCAGTCATCGAAGCGGTGACAACAAACGTGGAGGAAATCAACATGCCAGAAATGGTAACCACTTCGGTGGCAATCATGGTGAAGACAATAGAAGCAAAAATTTTAAGAAGAGAAAATTTAATAATGATGAAAAGATGTCAGCACCATCACCTGTTGTTAAGGAAGGAGAACGACCACTGGCCGTATGTTACAAATGCGGAGGGGAGGGACACATCAGTCCAAACTGTACGCAGCAGTCCAAAGCATGTTATAATTATGGAAGAGAAGGTCACCTAGCCCGATTTTGTCATGCACCAAAGTCAAGTCCAGCTGGGATGGAGGCATCAAAGGTCGTCCCAGACAAGACAAAACCGGTAGTTCAAGGGAGAGCGTTTGTCGTAACCTCCCAAAAAGTGAGGAATCCGAACGAGGTAATCACGGGTAAGCTAATCATAAACTCTAGTGAAGTCTATACCTTATTTGATACCGGTTCTACCCATTCTTTTATTTCTCCTACTTGCGCTCAACGTTTAAATTTAACTCTGGAGAAATTAGACTTTGACTTATCTGTTGAAACTCCGTTGGGAGAAACCTTCATTACATCCACTGTTTATAAGTTTTGTTTGATTCAAATCGGTAACCGCACGTTACCTGTCGATCTTATCTCTTTGAAAATACTTGCATTTGATGTGATTTTAGGGATTGATTGGTTAACTACTCATCATGCAAAAATCGATTATTTTTGTAAGGTTGTTAGTTTTCATATTCCTAACCAACTTATTATGTGAATTCAAGCAACTAAACCACTAAAGTCAATCACTATCATATCAAGCCATAAATCTATTCGTTTATTGAAAAACGGATGTCAAGCTTTCTTAGCCCATGTCACAGATTTAAACAAAAATACGTCAGATTTGAATGATATTTCTATTGTTAATAAATTTCCTGACGTATTCCCTGAAGAACTTCCTGGCCTACCCCACTACAAAAAAATGGGCCTTCAGCAACAACCAATTTTCGTTGCTAAAGGTGCCAAATTTCGTTGCAAAAGGATTTTGGCAACGACTTTAATGTCGTTGCGTCTTTCATTGCGTAATGAGCGTTGCTAATTGTTCCGCAACAAACATTTTTTTTTCGTTGCCAAAAGTAATATATTTTGCAACGAAATTTGGCTTTCGTACAGAGACATCGATCCTTTAGCAAAAAAATGTATTGTTGCAGAATAATTAAAATTTCGTTGCTAAAAACCTCATTTCGTTTCAAAAGTTTGCTAATTTGCAACGAAATGAACTCTTTTTTTTTGCAACGACCATGTATTTTCGTTGCAATTAACACCATTTTGCAACGACATTTTTCGTTGCAGTAAATTATGAAAATTGTTGCCTAAGCTTGCTTTTGTTGCGAAATGTAAACATTTTAGCAACGATTTTCGTTACTGATTATATTATTTGGCAACGACATTATGCTGAATCAGCAACGAAAATGTTTGTTGCTAGTTATTTTTCAATAGCAACGAAAGTCGTCGATTAGCAACGACATTATATGTTGTCGTTTCTTTATATGTGTAACGAAAGTTGATATGATTTGTAACGATTAAAAATGTTGCCTTTTATGTTAGTATTAGCAACAATATCCTCTGTTGTTATTAGGTTAATTTTTCGTTGCGAAATATTATATTTTTAATGTCATTAGCAACGAAAATTTGTTGCTAAATGTATAAAAAATTGTTGCTATATTAAAACTTGTTCAATGCTTTGGTAACGAATTATATTGTTGTCAAATCAAAATTTGACATTATTTTTGTGTACCTGGCTGGCTCAATGTCACCATAGCAAATAATGACAAAAATATAAAAAATTAAAATATTATTAACTTAATAAAATCACCCACTACATAATCATTCATTATATTTACAATTAACCATCTAAAGCTATCACAGTTCTTCAATCAAAGTATATATCTACATATATAGAGAGTACACTTCATAATTTCGTCCCTTGTCTTCCGTAAACGTAGCATGAAAATTTGATACCCATTATTGTAAGGCAGGTCATAGAAACAGTCTTCCTGCACATTTAAAAATAATAATAAGTCAGGACACTGGTCTCCTTAGGTTTTAGCTCAGTAAGGCTCATAATTTGATAAAATAATTTCAGCCTAAAATTACACTAATAATGCCTCTATAGTCTGCACAACATTGTCTTAACTAAGTAAAACGCTAAATGTGTACTTGATATTGGCATACTGCATTCAGTGTTGTGTAAACATTCATACTAGTGTCACTATTTAAAGTAGAAAGCACTCTCATAGGTTTCTGCATGAATATAAGAAGGAAGTAGTGAAATCCTCTGTCATATATTGGAGTCTATCCCAAAATCCATCTTTTTACAGTATTTCAAATGGAATAGGTATCTGTAGGCATTTATTATATCTCCGTGTTTCTGTCCAAAAGAAAATCTTTTCTATTATATTACAGAACTATGTTTCAACCTGAACAAGTTCCATTGGGTTTACCAACATTTGTATTTCTAGAAATGTAGTCGGACCAATATCAGTGGGTAAAAATGTGCATTTGACAACAAAAACCACTTTGTTAAGGTTCCTTTATAAACAGAACCAAAACTACCTCTGCCAGTCAAATTTTCCAAAGAGAACCCATCAGTTGCTTTGAAGAATAAACGACGTGGTATGGAACCTTGAAAGGAAATCGAAAAACTGATTATCATTTAATCCCACTACCAATATTACTTCAGGGAAAAAGGGATTTATTTTAATAGGTCAGTGCAGAAGGGAAATTATGATCATAAAGGTGCTAGTATCTATATTATTAATAAGACATTTGATAAATTTTATTGGTTCAAATTTGATGGAGGGGTAGAGTAATCTTTCTTGGGCAACAATGGTTGTAGATTATCTAGCACAAGTGATACATGATCTTTCCGACCAGCTTCCCTTAACTTTGAAATCGTACACTCTCTCTCTTGTTATGTGCTAAAAACACATCTAATTTTGTCTTCAGTTGAAATAGCGAGTATAATTTAGCACTAAAGATCAAATCTTTGGAGCCTGAGCCATCTCCCCTAAACACTTTCCATCTATTATGCAAGCTAAATGCCTGTATTCATTCACAGAAATACACTATCAGTGCTTTTGTCACGAATTGAAAAGATACAATACAAAAAACAAGAGTTTTGGGAAATTATCAATACCTTTTGGCGAAGAGTGACGATTGGATTTCCAGCAGCATCAAAAATTACATGACGGTCATGAAGAGTAAAAAAGGATCCTTTCACTTTGAACAAAATGTTGCCATTTATGTCTTTAACCTTAAAGTTGTCGTCTCTAACAACTGCAAGATTAACAAGATAAGGAGCACAGAAATGGGGACTAATTATGGAAGTTATGAACACAGAGTAATAGTAGTCGTCTTAGGTTAGAGCCTTGTTTTGTTTTCAGATGCTTATATTAAATATATGATATATGTGTGTGCGTGTGTATACATAAAAACCGTGTCTTAGATTGAAGTCATGAAGTATAAGGATATATAGAGCAGAGCTGGCGTGAAAGATTGAAGAAAGATTTGTCCACGGGACCAATTCAAAGTGCAAGTAGTCATCGAACATGCAAGTGCTTGGTAATTCAGTAGTTAATAAGATGCAAGTCATGAAAGTGCTCATGTCTTTGCAGGCAAACTAACATTTGATAACTGTTTGTTTATATTATTTTGGTTTTAATGATGACGAGTTATTTTGTAGTGTTATTATATTTTTACAGGCTCTAGAATTTGGATTGCATAAAAATATTTAGGAAATACATTTAAAGCTGTTTATTGCTAAACTGATCAACTGTTCCAACGAATAATGTTCAAAAACATTTTCGCCTCAAACTTTCTCTCTCAATATCTAATTGTTGCAGGCACATGTTAGTCATTTCTTTAATCTAATGTTGCCCACTATATCATTAAGCATTCTATTACCCATTAAAGGATTCGGCTGAAGCTGCTCAACATTTATCATGGAAAGTGCTTCAGGCAAACTAGCATTTGATAAGTGTTGGTTTATCAAATGCATGATCCACATTAATCCCACTACCAATATTACTTCAGGGAAAAAGGGATTTATTTTAATAGGTCAGTGCAGAAGGGAAATTATGATCATGAAGGTGCTGTTATCTATATATTAATAAGACATTTTATCTATATTTAACACATTTCACTTACTGACTATTGCACAATTTTCCAACTATCCACACTAATCAATCCTAATACATTCAACATTAACCTTCAATTTCAGAAAATTATAAAAATTATTGGTACCTAACAATAATTGAAATATGTATAAAGGTGTGAACGCAATCAAACTCACACTGCCCACCTATGCATACTAACACTGGAGATTAGTTTATAGCATGAATAACATAAAGACCTCAAATTTGATTAGTGCCAAAAGAACATATTAATCTATAAAAATTTATTGCATCAATAAGAATATGGTTGGAGCCATTTGAAGCAGAAGACACCGATTCGGCATTTGCTTCAGAATTATCATCAACCAAACAAGAAACTACCAGAACCCCAAACAAACAATTCGATGTTTTTATCAGGTTATGAGAAATCTCCAGTCTGTAAACCAGAACCGGGAACTATAAATATATATTTTTGTTGGATTATCATAAACAGTTCAAATATTGATGCAAAAAGCAAAATAAAAAAAATAAAAAACAAGTTAAAGGGAAAGCTACACACCAGAGGATGGATAATTTACCTGTAGGATTTGAGGGAACCCAAATTGGGCCTGAAGAAATTAGTGCAGGGGATGGAACAAAAACGATTACGAGTATAACCGTATCCGGTTGAAGCCATGTAGAAACTAGAAACTGTTACTACACATAGTACTCGCCGAGCTCTCCCCATCGAACCTTGCTAGGCTGATTATTTGGGGTCAATCGGCACCGAAATTGCCATGTTTGCGAGAGGGAAGGGTTTGTCAGTGCAAATGGGCCACATCAAAATAGCTATTTATTTATTGTGCTAGGGCATTTAACAATCTGGCCTATGTCACACCTTATCCCCCAACTTTAGACGGGCTAAAATAGGATGTTTCTGTATTGGATTTGGTCATGCTTTTCACTATCATATAATAAGATTTTATTTTTAAACGAATATTTTATAAAAAATAAAAACTTCAACGACTGCCGTCGAGAATAAATACTCTCACATTTAATTTGGGAAAACTACTGAACGCCATTTGAAATGGCGTTGATTTTTTGGATTTTTTTGGCTAAAAATCAGAAAGGTAACCAACGCCACTTTAATTTTTTTTAAAAAAAAACGAATTTAAAAAAAATTATCTTAATTTTTTTAAAACTATTTTATTTTTTAAAAGAAATTAAAAATAAAATAAATTTTTGATCCAATGCCAAACTAACCGACATTGTAACTTTTTTTTAAATTTTTTTATGAAGCAAATTTGTAAAAAAGAAGAGTAAGATGTAACATCACTTATTTGACGTTGGTATCTCTTTTTTTTTTTATTTCTTTGATCTCTTGTACTTGTTTACAAACATCAATATTTTTTTATGTTTATTCTCTGTCATCAGCGTTGGAAATGAAGGAGTATATAAGACTTCAGCTATAAAAAAATAAAAATAAAAATTCTAACGCCAATTAAAGTGACGTTGCATCTTACTCTTCTTTTTTATAAATTCATTTTTTTAAAAAAATAAATAAAATAGGTATAAAATTGATATTACATTAATATGAGTCAAACTAACTTATTAGGAATGACTTATAAGTCATTTTTAAATAACTTTATTCTGTTTTGGTTCATAAAACATAATAATTTTTTCTTCATCTTTTATGTTGTCTCTTAGAACCGATAGTATTATAATTTAATTTTATAATATATTTGAAAAAAGGTAAAAGGAGAACTAGGAATAGCTAGGGGTATATCATTACTATTCTTCTTTTTATATTTTATTTTTAGACTTAAAAATATGTTCATGATTTAAGTTACTCTCTCCGTCTAAGAATAAAATTTCTTATTATTTTATATAATCTCAAGTTAAATATTTACTTATATTCAATAATCTATTTTTTTACAATAATTTGTGTGTAATATCCTTAGTATTAAATGTCATATTTTTATTATTTATAAATATTTATACAATATCACTAGTTATGTATAGAAAAATATCACTAGTTCCAGGCCTCCCGCCCAAATATACCCAACCTCATAATCTATACCGTTGATCGCAACATTGGATGACACGGATTGAAATGGATTTCCCCAAGCCACTACAGGCTGTAACGACATTAAAAATTACTCATTTGCCCCTCATTTGCTCATGTGCTACATTGTCTACCGCTCTATTCCACAAAAAAGCATCACTATCTTATTATTTTTCTCCTTTTTTTGTCATGATCAATGTATGATATTTAAAAGTTTTAACGTAGTGTAAAGTTATTTACTTTATAATTTATTAAAAGAAATAGTCGATATTGTAAGTTACTTAAAAAGTGTTACTAAAAATAAATTTTTTACTATAAAAAATTTAATGTATTTATATTACAATTTATATTTACCACAATTAATTCTGAAAAAATTATTTAGAATACAACAGTGACCATTTTTATCTCTCACTAAAAAAGTCAGAACAATAATATATAGTGAGCAATAATTCATTCATTAATAAATTTTTTTCCTCTACCGTGTCAAAAAATATGTTGATGCACATATTCGAACCCATAACCTCCAGTTTGAAATATTGATCCAATGACCATCCGAGCACTTGGGCTTAATTGCTATTATTTTGGAAGAATTATTATTATTATTACTATTATTATTATTATTATTATTATTATTATTATTATTATTATTATTATTATTATTATTATTATTATTATTATTATTACTGTTATTGTTATTGTTATTATTAGTACTATTATTATTATGATTGTTATTATTAATATTATTATTATTATTATTATTATTATTATTTTTATTATTATTACTACTACTATTATTATTATTACTGTTAGTATTTTTTGAATTTTAGTATTTTTTGAATTAGTATTTTTAGTATTTGATGTAAATATGTAATTAGTATTTTAGTGTCGGGTAAGTGACTTTTAGTATTTTGATATGTTATACAACTATGGTAAAATTTTAGTATTTTGATATGTTATACAACTATGGTAAAATTTTAGTATTTGAGTAAGATTTTAGTATTTTAGTAGTTGAATTTTAGTATTTTGATTAAATGATGTAAATATGTTATGATGTAAATATGATGTAAATGATGTAAATATGTAAATATTATAATATGTTATGTTATGATGTAAATGATGTAAATATGCTATGATTTTAGTATTTTAATGATGTAATTTGAATTTTTGTTCTTTTGATTAATTAACAAAATAATTTAAATTTTAGTATTTTAGTATTTTTAAATTTTATTATTTTTTAATTTGATTTTTTTAGTATTTTAATTTTTTTTAAAATAGTATTTTTAGTATTTGATGTAAATATGTAATTAGTATTTTTAGTATTTTAGTGTTGGATAACTGACTTTATAATAAAAAATCTTTATAGCTTAGTTGGTTTGAACATTTGTTTAAGGAGAATGGGAGGTCTAGACTTCAATTTCCAAGGAGAGAATTATTTTATTTTATTTTTAAAAAAGCCCACAGGTCGGGTAATAGTAATAATAATTATAATAATAATAATAATAATAATAATTATAATAATAATAATAATAATAATAATTATTATTATAGTAATAATAATAACAACAATAATAACAATAATAATAGTAACAATAATAATTATTATAATAATAGTAACAATAATAATAAAAATAACAACAACAACAACAACAACAACAACAATAATAATAATAGAAATTATAATAATAGTAATAATTATAATTATTATAATAATAAAAATAATAATTATAAGATTAGTAATAATTATTCTAACAATAATAATAATAAAAATTAATAATAATAGTAATAATAATAATAATAATAATAATAATAATAATAATAGTAAATATAATAATAATTATAATAATAGTAATAGTAATAGTAATAATAATAAAAAATATAGCACATGAAGCATGAAAAAAATTTAATAATGACTTATAAGTAAAAAAAAGTTAAAATTTAAATTATTGTCAAGCACTAAATAATAACAAATGACTTATAACTTAGTTTAACCAACTTATAAGTCCTTGCCAAACACCCTCTAATACAAGATATAAAGAGAAATTAATATTTGATTATAAAAAAAATTATAAGTCAAGAAAAAGGAGAATTTGAAAAATGGGAGTTAAAAAAAATTTACACACCATTGGTGCAACTTTATTATTATTGTTATTGTTATTATTATTATTTTTATTATTATTGTTATTAGTACTATTATTATTATTATTATTATTATTATTGTTATTATTATTATTATTATTATTATTATTATTATTATTATTATTATTATTATTATTATTGTAGTATATAACTTCTTGAGATTATATTAATGGTATGTAGTGAAGGAGAAGAAAGAAATATATGGGAAAAATCTCATGTTTTGATATAAATATTAATCCTTGCAAGATATTAACAGATAACTTGTGTTGCTCCAGCGGTCAAATGACCAAAGTAACAAATGATAGGTCACATGTTCGAATATTTTTTCGCATTTTGATATAATTTTTAAATACTAAATATGAATATTTTTTGACAATTCTCCGAATAACGAATATTGTCTTACAAAAATATGTTTATTGGGATTATCTTAATTTAAGACAACATTTTAATAGTCGTTGCAAAAAGTTATATAAGATATGCAACGAAAATAAAAATTGATGCCAATAAATAGATCCATATTAGGCAACGAAATATAGCAACAAAAATTTTTTTGTTGCCCACGATGAGGAGAAATCAAGTGGTTAGAAATTTTGCAACGAATTTCTAACGAATTTTGTTTTCAAAATTTGCAACGACTTATGAATTTCGTTGTAAAAAGTGAAAGCCTGACACAATCTGCAACGAAGGATAAGTTTCGTTGCTAGATATACACTTTTAGCAATGACTTATAAAGCTGTTGCCTGAAAAATCGTTGCTAAAGCCCCATTTTTAGCAAAAAAAAAAATTTCGTTGCTCACGATGACGGGAAATCAAGTGGCCGAAAATTTTGCAACGAATTTCTAACGAAATTTTTTCCCGCCAATGAATTAGCAACGAAATTTTGCAACGACTTATGAATTTCGTTGCAAAAAGTGAAAGCCTGACACAATCTGCAACGAAGGACAAATTTCGTTGCTAAACATATACTTTTAGCAACGACTTATAAAGTCGTTGCCCAAAAAATCGTTGCTAAAGACCCATTTTTTTTGTAGTGCCCCCAGAGTGAGAAATTCAATTTTGTATCGACTTTGAACCCGGCACAAAACCCATTTCCAAAGCCCCATATCGAATGGCTTCTATTGAACTTCAGGAGTTAAAAATCCAACTGCAAGAATTGTTAGACATCGGTTTCATTCGTCCTAGTACGTCTCCTTGGGGTGCTCCTGTTCTAGTCGTAAAGAAGAAAGATAGAAGTATGCGACTTTGTATTGACTATCATGAGTTGAATCATGTCACCGTAAAAAATAGGTACCCGTTACCTCGCATTGATGACCTATTTGACCAGTTGCAAGGTGCCAAATTCTTTTCAAAGATCGATCTTCGTTCTGGATATCATCAGTTGAAGATTAAAACTGATGACATTTTAAAGATTGCTTTCTGAACTCGGTACGGGCATTACAAATTCCTAGTCATGTCTTTTGGATTGACTAATGCTACTGCTGCCTTCATGGATATGATGAACCGAGTATTCAAGGAATATTTGGATCATTTTGTCGTTGTCTTTATTGATGACATCCTCATATACTCCAAAAGTCGTGAAGATCATGAGCAACACTTGAGGCTGATATTCCAAAAGCTTTGTGAAAATAAGCTATATGCCAAGTTGAAGAAATGCTAGTTCTGGCTTGAGGAAGTAGCATTCCTTGGGCACGTGATATCAAATCATGGAATATCTGTTGACCCAGTAAAGATTGAAGCAATTCAAAGCTGGGAGCAACCTAAGTCAGTGACCGAAGTACGTAATTTTCTGGGCTTAGGTGGTTATTATCGGAGATTCATGGAAGGATTTTCTCGAATCGCTACTCCATTAACTCAGCTAACTCGGAAAGATATAAAATTCGATTGGAGTGAGGAATATAAGAAGAGTTTTCAAGAACTCAAGAGGAGACTCATTTCAGCACCTGTTCTGACAATATCATCTGGTTCGGAGGGATATGTCATCTACAGTGATGCTTCAGGCAGAGGTTTAGGATGTGTTATCATGCAACATGGGAAAGTCATAGCCTATGCCTCGTGACAACTCAAAGAATATGAGAAGAATTTTTTTACTCATGATCTAGAGTTGGGAGCTGTCGTTTTCGCACTTAAAATCTGGAGGCATTACCTGTATGGGGAGAAGGTGGAGATCTTTACGGATCATAAAAGCCTCAAATATTTCTTCACTCAAAAGGAACTCAACATGCGGCAACGACGTTGACTTGAACTGTTGAAAGATTATGATCATACTATTCAATACCATCTTAGAAAAGCGAACGTGATAGCTGACGCATTGAGTAGAAGATCATATGCGGGTATGAGTGCTATATTGTCAACGCAAATGGCCATTTTGTATGACTTGCAAAGGATGGAGATAGAGATAAAGACTCCAGGGACCCATGTGATGATGGCAAATATACGAGTAGAACCGACTTTAATCGATAAAGTTAAAGTTGCTCAAACTACAGACTTGGAGCTAATGCGTATGAAGCAGAAAGTGCAAGAAGGTGCTATTCCGAAAGCAAGAATCGATGAAGAAGGAATACTTAGAGTCAACTCCAGACTTTGTATTCCTAACGACTCTGATTTGAAGTATAAAATCATGATGGAGGCGCACAACACACCGTTTGCAATCCATCCTGGAAGTACCAAAATGTATCACGATCTTCGACATACATTTTGGTGGAGCAATATGAAGAGAGAGGTAGCGGAGTTTGTCTCAAGGTGTTTAATGTGTCAACGTGTCAAGGCGGAGCATCAAGTGCCAAAAGGTCCTTTGCAACCACTTAAAATTCCAGAATGGAAGTGGGAGCACATTACCATGGATTTCGTTACTGGTCTTCCCAAGGTTTCTCAAGGCATAGATGCGATTTGGGTCATTGTTGATAGATTGACCAAGTCTGCTTATTTCTTACGTATACGAGAAACTTATTCACTTGAACGTCTTGCTCGTATGTACATAAATGAGATTGTAAGATTGCATGGTATGCCAGTATCCATAGTTTTTGATCGAGACCCAAGATTCACTTCACGATTTTGGGTCAGTTTGCAAAAAGCTATGGGCACAGATTTACGATTTAGTTCGGCATATCATTCTCAAAAGGACGGGCAGTCGGAGAGGACTATTCAAACTCTTGAAGATCTATTAAGACTTTGTGTTCTTGACTTCAAAGGGAGTTGGGACAAGTTCTTGCCATTGGTGAAATTCTCCTACAACAACAGTTATCAAGCAAGTATTGGCATGGCTCCATTTGAGGCGTTGTATGGATGCAAGTGTCGTTCTCCAGTATGCTGGGACGAGGTGGGTGAAGCAACGTTGTTGGGACCAGAATTGGTGCGCATGACAACAGAAAAGATTCAAATGATCCGAAAACGTATAAAAACCTCACAAGATAGACAAAAGAGTTATGCTGATCTTCATCGAAATGACGCGGAGTTTAATATTGGAGATCATGTGTTGTTACGGGTTGCCCCATGGAAAGGAGTTATGAGATTCAAAAAGAGAGGAAAGCTCAATCCTCGATTCATTGGCCCTTTCGAAATCCTCGATCGAGTAGGAACTGTGGCTTATAGATTCGCCTTATCGCCAAGTATGTCTCATTTTCATAACGTTTTTCACATATCCATGTTACGTAAATATGTGGAAGACCCGAACCACATTATTGAGTTAGAACCAGACGAAATAGCAGAAGATTTAACGTATGAAGAGGTAGATGTTAAAATCTTGGATAAGAAGGAACATATTTTACGCTCTAAGGTTATACCTCAAGTCAAAGTTTTATGGAGAAACCACGATGTTGAGGAAATGACCTGGGAGTTAGAATTTGAAATGAAGTCAATGTATCCTCACCTCTTCGACATACCAGGTACGTACCCTAATTTCGAGGACGAAATTTCATAAGAAGGGGAGGTTGTAAGACGCCAACTTTTATGAATAAAGATTAATTTTCTCGAAATATATTTTTGAATATTATGGTGTGGAGTTTGATATAATGTTATAGTTGTGGGTAATATTTACAAATTTTGTAAAGTAAGCAAGTGGTTATAAAATATTCGATTGGTCGGGGAATATTCTTTTTGTCAGGGAATATCCGTACGACGGCACGATCATTGGTGGACCCCACAACAGAATAATTGTCGGATATAGAAAGCGATAAAAATATCATTTTTATAAAATACCGATAAAAGTTTTACCGTTAACTGTTGAAATACCTTGTAATAAAAGTATAGTAATACACGTGATTGCATAGTAGCACACGGTATTATACAGTATCTTTGATTATTGATGCTTACGTAAGAAGTCACTACTCAATAATTGTTACAGTAATTACTGTTCAATATTATTATTTTATTGATTCAATAATTGCAACGTTGATATTTTATATTATTGATTCGATAATTGTCATTGCACAATATTTTAAAATATCAAATTAATAATTCATATTATTTGAATAATATTATTATTTGCATTATTGACAATGTCTAGAAAGTTCTGTCGAGAAAAGGGGTTTGGTCACCTAATTGCGCGCCAATAGGGAGAAATCCTTATCGGAAAGCCCCCTCTTTCCTAGGAACGACCTGATTGTCAATATTAAAATTTTGTAATATTATTTGTGAATAATTAATTGTTGATATGTATGATAAGAAAATATTTATTCAATGTGGATTTAAACTGAGGAATTTTTAGCATGTGGCATTTTTTGAAAGTTGGTATTTTATCTTTTTCGATAAAATAATTCATTCAAATATATTATTATAATATTACATTATAGTAGTATGATATGATTATACAATAGTATGTTTTTTTATAATTTGAATGGTAACATTATTATAGTAAATTCATGGTATAAAAATAAAAGGAGGTGGAAGAGAACAAATTGAATCTGAATTCCAACGATGTAAGAGATGATGTCATCAGACGATGAGGTAAGTGATGATGTCATCAGACGATGAGGTAAGCAATGATGTAATATGATTGATGATATAAGCGATGATGTCATAGATTATGGCGAAAAGACTACTTTACCCTTACTCTGCTAAGCCTACAAATAGAAGCTCATTTCTTCATTATTTTTCACCAATTCATTCAAGCTATAGAGAGAGAAAGTATAAAGAGAATAAGAGAGAAAGAAGAATAGTATTCTGTTACTATACTATTGCAGTATCCAATCTCCTACTAAGGTAAGGGGTATTATTTCTTTCGTATTCGTAAGTGATATTATTCTTGTTCAATATTCGTAAGAAATAATATTTTCTTTCATACTCTGTAGTATTTAAGTAATATTATTTCATTTCATATTTTTAATTCTACACTTATGTTGATAAGTATTGCTTCTATACTCCATGAAATTAGTAGAATATCCTTGATATTTGCGCTTCATCTAGTATCTTTTCATGAAAATATTATTCTGAGCATTCTTGATAAATTTTAACTTTTTTATGTCGGAGTACTATTCACGGGGTACTATTCATGAAGTACTATTCATGAGGTACTATTCACTCAGGTACTATTCACCCGTGGTACTATTTATGACAAAAATTAATTTTTTTCGGTTCAAATCATTTTTGATACAATATTATTCTTGAATTTTACTCCACAAAGCAGTATTATGTTGACAATTTGGACGTTTTTGAATTCTGAATAAATTAAATTATACATCTTTTAAATTTATCCTTTACTTTCATTTAATTGAATTCTTATATCATTGTCATCATCCTTATGCTTATATTGTGATGAAAGTCATCTGTGGCTTACGTGCATAGATGGACTGTTGATTGATATGATTATGACCAGGGATTATTCGGTATAATCATGACCGTAATGTTACAAATGATGTGGTAAAAGTTATCATTGGCCCGTAGTGCATTGATGGACAGTTGTTGGTATGATCATGACCATTGGTGATACTAATGAATATCCTTGGCCCGTAGTGCAGGGATGATTTGATAATGTGGATTATTTATTAAGCTGAGTCTCAGCGATAAAACTGTTGATAAACTTTTTAAATCATAGAAGATAGTAGATATCATGCTCTACTTGACTCTTCTAATGGATTGCTTGCTCCGCTGCAGTTAAACTTGATGTTTATTATATTTTATCAGTTTAATACTGTTGAAGGCTAACGATAATTTATTCTGCATTATCTCAGTCATAATATTTCTTACTGGGCTAGTTGAGCTCACCCGTTACTTTCATTATTCTCTTCAGGAAATGAGAATATAGCTGAGACTAGTCGGGGAACGGAGTGACAGTCCAGATGTTTGCAATAGTAGTCCTCACTATTCTATGAAATAGTGTGATAATAAATGTAATGAGGACTTCTTTTGAGTTTTAATATTGTCTAGAAGATAATATTTGTATTAAAACTCACAGCTTATGTTGTGTCGTATTCTTCACGACACTTAACAGTTGTATAAATTAGGTTTGTATTTGTATTCTGTACCATATATTTGGTGACTCAGAATGGGTGATGTATACATATTTTGGGGGCGTCACATTTATATTCCGTGCAAAAAAGTTGTATTAAGGGTAGGAGGGTTTTGCAGCTTTTAGTTTGTGTAAAAGTCATGTCGCGTTATTGTGGAACCTCAAGTTTTAGGGCGTAAAACTTTGGATGATTATTGTAAGCCTGTTGTTTTGATATAGTGGAGATCCAGAGTTTGGCCTGTGAATTTTCCTTTTAAGGGTTTTCCACATTAAATCTTGTATTTTTATTTCTCTTTATTTAATTGTGTGATTTACGTTGACTTAATTCCCAACATAATTAAACCTAATTAATTACAATAAAATTTTAGTTTTCAATTACAAATTGTGGACAAGAAAATCGTGCCTTGCTAGTTAGGGTTTCGTGTTAGCTGATGAGGAGAGAAATCCACGAAAAACACGGAATTGATTGATTGAATAGGGGAGAAGAACATGTGGACGATTACTCCAATGACACGTGACAGAACTCCTAGAATTCGAAAACCTTGTTAGGGTAGCCGGGATTCAAGGAGCCTTCTTGAGTGTTTTGGGTAGAGAGAATGTCCAAGAACCCTTAGAATCCGAAAACCTTGTTTGTGACGCCCCCAAAATTAGGTATACATCACCCATCTTGGGTCGTCAGATACATAGTACAGAATACAAATACAACTTACTAATACAACTGTCGTGTACAATACGACAAAACATAAACTGTGAGTTTGAATACAAATATTATCTTCTAGAGAGTATTCATACTCAAAAGGAGTCCTCGTTACATTTATTAACACACCATTACATAGAATAGTGAGGACTACTAACTAATACTATCATTCGGACCATCACTCCGTTCCCCGACTTGCCCCAGCTACGTTCTCATTTCCTGAAGAGAACAGTGAAAGAAAGGGTGAGCTCAACTAGCCCAGTAAGAAATATTATGACTAAGATAATGCAGAATAAATTATCATTAGCCTTCAACAATGTTAAACTGATAAAATATAATAGACATCAAGTTTAACTGCAGCGGAACAAGCAATCCATTAAAAGAGTCAAGTAGAAAATAAACTCTACTATCTTTTATGATTTAAAAGATTTTCCAACACTGTGATCGCTGAGACTCAGCTTAATAAAATAATCCACATCATCGAATCACCCCTGCACTACGGCCAAGGATATTCGTATATTCATTAATGGTCATGATCATGCCAACAACTGTCCATCAATGCACTACGGGCCAATGAGGACTTTTATCACATCATTTGTAACATTACGGTCATGATTATACCGAATAATCCCTGGTCATAATCATACCAAGCCCATCTATGCACTACAGGCCACAGATGACTTTCAACAGAATATAAACATGAGGATGATGACAATGATATAAGAATTCAATAAAACAAGTTCAAGAATTAATTTATCCAAGAATTAACAACGTCTAAATTGTCAACATGATACTGCTTTGTGGAGTAAAATTCAAGAATGATCAGGAGAATATTTTCATGAAAAGATACTGGATGAAACGCAATTATCAAGGATATTCCACAAATTTCATGGAGTATAGAAGTCAAAACTTAACCAACTGAGTATAATAAAGAATGGAATAACAAAAGAAATCACCATGCATGCGATAGACCGCACAGACAGGTTATTCCAACAGAATAATAAATAATGGAACCAGGTCCGGCGTAAACGCACAGACATGATATTCCGACAGAATAATAAATAATGGAACCAGGTCCGGCGTAAAAGCACAGACAGGATATTCCGACAGAATAATAAATAATGGAACCAGGTCCGGTGTAAAACACACAGACAGGATGTTCCAACAGAATAATAACAAGACGGAACCAGGTCCAGTGTAAAACACACAGACAGGATGTTCCAACAGAATAATAATAAAAATGGAACCAGGTCCGGTGTAAAACACACAGACAGGATGTTCCAACAGAATAATAGGAGAATGTCACCAAGTATAGGGTAGACCGCGTATACAGGTTATTCCAACAGAATAATAAGAAATAGAATAACAACAGTTCTCTTCATGAATAAGAAAGAATAACACCCCTTACCGTTTTAAAGAAGAGCTGAAATAAGGAAGTAGTTAAGTAGCAGAATACTCTTCTTCTCTCTCTCTATAGTTTCTCTCTATAGTTTCTCTCTCTAGAGTTCAGTGAATTCGTAAGAAATAATGAAAGAATGAGCTGCTATTTATAGAAAAATAGAATGCATAGTAACTAATCCATGAACGGTCCAGATTGATTACTTTAATCTGACGGTCCATATTTAAAGAAAAATCTTTTAAATAAAATATAATATATTCTATTTATAGAATAACTTTAATAAAGTATTCTGTTTTATTACGTTAATAATACGAATAAAACAAAACGTCATTATCGCTAAATAATTCATATTATTAACTGACAATAATTGAATCAAACTGAGTGACTTCTCACATAAGCATTAATAATCAATACCGTGTGCTACTATGCAACCACACGTATTACTGTACTTTTACTACCGAGTAGTTCAATAGTAACAATGGTAAAACTTCCGCCGTTATTTTTAATAAACTATTTTTGTCGTTTTCTCAATCCGACAATAATTTCGTTGTGGGGTCCACCAATGATTGTGCCGTCGTACGAATATTCCCCGACCAAACGAATATTTTAAAACAACTTGCTTACTTTGAAAAATTTATAAATATTACCCACAACTATAACATTATATCAAATTAACTCCATAATATTCAAAAATGATATTTATAGAAAATTCATCTTTATTTATAAAAGTTGGGGTCTTACAACCTCCCCTTCTTATGAAATTTCGCCCTCGAAATTAGGGTACGTACCTGGTATGTCGAAGAGGTAAGGATACCTTGATTTCATTTCAGATTCTAACTCCAAGGTCATTTTCTCAACATCGTGGTTTCTCCACAAAACTTTGACTTGAGGTATAACCTTGGAGCGTAGAATATGTTCCTTCTTATCCAAGATTTGAACATGAACTTCTTCATACGTCAAATCCTCCGCTATTTCGTCCGGTTCTAACTCAATAATGTGGTTCGGGTCTTCCACATATTTGCGTAACATGGATATGTGAAAAACGTTATGAACACGAGACATACTTGGCGGTAAAGCGAGTCTATAAGCCACAGTTCCTACTCGATCGAGGATTAAAAATGGACCGATGAATCGAGGATTGAGCTTTCCTCTCTTTCCAAATCTCGTAACTCCTTTCCATGGAGCAACACGTAAGAACACATGATCTCCTACATCAAATTCCACGTCCTTTCGATGAAGATCAGCATAACTCTTTTGTCGATCTTGTGAGGTTTTTATACGTTGTCGGATCGTTTGAATCTTTTCTGTAGTCATACGTACCAACTCTGGTCCCAACAACGTTGCTTCACCCACCTCATCCCAGCATACTGGAGAACGACATTTTCTTCCATACATTGCTTCGAATGGAGCCATGCCAATACTTGCTTGATAACTGTTGTTGTAGGAAAACTCCACCAATGGCAAGAACTTGTCCCAACTTCCCTTGAAGTCAAAGACACAGAGTCTTAATAAATCTTCTAGAGTTTGAATAGTCCTCTCTGATTGTCCGTCCGTCTGAGGATGATATGCCGAACTAAATCGTAAATCTGTGCCCATAGCTTTTTGTAAACTAACCCAAAATCGTGAAGTGAATCTTGGGTCACGATCAGAAACTATAGATACTGGCATACCATGCAGTCTTACAATCTCGTTTATGTACATACGAGCAAGACGTCCAAGTGTATAAGTTTCTCGTATCGGTAAGAAATGAGCAGACTTGGTCAATCTATCAACAATGACCCAAATCGCATCTATACCTTGAGAAACCTTAGGAAGACCGGTAACGAAATCCATGGTAATGTGCTCCCACTTCCATTCTGGAATTTCAAGTGGTTGCAATGGACCTTTCACGTTTCCAAAGAGATGATCGTGCAAGAATACTTCAAACTTTTGAACGATTCCGCAGGACTCTACTTTGAAGACAAGGGTCTTAGAAGAGGGAACCCCTAGGGAGCCAAACCCTTAAGGTTAAACCTTAGGGAGGCAAAACCTAGTAGGGCTCTTTCTTAGACATATTGAAAAATCTTCTGAAAATCTTTACATAACTTTCCCAATATTTGTTTCCTTATTTTTTCTACAAATTAAAACAAGGAAGATCATCAAATATTACCAAATAAAATTCAATCTAATAAAATCTTTCTTTTGGTAAGCTAAATATTTCCTTTTTATCAAATCAAATCTTAATTTTATTTTGCAAATTAAATTATTATTTTTTTCTTTATTTGATTTTGAAGACAATATCCTTCCTTATCATTATTATTATTTAGAAGGAAAAGATCAAATTTCAAAATTTCCTTTATTGGGAGTAAAAATTAAATCTTTTTAATATTTAGAAAATAATATCTTTATATATTTATATTTAGAAACAAAATCATATATACTTATCTTTTGGAAACTAGATTGAATCCTTTCCTTAATGGAAAAAGAGTGATTGCTTCCTTTTCCGTTGCAAGTATGCTTTGGGGGGCTATACATGTATTCATACATATGCATCTCCCAAGCCATTCATGCCTTCTTTTTTATCTTGCTTCATTTTAGATTTTCTCTCTTCCTACGAGCCAGGAAGATCATCAAGGGAGCAACAATGAGACTTTCTTTAATCTGAGCAAGAGGTAACAAAGAAGATTCCTCCCTATAGAGCCGAACCTTAGGGATTGAACCCTATAGGGGGACCCGAACCCTTGGGGCTCCATTCCTTCTTCTCGTTTTCGCTTTTCAATTTGGTTACTTGCATTCTTTCTTTCAGATTTCTCTTGACTTGCTTCCTCTATTTCTCTTTTTTGTTTCAGGAAATTGAAGACTTTCTTTATTTCTGAGCCCCATCACCTTGATCATATCTTGATTTTGAATTCATCAAAGAAAGGCTATAATTTTTGTGATGAAGAAGCATTCGTTCTAAGCAGTTTATTTGTGGAGCAACAGGACCTCAAAGGAATAGAGGGGACAACCCCCTAGGTGGCCAAACCCTATAGGGGTTGAACCCTATGGGGGCCCAAACCCAAGAGGTTTTTTTTGCAGGTACCTCTAATCTTTCTTTTGTCTTCCGAGCCCTATTACCTTGATTACATCTTAGTTTTTTCCCTCGGATAATAAAGAAAGATTTGGCATTTTTTCGACAAAAACACGAAGGAAGAAAAATGCTCTACATGCAGCGAAACCACCCCAGGTGGCCGAACCCTAGGAGGTCGAACCCTCGGGGGCCGAACCCTAGGGGGACATCAGTGATTAGATGGAAAAAATGAAGTCCGGGAGGAATAGTTACTATTTTGATCATAACTTCTGATCCGTTTGGAGTTTCGGGGCCCATAATATATCAAAATGAAGCTAGCGACGAGCCCTAAAAAATTCATCGTCGTTGACCATGATAAATGCTGTTATAAGTCAAAAAAAATGCTCCGAAGCTTTTAGGCTGTTTGAAGTTTTGTCAATTTTTTGGGAAATTTTTTCTTGCGTGATTGTGATTCCTAACTTTTTCTGACATTGTTTCTTCTTCTTTTCAGGTGTTTTAAGCTTAAATCTAAGACTTTCTTCTTTTCCATGGTAAGCACTCAAGCTTAAATGCTTTCCTTTCCATCATTTCCTTGTTCTTTAGAGCCCATATGCTAAATTCTTCTTGCTTGTAGGCCCTCCCCGTTGAACATTCTGCAAACTCGAAAACCTCCAAGGAGGCCCCGTTGTTGGTGTAAAATCTAATTACACACAACACGTAAGTATACGTGGTCAACAAGTAATAAAGTGTAAGTAGAGTATCGTTCCCACGAGGAGTTATTAATATAAATTACCAAATACTAACTTTTAATCAAACTAATTTTATTTAAACAATCAATTTAAGATTATGAATTAAATTATTTAATTATACTAATTCTAATTACCACTAATTAAAAATCAAATTATGGAGATTTAAGATATCAACTTTGTGACGCCCTCAAAATTTGGTATACATCACCCATCTTGGGTCGCCAGATACATGGTACAGAATTCAAATACAACTTACTAATACAACTGTCATGTACAATACGACAAAACATAACTGTGAGTTTGAATACAAATATTGTCTATTAGAGAGTATTCATACTCAAAAGAAGTCCTCATTACAATTATTGTCACACTATTTAACAGAATAGTGAGGATTACTAATACTATCATCTGGTCCATCACTTCGTTCCCCGACTCGTCCCAGCTATATTCTCATTTTCTGAAGAGAACAATGAAAGAAAGGGTGAGCTCAACTAGCCCAGTAAGAAATATTATGACTAAGATAATGCAGAATAAATTATCATTAGCCTTCAACAGTGTTAAACTGATAAAATATAACGAACATCAAGTTTAACTGCAGCGGAACAAGCAATCCATTAAAAGAGTCAAGTAGAAAATAAAATCTACTATCTTCTATGATTTAAAAGGTTTTTCAACACTGTTTTCGCTGGGACTCAGCTTAATAAAATAATCCACATTATCGAATCACCCCTACACTACGGCCAAGGATATTCGTGTATTTATTAATGGTCATAATCGTGCCAACAACTATGCACCAATGCACTACGGGCCAATGAGGACTTTTACCACATCATTTGTAATATTACGGTCATGATTATATCGAATAATCCCTGGTCATAATCATACCAAGTCCATCTATGCACTACAGGCCACAGATGACTTTCAACAGAATATAAACATGAGGATGATGACAATGATATAAGAATTCAATAAAACAAGTTCAAGAATTAATTTATCCAAGAATTAACAACGTCCAAATTGTCAACATGATACTGCTTTGTGGAGTAAAATTCAAGAATACTTAGAAGAATATTTTCATGAAAAGATACTGGATGAACCGCAATTATCAAGGATATTCTACAAATTTCATGGAGTATAGAAGTCAAAACTTAACCAACTGAGTATAATAAAGAATGGAATAACAAAAGAAATCATCATGCATGCGATAGACCGCACAGACGGGTTATTCCAACAGAATAATAAATAATAGAACCAGGTCCGGCGTAAAACGCACAGACATGATATTCCAACAGAATAATAATAAAGACGGAACCAGGTCCAATGTAAAACACACAGACAGGATGTTCCAACAGAATAATAATAAAGACGGAACCAGGTCCGGTGTAAAACACACAAACATGATGTTCCAACAGAATAATAATAAAGATGGAACCAGGTCCGGTGTAAAATACATAAACAGGATGTTCCAACAAAATAATAAAAGAATGTTACCAAGTATAGGGTAGACCGCGTATACAGGTTATTCTAACAGAATAATAAGAAATGGAATAACAACAGTTCTCTTCATGAATAAGAAAGAATAACACCTCTTACCGTTTTAAAGAAGAACTGAAATAAGGAAGTAGTTAAGTAGCAGAATACTTTTCTTCTCTCTCTATAGTTTCTCCTTCTAGAGAAATAATGAAATAATGAAGGAATGAGCTGCTATTTATAGAAAAATGGAATGCATAGTAACTAATCCATGAACGGTCCAGATTGATTACTTTAATCTGACGGTCCATATTTAAAGAAAAATCTTTTAAATAAAATATAATATAAATATATATATATATATATATATATATATATATATATATATATATATATATATATAACACATGTTGTTTGAAAAAAAACCTCCTCCGTTGAAAAATTTCTCAGCTTTTCCCCCAAATTCTTCTTCCAACATGTGGGCCCCACCCACATGTCATTATCCATCATATATATATATATATATATATATATATATATATATATATATATATATATATAACATTACCATATATATACGTAACCCCCATTTTCATTTTTTTTCTTTCCCCCACCCCACACGTCATTTTCACACACATCCTTATCACATACATCCTTATCACACACATATATTATATATATATACTGAAGCATCTTCTACCAATTATTTTGATAAATAGGTAAATGAGTGTTTATAAAATAAGCAAAACTGAGTGACTTATCACGTAAGTATCAATAATTAATACCGTGTGCTACTATGCAACCACGCGTATTGCAGTACTTGTAACACCGGGTGTTTCAACAGTTAACGGTAAAACTTCCGTCGTTATTTCAATAAAATATTTTTGTCGTTTTCTCAATCCGACAATAATTTCGTTGTGGGGGTCCACCAATGATTGTGCCGTTGTACGAATATTTCCTGTTAAAACGAATATTCCCCGACCAATCGAATATTATATAACAACTTACGTACTTTTCAAAATTTATAAATATTACCCACAACTATAACATTATATCAAATTAACTCCATAATATTCAAAAATGATATTTATAGAAAATTCATCTTTATTTATAAAAGTTGGGGTCTTACAACCTCCCCTTCTTATGAAATTTTGCCCTCGAAATTAGGGTACGTACCTGGTATGTCGAAGAGGTAAGGATACCTTGATTTCATTTCAGATTCTAGCTCCCAAGTCATTTTCTCAACATTGTAGTTTCTCCACAAAACTTTGACTTGAGGTATAACCTTGGAGCGTAGAATATGTTCCTTCTTATCCCAGATTTGAACAGGAACTTCTTCATACGTCAAATCTTCTGCTATTTCGTCCGGTTCTAACTCAATAATGTGGTTCGGGTCTTCCACATATTTACGTAACATGGATATGTGAAAAACGTTATGAACACGAGACATACTTGGCGGTAAAGCGAGTCTATAAGCCACAGTTCCTACTCGATCGAGGATTAAAAATGGACCGATGAATCGAGGATTGAGCTTTCCTCTCTTTCCAAATCTCGTAACTCCTTTCCATGGAGCAACACGTAAGAACACATGATCTCCTATATCAAATTCCACGTCCTTTCGATGAAGATCAACATAACTCTTTTGTCTATCTTGTGAGGTTTTTATACGTTGTCGGATCGTTTGAATCTTTTCTGTAGTCATACGTACCAACTCTGGCCCCAACAACGTTGCTTCACCCACCTCATCCCAGCATATTGGAGAACGACATTTTCTTTCATACAATGCTTCGAATGGAGCCATGCCAATACTTGCTTGATAACTGTTGTTGTAGGAAAACTCCACCAATGGTAAGAACTTGTCCCAACTTCCCTTGAAGTCAAGGACACAGAGTCTTAATAAATCTTCTAGAGTTTGAATAGTCCTCTCTGATTGTCCGTCCGTCTGAGGATGATATGCCGAACTATATCGTAAATCCGTGCCCACAGCTTTTTGTAAACTAACCCAAAATCGTGAAGTGAATCTTGGGTCTCGATCAGAAACTATGGATACTGGCATACCATGCAGTCTTACAATCTCGTTTATGTATATACGAGCAAAACGTTCAAGTGTATAAGTTTCTCGTATCGGTAAGAAATGAGCAGACTTGGTCAATCTATCAACAATGACCCAAATCGCATCTATACCTTGAGAAACCTTAGGAAGACAGGTAACGAAATCCATGGTAATGTGCTCCCACTTCCATTCTGGAATTTTAAGTGGTTGTAATGGACTTTTTGGTACTTGATGCTCCGCTTTGACTCGTTGACAAGTTAGACACCTTGAGATAAACAACGCTATCTCTCTCTTCATATTGCTCTACCAAAATGTATGACGAAGATCATGATACATTTTGGTACTTCCATGATGGATTGCAAACGGTGTGTTGTGCGCCTCCATCATGATTTCATACTTTAAATCAGGGTTGTTAGGAACACAAAGTCTGGAGTTGACTCGAAGTATTCCTTCTTCATCGATTCTTGCTTCCGGCATAGCACCTTCTTGTACTTTCTTCCTCATACGCATCAGCTCCAGGTCTGTAGCTTGAGCAGCTTTAACTTTATCGATTAAAGTTGGTTCTACTCGTATATTCGCCATCATCACATGGGTCCCTGGAGTCTTTAACTCTATCTCCATCCTTTGCAAGTCACACAAAATGGGCCTTTGTGTTGACAATATCGCACTCGTACTTGCATATGATCTTCTACTCAATGCGTCAGCTACCACGTTCGCTTTTCCAGGATGGTATTGAATGGTATGATCATAATCTTTCAACAGTTCAAGCCAACGTCATTGTCGCATGTTGAGTTCCTTTTGAGTGAAGAAATATTTGAGGCTTTTATGATCCGTAAAGATCTCCACCTTCTCCCCATACAAGTAATGCCTCCAAATTTTAAGTGCAAAGACAACAGCTGCCAACTCTAGATCATGAGTAGGATAATTCCTCTCATATTCCTTGAGTTGTCTTGATGCATAGGCTATGACATTTCCATGTTGCATGAGAACGCATCCCAACCCTTTGCTCGAAGCATCACTGTAGATGACAAATCCCTCCGAGCCAGATGGTATTGTTAGAACAGGTGCTGAAATGAGTCTCTTCTTGAGTTCTTGAAAACTCTTCTAACATTCTTCGCTCTAAGCGAACTTTGTATCTTTCTGAGTCAGCTGAGTTAATGGAGTAGCGATTCGAGAAAATCCTTTCACGAATCTCCGATAATAACCAGCTAAACCAAGAAAGCTACGTACTTCGGTTACTGATTTAGGTTGCTCCCAGCTTTGAATAGCTTCAATCTTTGCCGGGTCAACCGATATTCCACGACTTGATACTACGTGCCCAAGGAATGCTACCTCCTCCAGCCAGAACTCACATTTCTTTAACTTGGCATAAAGCTTGTATTCACGAAGCTTTTGGAGTACCAGCCTCAAGTGTTGCTCATGATTTTCACGGCTTTTGGAATAAATAAGGATGTCATCAATAAAGACGACCACAAAGTGATCCAAATATTCCTTGAATACCCGGTTCATCATATCCATGAAGGCAGCAGGAGCATTAGTCAATCCAAAGGATATGACTAGGAATTCATAATGGCCGTAACGAGTTCTGAAAGTCGTCTTTGGAATATCCTCAGTTCTAACCTTCAGCTGATGATATCCAAAACGAAGATCGATCTTTGAAAAGAATTGTGCTCCTTGCAACTGGTCAAACAGGTCATCAATACGTGGCAATGGGTACCTATTTTTGATGGTGACATGATTCAACTCCCGATAATCAATACAAAGTCGCATACTTCCATCTTTTTTCTTCACGAATAGCACAGGAGCATCCCAAGGAGAAGTACTAGGACGAATAAAGCCAATGTCTAACAATTCTTGTAGTTGGATCTTTAACTCCTGAAGTTCAATAGGAGCCATTCGATATGGGGCTTTGGAAATGGGTTTTGTACCGGGTTCAAGGTCGATACAAAATTTAATTTCACGCTCTGGGGGTAGGTCAGGAAGTTCTTCAGGGAATACATCAGGGAATTTATTAACAATAGAAATATCATTCAAAACTGACGTATTTTTGTTTAGATCCGTGACATGAGCTAAGAAAGCTTGACATCCGTTTTTCAATAAACGAATAGCTTTATGGCTTGAGATGACATCGATTGTTTTTAATGGTTTGGTTGCTTGAATTCGCATAATAGGTCGATTAGGAATATGAAAGCTAACAACCTTACGAAAATAATCAATTTTTGCATGATGAGTAGTTAACCAATCAATCCCTAGAATCACGACAAATGCAAGTATTTTTAATGAAATAAGATCGACAGGTAATGTGTGGGTACCAACTTGAACCAAACAAGACTTATAAACCGTGGATGTAATGAAGGTTTCTCCCAATGGAGTTTCAACAGATAAGTCAAAGTCTAATTTCTCCGGAGTCAAATTTAATCGATGAGCGCAAGTAGGGGAAATAAAAGAATGGGTAGAACCGATATCAAATAAAATATAGACTTCGTTAGAGTTTATGATAAGCTTACCCGTGATGACCTCATTCGGGTTCCTTGCTTTCTGGGAGGTCACAACATACGCTCTCCCTTGCACTACCGGTTTTGACTTTTCTAGGACGGCCTTTAGTGTCTCCATCTTGGCTGAACTTGTTTTTGGTAAACGACAAAATCGAGCTAAATGACCTTCTCTTCCACAATTATAACATGCTTTAGACGGCATCGCGCAGTTTGGACTGATGTGCCCCTCCCCTCCGCATTTGAAACATATGATAGGTGGTCGTTCTCCTTCCTTAACAACGGGTGCTGGTGTTGACGTCTTTCCATCATTGTTGAATCTCCTCTTCTTGAAATGACTATTCTTATTGTTTTGGCCCTGATTACCACCGAAGTGGTTACCATTTCTGGCCTGTTGATTCCCTCCACGCTTGTTGTCACCGCTTCGATGACTGCTCTCACTGGTATTATCATTTTGCTAACTGCTCTCTTTTGGTTGCGTTGACTCGTTATCGCGCTCCACTAACTGAGCCCTATTCACAACATCTGAATACAAACACAGTTTATGAGAAATAAGATGTTGACGTATCTCAGGTTTCAAACCTCGCAAAAATATTTGCGTCATTCGCTCTTCATTATCCACCAAGTGGGACGCAAACCGGAACAACTCAGTAAATTTAGCCTCATATTGCGACACGGTCATATTATTCTGCTCCAATTTGATGAACTCCACCTCCTTCATGTGACGAACACTTTCGGGAAAGTATTTGTCATTGAACAGCTCTTGAAACTTCTCCCAAGACATCTTCAGTGCGGCAGGTTGAGTACGCTTAATTGATTCCCACCAGTAATCTGCCTCTCCTCGCAACATAAAGGCGACAAAGGGAACCTTTTGCTCCTCAGAGCATCCCAAGACATCAAATATCTTGGTGATCTGCTTTATCCATGTTTCCGCTATAAGTGATTTTGGCTCTCCCTTGAACTCCGGTGGTCCCAGCTCCTTGAACTGTTTAGCGGTGACCGTCCGAGAGTTTTCAGTATTTCTACCTATATTTTGGACAGGAGCCACTCTCACCTGCTGTTGCATGAACTGCATAAAGCTTCTGAACATTCCATCATTCATCATCTGGTCAGTGTTGTTGTTTACATGAGGATTGTCACCTTCCTGATGCACATTATCCTGATTATTGATATGTGGTGAATCAACAGTCGCCTGTGCTCTATTGCTATTCTCAACATTCTCAGATGCCATTTTCAGATACTGCCACAAAACAAAAATTAATTGATATGTCATATATTATCCTTACATTATGACCGACCAATTAAATACCATGCAAATAAACTTAGGTAGGACATACTAGCGAAGGAATTCCCCATCTCTCCCCTCCTAGTTCTATTCTCACATCTTAGCCAGGGATCATATCCCTAAGCTCTGATACCAACTGTGACGCCCCCAAAATTTGGTACACATCACCCATCTTGGGTCGCCAGATACATGGTACAGAATTCAAATATAACTTACTAACACAACTGTCATGTACAATACGACAAAACATAACTGTGAGTTTGAATACAAATATTGTCTATTAGAGAGTATTCATACTCAAAAGAAGTCCTCATTACAATTATTGTCACACTATTTAACAGAATAGTGAGGACTACTAATACTATCATCTGGTCCATCACTCCGTTCCCCGACTCGTCCCAGCTATATTCTCATTTCCTGAAGAGAACAGTGAAAGAAAGGGTGAGCTCAACTAGCACAGTAAGAAATATTATGACTAAGATAATGCAGAATAAATTATCATTAGCCTTCAACAGTGTTAAACTGATAAAATATAACGAACATCAAGTTTAACTGCAGTGGAACAAGTAATCCATTAAAAGAGTCAAGTAAAAAATAAAATCTACTATCTTCTATGATTTAAAAGGTTTTTCAACACTGTTTTCGCTGGGACTCAGCTTAATAAAATAATCCACATCATCGAATCACCCCTACACTACGGCCAATGATATTCGTATATTCATTAATGGTCATGATCATGCCAACAACTGTCCACCAATGCACTACGGGCCAATGAGGACTTTTACCACATCATTTGTAATATTACGGTCATGATTATACCGAATAATCCCTGGTTATAATCATACCAAGTCCATCTATGCACTATAGGCCACAGATGACTTTCAACATTTTATAAATATGAGGATGATGACAATGATATAAGAATTCAATAAAACAAGTTCAAGAATAAATTTATCCAAGAATTAACAACGTCCAAATTGTCAACATGATACTGCTTTATGGAGTAAAATTCAAGAATGTTTAGAAGAATATTTTCATGAAAAGATATTGGATGAAACACAATTATCAAGGTTATTTCACAAATTTCATGGAGTATCGAAGTCAAAACTTAATCAACTGAGTATAATAAAGAATGGAATAACAAAAGAAATTACCATGCATGCGATAGACTGCACAGACAGGTTATTCCAACAGAATAATAAATAATGAAACCAGGTCCGGCGTAAAACGCACAGACAGGATATTCCAACAGAATAATAATAAAGACGGAACCAGGTTCGGTATAAAACACACAGACAGGATGTTCCAACATAATAATAATAAAGACGGAACCAGGTCCGGTGTAAAACACACAGACAGGATGTTCTAACAGAATAATAATAAAGACGGAACCAGGTCCGGGGTAAAACACACAGACAGGATGTTCCAACAAAATAATAGAAGAATGTCACCAAGTATAGGGTAGACCACGTATACAGGCTATTCCAACAGAATAATAAGAAATGGAATAACAACAGTTCTCTTCATGAATAAGAAAGAATAACACCCCTTACCGTTTTAAAGAAGAACTGAAATAAGGAAGTAGTTAAGTAGCAGAATACTTTTCTTCTCTCTTTCTCTATAGTTTCTCTTTCTAGAGTTCAGTGAATTCGTAAGAAATAATGAAGGAATGAGCTGCTATTTATAGAAAAATAGAATGCATAGTAACTAATCCATAAACGGTCCAGATTGATTACTTTAATCTGACGGTCCATATTTAAAGAAAAATCTTTTAAATAAAATATAATTTATATATATATATATATATATATATGATGGATAATGACATACATGTTGGAAGAAGAAAATTTCTCAGCTTTTCCCCCAAATTCTTCTTCCAATATACCCACATGTCATATCCATCATATATATATATATATATATATATATATATAACATTACCATATATATACGTAACCCCCATTTTCATTTTTTTTCTTTCCCCCACCCCACACATCATTTTCACACACATCCTTATCACATACATCCTTATCACACACATATTATATATACATACTGAAGCATCTTTTACCAATTATTTTAAAAAATAGGTAAATGAGTGTTTATAAAATAAGCAAAACTGAGTGACTTATCACGTAAGTATCAATAATTAATACCGTGTGCTACTATACAACCACGCGTATTACAGTACTTTTAACACCCGGTGTTTCAACAGTTAAAGGTAAAACTTTCGCCGTTATTTCAATAAAATATTTTTATCGTTTTCTCAATCCGACAATAATTCCGTTGTGGGGGTCCACCAATGATTGTGCCGTTGTACGAATATTTCCTGTTAAAACGAATATTCCCCGATCAATTGAATATTATATAACAACTTGCGTACTTTTTAAAATTTATAAATATTATCCACAACTATAACATTATATCAAATTAACTCCATAATATTCAAAAATGATATTTTATAGAAAATTTATCTTTATTTATAAAAGTTGGGGTCTTACAAACTTCACTTATTGTTTCACTTAAATTAATACACTTTTTATCAATTATGTTCACTATTCTGAATTGTTAATCAAGAACACATAAGTATATAGAATCATCTCTCAATGCATCATACTCAAATCAACTTAAATCCACAGATGATAGAATTAAGAAGAACACCCTAATTAACTAATTCATTATATTTCTATGTGAATTACAATTAAAGATGATTTTAATCACAAGTTCTTTATCTAATTACATGCGATGTATAGGTATATCTCTATCCTAGACATAAATTATGTATTTCAAAGCCATGCAGAAAACATCACATGCTATTATGATCAGATCTAAATTTATAATTCATCTCTCGAGTTCATATAGATTATCACGGTAATTGTTAGCTAGGCAATTAAGCAATTCATCACAAATTATAATAGACAATCCAAGAATAATCACAATAATTAATAGAGAAGCAAACTAAAATAAACTATGCAATACGATCCATTATAATCTTAAACAAAAGATTTAGTTCATGATTAATGAATTAAAACTAAGAATCCACAATTGAATAAACATTAAAAGACAAAAATAGAAAAAGAGAAAAAGATAAAATCTGTTGTCTGCAGATTTGATGCTCTTACTTTGAATTTTCAATGGTCTCCAAGTTGCTTCAATCTCTAAATGTCATAAGAACTAGGGTTTTGATCCTAATCTACTATAATCTAATCTAATGGAATCCTCCTCAATCCAAGTTATAATTAAGTATTTATAGTCCTAATGGAAACCCTAGCAAGTTAGGTAACTAACAATCCTATTCTAGCTCAATTTGGACAATATAACACCTAAATTAACTCTCTCCCCGCCAACCGGCGCACCCAGCGCTGCTCCTAGGCCAATTTGGGCGCGCCCTGCGCTACAGTAACAGAAAATCTAATTTTTTGGCCCACCCCACGCTGCTCTATTTTTTGTTGCAACGTGTAAAACAGGCATAACTTTTGATCGGCTAGGAGTTACTGGACCTGCCACCTACGAGATCTACAACTTTCATTCTTTAAGAATTGACAGATTCTGGCCGGACCAAGGTCAAAATTGGGCTTGAAGTAGCTAATATGTAAATGGCAAGCATGACAACTCTTAGCTTTGATCATTGTTGATAAAAAGGCCATAACTCTCGCATCCGAGCTCCGATTGGGATGATTCAAGATGTTCTAGAAAGATAAGAAGTAGATATACAATAAAATCCAAGTTCCAAACCAAGAACATGGATCCAATTTAGTGTTAAAAGCCTTGCAATCTTCCCTTCTTGCATTTGCTTGCATATTTTAGTCCAAAAGATGTCCAAATTGCTTTTCCTTGCTTCTTCATGCTAATGTTGTGTCATAGCCTACAAAATAACATATAATGTAAGAAATGCACACACAATGCATGTAAAGTAACTACGAAACATAGGTTTAAGCAACTAATTCAAGTAATAGATACCAGATAAGTAGGTATAAAACCTACTTATCACCCGTTCCTCAGTTATTGGGGAATGACTCCCCTCTTTTGGTCCTTCCGACGTCTTTTTGGAAGCAAGTCCAGATATATGACCGTACAACTTTTCCTCCACCAAAGAAGGAAGGCTTGTTTCTATATCCAGCGGCTTGTGAAGGTTGTGATGACTTTCCCCATTTCGATCGCATTCCCTGTCTATGCATAGAGAAACAAGAGTACCCTTTCAGTCCCCTTTACTTCTTGTCTGATTCATCTAGCCGCCTTCAGAAATGGTAACATTGGACCGACGAGATACTTGGGAATGCTGATTATGTGGATATACTAAAGAGAGGGCTGACATTCTTCGTTGCATCCAGCTATGCAGGGACATTCGTATCACATAGGACCATGATGCTCCTGTCATGTTGATTTCACTTTGGTTGTAAGACCTCAAATTTTATAAAATAGAAGTATTCAAATTTTCTTATAATTATTATTCAGTAAATGGTTAAATTGATAAAAAGTTTAAAGTTAAGGGTGATATATGTAAATTTTTCAAAATAAACAAGTGGTTATAAAATATTCATTATTGTCGGAGAATATTCGTTTGGTCGTGAAATATTCTTATTGTCGGGGAATATTCGTATGACGGTGCAACCAATTGTTGCCTCATAATGGAATAAATGTCGGATATAGAAAGCGACAGAAATAACCTTTTTATAAAAATAACTGCGTAGTTGTTGCCGTTAACACTGTCAGAATACCTAGTGGTTAAAGTACAGTAATATGCGTGGTTGTACAATAGCACACGGTATTGCTCAGTATTTTTTGGATTATTGATTCTTACGTAAGAAGGCACTACTCAATAATTATTACAGTAATTACTGATCAATATTTTATTTTATTAATTTAATAATTGCTACGTTGATATTTTATATTATTATTGATTCAATAATTGTCACTGCACAGTATTTTCCATTATCAGATCAATAATTTATATTATTTGAATAATATTATTAGATAGCATTATTGACAATGTCTAAGGAAGTTCTGTCTAGGAAAGGAGTTTGGTCACCTAATTGCGCGCCAGTAAGGAGAAATCCTTATCGGAAAGCCCCCTCTTTCCTAGGAACGACCTGATTGTCATTATTGTGATTTTGTAATATTATTTGTGAATAATTAATTATTGATTTATATGATAAGAAAATATTTATTTTATGTGGATATAAATGAAGAAATTAATGCTGAGGAGTTTTATCAGTATTTTGTCGGAATGAAGGTATTAAAAATCATCCGTATATGGATTTCGGCCATTTTCTGTTTGAAATTTGGAAAAACTTTCTTCTACAAAGTTGTAGAGAATTAAATTTTCTATGAAATAGACATAAAATTCGTATTTTTTTGATAAAAGGCTATTTATTATGAATTATTGAAGTTTTAAAAATAAATATTTTTATTAAAAATATAGGTGGGCCCCACTTTTGGTTGTTATAGAATTTTTTGAATTTGGTAGGCCCCACTTGGGGTGTGCTGAGTTTGGTCAAGTGGTGTGCATGAAAATTTTTATTAAATTATTATTTTATTAAATGTTAGTCTACTTTGGCGTTCTGACATTTTTCTATAAATAGGGTGCATAGTTAGAATTGAAAATCACACCAGAATTAGAAGTTTTCTCACTCTATAATATCAAGCGTATTTTTGTGAGTATTTAGTTACTTTGAGAGTTGTTATCCAGTGCAAGTTTCTTTCAGCATTATATTCGATATTTTAGCCAGAAGTACTATTCTTTTGAGGTAATGGATGTTATTTTCTTCGTAAATGATATTAGTTTTTTTTAATATCATTATACCAAAATATTGGTATGAAGTTTATTATGAAATTTTTACCTTTTCATGTCGAGATTACTATTCACATATACGACACTATTCATGTATACGACACTATTTATGGATACGGTACTATTCACGAGTACTATTCACGAAGTATGATTTTTCTTATGAAATTGTTATCTTTTGTGTCGGGGTTACTATTCACGTATACGATACTATTCACGTATATGACACTATTCACGAATACGACACTATTCACAGAAAAATTAAATTTTCTTTTCTTTGTCCAAGTTGTCTATTTTGGTTACTATCTTTGATAATATCAATGTTTTGATCTTCATTCTTGAATTTTGCTCCACAATTAATTATTATGAAGTATTTTTGAACTTGGATAAACAGAAGTACGAATTCCTAATCTTTGTCCTTTTATCTCTCTGAATTCGTTTTCTTTAAGATATTTTTCATCATCCTCAGTCCTAAATGGTGATATAATTGAATATCTTTGGCCTGTAATGCAAAGATAAATGATTACTTGATGAATATCTTTGGCCCATAGTGAAAAGATGGACAGGTATTGAGATGAACATGACCAACTGGTGATACGAATGAATATCTTTGGCCCGTAGTGCAAAGATGAATATTTGATTCAAGATGTATATTGATTGATGTCACAGAGATAAATTCATGTTTTGATCATATTGTTTTTATAATCCTGGTGATGAAATTTCTCTTTGACTTGAGTGTAAAGATGGATAAATTATTAGTATGATCGTGACTATGGGTTTTCTTTGGCCAGTAGTGTAAAGATGAATTGTTGACTGGTATGATATTGAATTTATAATTGAATATCTTTAGCTTAAATGCAAAAGTGAATTGATCAATATGGTTATAATTATTTTTTATATAAATTCTGAAATGATTATATATTTTTTTGTGATATTAATATCTTTGGTCTGTAGTGCAAAGATGACCTGTTGTTAAATATCTTTGGCCTATAGTGCAAAGATGAACTATTGATGAATATCTTTGGCCCGTAGTGCAAATATGAATTTATTAGTATGATTATGAATAGGAACTGTGATTTGATATAACCATGATCTTTGATGTTTCAGGTAAAAACAGGTGATGAAAATTATCTTCGTCTTGGGTGCGAAGAGGAATTTAGAACCACAATTATGATTATGAGTTATTCACATGATTGTGGATAAGAACTGTTGACTGATGTTACAGGGATAAAACATTGTTGATGGACTTTTAACATGGAGAAGATAATAGACTTTATGGTCTATTTGACTCTTCTAATGAATTGCTCGCTCCGCTGTAACTATGGTTGAAAAGTTTTATCATCTACCATATGCTCTAAATCTCTGATTTATTACTGACGAAGGCTATTGATAATTCTTTTCTGGTAATAAGAATGTAATAAAGTGTAAGGCTATTGATATTCTTTACTGAGCTATTTGTGCTCTCCCTTTTGCTTCACAATTCTTTTCAGGTAATAAGAGTGTAACTGGGTCGAGCGGGGGTAACAGAGGAATAGAACAGTGGTCTATAGCTATTAAGGTTTCCCCTAAAATAGTATGGAACTAATTTTATTGAGAATTTTAGATAAGTGTGTCGTATTTTATACGTCATTTAACCGTTGATTTTGGTGAACCAAATAGGGTGAGGTGAATCTAACTTTGGAAGGGTGTTTTGCCACTATCATACAAGTTGTCTAATGACATACGACATCGTGTTATCATAAGACAAGGTTGTGCACATCCACTTGCTGAGTATATCTACGAGCACTACCTATATAATCTTGGAGTTTGGTTGAAATATAGTTCTCAATTAGAGACAATGGAGATAATTATATGTCAAGAGAAGACTCACCATTGGAAAGAACATGATAGTAATCTTTTCATTTTTCTTTGGGGTCTATTGGGTCAACCAAGGATAATTCTCAAGTCATATAATATCTATTATAACTTAGATGCATGGCCTCCCATGTATGAAGGTTTTCTTGAGCATTTTCCAAGGATTTTAATTTCTAAAACAGTTACTGACTGTACCTTTATGTAAGGTACCATTGTGAGGGGTTGTGGTCGAGGCACCATGAGAGTTATATATATTTGTATTAAAACTCACAACATATGTGTTGTCTTATTTTGCACGATAATTGTAATAATGAAGTTTGTAGTTATTTCTGTACCATGTACTTGGCGACTCAGAATGGGTTGTGTGGACCTATTTTGGGGGCGTCACATTGGTGCTCCTCTATATGCACATTCGTCACTGCTTGGGGGGAATTTACCTCTATTCTGGAGGATGTCTATGCCATCTACCAATAAACATTTTTCCCTTGCACGTGAGTCACACCTTTGGTGGGATAATCGCGCAAAATATTTCAAGTGTTGAAGTCTTGATTCAAGTTTCTAAACAATTCGCGGAGCTTGATTTTTTGCAAGTCTCGAAAATGAAAATCCAATGAGAGGGAAAAACCCTAGGAGGGTGAGCCTTAGAGGAGTTCTCCCTAGATATCTTAGAAAATCTTCAATCTAATCCTTTTTACCTTCTCTTAAAATTTTCCTTTTTTTTTAGAATCAAAAAGTCATCTAGAAGACCAATGCCGATGAAGAGGATGATGATGTTCCCATTGGGCGCTTTGTGAGTACCACAAATGGGGCAGTGACAACAGCTTCCATTACTTGTGAGATGTCCCTGCATATTAATATTTGTATCGAGTCTTCTTCACCACATGATGATTGTATCAATCTTGATGCTAAGGATTCTTTGTCTGATGTAAGCTCAGATGACTTACTATGGGTGGTGCAGCGCTCTCTTCACGCCTTCCTACAACTTCTCCACATGACAGTTTTGTGGGTACCAATGAGAATCATTCTTCTTTGAGGCGGAATCCTTCTGAGACTATTGCTGATGTTCATCCTCGCAAGGAGGGTTCCGCCGAGTTGGTGATTGCTCGAGAGGGTATTGCGGATAGCACTTTAGGTGGGTTGAATGACCTTCCGTCTTTCGTGGAATCTCCTAACTCTCATTGGACATCATAAAAAATCTTCTATTTAATCCTTCCAAATATTACTCTTTCTTGGAATTTCTTTCTTCTTCAAAATCAAATAGTTATCGAGAAGGCATCAAGCAAGCATGCTCCAAATCGTGGTAAATAAAAGATAAAGAAGATCTTTCCCCTAGGTAGATGAACTATGGGGGCCAAAGCCTAGGTGACTTCATTCTGGGAACTTGATCAACGAGTTAGGAGAAGTAAAGGTAAGAAGGGAGAGCATCCCTAGGTTTTTGAACCCTAGGGGCCGAACCCTAAGAGACTTTACTTTCGATTGATTTACTGGGGGACAGCTATGATGCTATTTTGACTGCTTTCTGCTTTTGCCGAAAGATGATGACTTGTGGGGCCATCTTTGTTGACTGGTGAGGTCTGTCTCCTGGCAGTGCCGGAGGGTGCTGTTGATCATCTTCTCAGATGGATCACCATCCCTATACTATTCCTTCCTAAAATTTTTATCCAGGATAATACCCTTCACCCCCAAAAATTAGGTTTATAAAGAGGAGAAATTTTTTTCACCGAACAAGTGGTCACCATCCACAAAATTTCATTAATTTTGTAAAAATTTTTGTTTAAAAACAAATCAGACTGCGTCTGACGCAAAGGATCACTCAATTGGCCTTGAACTATCAACAAACTTGATCTAAATAGCCGACTTCTTTATTAACTGATTAATTAAAGATTCATTCTTTTGACAATCCGCTTAACCACATGCCCGAAACACTTAAGTACGTGCCCTTCTTACCTTATGTAAACACATACCTACAGATCTAGCGATTCCGTTAGCCTACACTGCTCCCACACTGGAGACTTACAACGGCATTATGGGACGCATGGCGATCTTAGTTGTTTTATAGTAAGTTAGACGACTCAAGTTAGGCGACTCAAGTTGGAGCAAAAGAAATAAAAGTTTGAAGAAATATTTAAAAACAAGACCTAGCTGTTTTTAATCGAAACCACCAATAGAACCAAGAACCAACCGTGTGGCTTTGATACCATTTAATAGCGGATAAGTTTTAAATTGTAAAGCTTAAACAGAAAGAAGAAACTTAAAGAAGATGACCGGTGAATCGGTAAAGTAATCTCTTCTCTATTATTTATAAACAGTTGAGGAAGGGATTACTTCTAACCTAGATAAACTATAAATGGAAGAGAGAAGTATGAAGAGCTTCTTCTTCATCTTACTAGAAGAAGGAAGCAACAAGCTTCTTCTTCGTTTCCTAGAGAGAAGGTGGAGAGAGGACCTTAGGTGATGCTGTAAGGAAAGCCTTACAAACAAATGCATGAGTAACTCTAAACACTTCGAATTATTTAAATAGAAAACTGAAAAGTAAATTACTATTGAATCACGCAGAATTCACTATTATATTTACTGAAGTAAAAGTACAAAGTAAAAGTAATTTACTAAAGTAAAAGTAAACGTAAGAAACATTTTACATTGACATTTACTAAGGTAAAAGTAAAAATATTTTACTTAAAGTAAAAGCATAAGTAAAAGTAAAAAGTATTTTCTTTTACTTTACTTTCGGCTGATTTACTTAGGGACAACTATGATTCTGTTTTGACTGCTTTCTGCTTTTGCCGAAAGCTGATGATGACTTGTGGGGCCATCTTTGTTGACTGGTGAGGTCCGTCTCCTGGTGGTGCTGGAGGGTGCTGTTAATCATCTTCTCAGATGGATCACCATCCGTATACTATTCCTTCCCAAAATTTTTATCCAGGATAATACCCTTCACCCCCAAAAATTAGGTTTATAAAGAGGAGAAAAAATTTTCACCGAATAAGTGGTCACCATCCTCAAAATTTCATTAATTTTGTAAAAAAATTTGTTTAAAAACAAATCAGACTGCGTCTGACACAAAGGATCACTCGATTCCTGAGTAAGTCTTTATAATCAATTATTCTTTCCTTCTTTCAAAACCTTCTTCTTTTCTTAGTTCTGAAGTCACCTAACTTACTGTAGTCCACCTTGTTCATGTATAACCTTTGTAAGTCTCAGGAGTGAGTAGTGTCAGGTTATAGAACATAGGTATGAGTCTACTTAAGGTAAGAGGGTATGCATGAACGAACCATGAGTGAGAATTAGTTTTGAATTTTGTAAAGATGAGTCAATTATTTAGATCTAGCTCCTCAGTTAGTAACCGGTCAGCTTTGCCTCCTGTTCTAGACATAGTCAACCAGGAAGAACATAATTATGAAAATATAAGTCAAGTTTTACATGATTGAAACATTCCAAGAGTCTCTCCTAGAGAAATTTATCAGTCAACCTTTTTTGATAACTTCAAAACTGATTACAATATAAAAACAGTTAAAAAGGTTTATGCTATTAACAAAGAATATGAAAATTGTAGCCTTTTATCTCCTAATGTTATTAAAAACATAGGAAAAAGGGTTATAATTTTATTCATATAGGACTTGTTCAAGTTGTAATTAAACTATTAAACATTAAAGGAATCAATTCTAATATCTACCTTTGCCTTAGAGATGCTAGATTTCATAATTATCATCCAAGTATCATTGGCATTATGGAATTAAGTCTGTTTTAGACTAAAGTTCGGTTTCTTGGTCTTAATATTTATCATGGACTTATTCGGCCTATTGATAGAGTTATTCAATTTGCCGACAGATTTCCTAATAAAATTACCAACAAATCCCAACTGCAAATATTTTTGGGCTCGCTCAATTATATTAGCAAGTTTTACAAAAATCTCAGGAAGATTTGCAAACCTCTATTTTAGTGTTTGCAGAATAATCCTCCCCCTTGGACTGACGTTCATACTTCTATCGTCTAGCAAGTTAAAAAATATGTTAAGGTCTTGCCTTGCCTTGGCATTTCTAATGATTTAGGTTTTAAAATCGTTAAAACCGATGCCTCTGACATTGGATTCGGAGGTATTCTCAAGGAAAAGTTAACTCCTACTTCTCCTGAACAGATTGTCCGATTTCATTCCGGTGCATGGAATCCTACACAGTTAAATTACATTACTATTAAAAAAGAATTTCTTTCTTTAGTCTTATGTATTAAAAAATTTCAAAGTGACTTGCTAAATCGAAAGTTTCTAGTAAGGATAGACTATAAATCTGCAAAGTTCATTTTAGAAAAAGATATAAAAAATATTGCCTCTAAGCATTCTTTCGCTAGATGGCAAGCTCTGTTAAGCATCTTTAATTTTGAGATTGAATATATTAAAGGAAGTAACAATTCAATTCCAAATTTCCTTACTCGCGAATTTATTAATACAGGTACCATTTTATCACTATGAGTGTGCGAGGAAGTTCTTCTTCTCGAGGTCAGGGCCGCCCTTCAGGCCCAAGTAATCAATCAAAAGGAACTTTAGTTCCTCATCCAATTAGCTCAGTTCCTTAGCCCAATCCAGTTAATAAATTTCAGGTCCTTGGTACAGTTCCCAAGCCCTATTCTTCCGTCCTAGCCAGTAACCCTAAGCCAGTTGATCCTTTGTACAATCAAACGAGGGCATCCTCATCAAATCCCAGTCACCCTTATTCTCAGTACATCCTCAAATGGGATAATCACTTGTTTCATATTGAACCTCATATGAAACCAAAAGATGACCCAATTAAGCTTGCTTCCCAGTATTTTCCTACTGGATGACACTTTGTTCCTCTGACTCCTTATAAATCCCTTGTGTATTATAAGGATATCCTTCTTGAAACCGAGTCAATCTTCATCAAACCTATTTATACTAGGGATGATGAATCTAAAGTTCTCTATCATTCACTCTACATTAAACAAATCATTCAGATCACTGACTGGGGAAACCATCCCTCTAATCTTAAACAGCTCTCCAATCAAAATAACTCATTCTGTTATTTCGATTATATGGAAGCCTGGAATAAGATCTTCCTCTATCAGAATAAATCCCATAGTCACTCATGGTTTTTACAATTTGACCACAAATTCAAAAGTCAGATTCCTTTCTAGTTTACTCTTTGGTGGTCTAGATTTGGGTCTTCCTTTGACCTGCTCCCTGACCCGCTTAAAGCTCAACTCAGTCATTTCTGTAATCACAATAAACATCAACCAAAATATGATGGTATCCCTACTCTTCTTTAATTTATTAGTAAATATAAAGTTCCTTGGATTCTTAAATGGCAGTACGACATTCAAGTCCCAACTAATGTAACAAGTTTTCAGTCTCCACAATTTAGTTATTTAACAACTTTCATTTGATTATAAGAATCATTGAAAGATGGAAAATCATTATAAAGATAGTGGACTCTCAAGAATAACATTACATATCCATTAACTAAAGCTTATCCAATAACAGGATAATCGTCACTTAGAGGCTCTTAAGGAGCTAGGTGTAGAGACACCCCCAAGGCTTACTTATTCAAGTAACAAAGGCCACAAAAGTTGACTAGTCAAGCTACTTTTATCCATCGCACTTTTTAGCGTGAATACCGATGCTTCCCGAGGCTTAGATACCCAGTTATTTCGCACAATGGACATTGAAGCAGATTTTTAATTTTCATTTTTTTTTCATTTTTTTCTTTTTCATTCATCATTTTTTTTCACATGGTTCTGCAACAACATAAGCAAGTTAAACAGTTCTAAGTCGTGAAATCAGTGCACATAGACAACTCCACAAATATCTTAGCTAAATAAACATGTTTCTCATATTCAAGTACTCATGTATCACAAATTCAATTCAAATCAATTACGTACTATGGATCATGGCTTAGTTGTCATCATTCATTAACAAATTAAGCATCAAACAGATTCTGAATTCTAGCATCAATTTTCATTCTTTGACTTTAACCTTCAAACACATAGGCAAATAGAATCATGGAACCAATTAAAATTTCAAAAGCATCAAATTTTCAAATTCTCCATCAAAATCGGATTAATATTCCTAAATAAAATAAAAACCTAAATCTTCCCCCCCACACTCAAACCTTACATTGTTCCCAATGTAAGAAAATTATGCAAAGAAGAAAGAAACTACTCACTAACATGCAAAAACTAAAAAGTAAAGGGATAAAAAAATCAAATCTGGAATATTGGGTTGCCTCCCAAGCAGCTGCCCTTGTTTATTGTCATTGGCTTGACATCATCCTTCTCATTCTATGTAATTGGACTTGTGAACTTCAAGTGGACTGGTAACAGCTTCAATTCTTCATTAGGAGCATCCTTTAGATCCTGATTTTGCTCCATTCTAGTCCTCAAATCCTCCCTGTATAATTGTATTTGATTAAAAGATTCATGCACTATAGAGTCAACAACATCAGTAGAAAAAATAGAATTAATATTACCAAGATACCTTTTAACTTCATATATGCTGAACTGGACATGTGCCTCATCCAATTCCATAGTTAGGGTCCCATGGTATGTATCATGTAGTGTTTTTACTGTTTGCACCGATGTATCCTCTATATCCTCTTTGTAAATATCTGCAGAACTTATCAAATTGTTCTCCTCTTCCTCTTGTTCATCCTTTTCAGACTTTGAATACCTGATTTCTTCTTCAAATTCAGTAGTAGCCTCAAGCACTTCCAACTGGTTTCCACTAGTGAACTCCTCATCATCTTTAAGTTCTTGTTCCCTATTCGAGATTTCTTCTAGGAATTTTTCATTAGACTCTGTATACCACCACGTTGAATTCTTTCCAACTTTCCAATTCCTTGTTAGAACTTGGGAAAAAGGTAGTTTCGGTTCATAAGCTGAAAGATGTGGAAATTTATGCTTGAGTACGTCACTGCTGTTTGTTTCACTATTGTCTGACTTGTTTTGTATTGACTTTCCTTGTTGCTGATCCTCTGCACCACATCTCAATGTTATGGCTCTTACATTTTCCCTTGGGTTGACTACTGTTTGAGATGGTACTTTTCCTGAGCCTCTAGATTCCAATATCCCCACAGTTGTAATCAGTTGTCCTACTAAGTTCCTCAATTCTTGAACCGAAGTTTTTATCTCTTGCTGGAACTGCTGTGTCTGATTCATGAACTGCTATGTTTGTCCCATGAATTGTTGTGTTTGTCCCGTAAATGATTTGAACATATCCTCCAATGATGTTCCAGTAGGTGCAGGGACTGCTTGCTTTGGTTGATATTGAGGTTGGGCTGGTTGGAAGCCTTGCTGCCTAAGTAGAAATACAGGTGGTGTCGCTTGCTTGCTCCCATAACTCAGATTTGGATGATCCCTCCATCCTGGGTTATACGTGTTTGTGTACGGATCATACTTTCTCTGAGGTTGTGACTGATAATTTTCCATTGCATTAGCTTGTTGCACAGCCTCATCATCTTGTAATGTTGGGCATTCATATGTATTGTGATTTGGTTGTAGATATATTCCACAAACCTTTGCAACTGGCAGTTGACCTATAACTAATTGTCTAACCATAGCAGTTAATTCAGAAATTTGTTGACCATAATCACAAGTGCTTACCTCGCTTACCCTTACTGGTGCATGATTTTTTCTAGTGACATATTGTTGCGAGTTTGCTGCCATGTTTGCAATTAAATTCCTTGCAGCCTCTGGGGTCTTGTCAACTAGTGCTCCTCCGTTAGATGCATCGATCATGCTTCTATCCATTGGTACCAACCCTTCATAGAAATACTGGATCAAGTGTTGTTCATCTATTTGATGTGGTGGACAGCTGGAACAAAGCTTTTTGAATCTTTCCCAATACTCGTATAGTGTCTCCCCACTGAATTGTCTAATCCCACATATCTCCTTCCTTATGTTGGCTACTTTTGAGGATGGAAAGTATCTCTCCAAGAACAACCGCTTCATGTCATTCCAAGACTGTATTGAACCTGAGGGTAGGTAGTACAGCCAATCCTTTGCCAAATCTGCTAAGGAGAATGGGAATGCTCTCAACTTGATTTGCTCTTCGGTGATTCCATGTGTTTTCATAGTGGAGCACACCACATGAAATTCCTTTAGATGTTTGTAGGGGTCCTCACCTGTAAGACCACGAAAAGTAGGCAGTAAATGGATTAGTCCTGATTTAAGTTCAAATGCAGCATCTAAATTAGGATATTCAATGCACAGAGGTTGTTGATTTAAATTAGGAGTTGCCAACTGCCTGAGAGTTCTATTGTTGTTTTGAATCGTCATCTCTTCTTCTTTATCAGATGCGGTGGATGATTTGTTGGATAATAATTCCAAAGCTAAGTTGAGGCCTGGTGATGATGCAAAAGCCTCGTCTATATCTGCAGAAGACTGTTGAATTTTATGTTTTTTCTTCCTTAGCATCCTTGCAGTTTTCTAATCTCTGGATCAAAATCTAATATAATTGTAAGACCCCAACTTATTAATGAATAAAATCAAATTTTCTCTAAATATTATTGTGAATAATAAGGGGTTAATTTGATATAATACTTTGGTTATGGGTGAAATGTGCAAATTTTACAAAATAAGCAAGTGGTTATAAAATATTCATTTTGTCGGGGAATATTCGTTTGGTCGTGGAATATTCTTGCTGTCGGGGAATATTCGTACGACGGCGCAGCCTTGTGTGGGCCCCATAACGGAAAGCGATTGGATGAAGAAAACGACAAGTATAAGTTGTTTATTAATAACGGCGTAGTTGTTACCGTTAACACTGTTGAAATACCCGGTGGTTAAAAATACAGTAATAACGCGTGGTTGCACAGTAGCACACGGATTGCACAGTATAGTTGAATTATTGATTCATACGTAAGAAGGCACTACTCAATAATTGTTACAGTGATTACTGTTCAATATTTTATTGGTTCAATAATTGCTGCATTGATATTTTATATTATTGTTGTTTTAATAATTGTTGCTGCACAGTATTTCCCATTATCAGATCAATAATTCATATTATTTGAATAATATTATTAGATAACATTATTGGCAATGTCTAGAAAGTTCTGTCTAAGGAGAGGTTTGGTCATCTAATTGCGCGCCAGTAAGGAGAAATCCTTATTGGAAAGCCCCCTCTTTCCTGGGAACGGCCTGGTTGTCATAAATGTGATTCTGTAATATTATTTGTGAATAATTAATTATTGATTCATATGATAAGGAAATATTTATTTTATGTGGATATAAATGAGGGATATATTTTGTGGTTAAAAATGAAGGAGTTAATGTTGAGGTTTTTATCCATATTTTTGTCGGAATGGAGGTATTAAAAATCAGGGTTTTTGAGATATTTTGCGGGGGTTATAATTTTTAATCCGACCGTTGGATCGTGGTAATTTTTGGATATGTTATACATATATAAGTTGAGTATATGTCCACAAATTTTGAACCGTTAAAAATGAACGTATGATTTATTACGAATTTTACAAGATGACTGGTTCAGAAATTGTTGAATTTTCGGAGTTTATCATTTTGGTGGAAAATTCTAGAATTGGTGGGCCCCACTTGTGGTTGGTGAAGAAATGTGCTGAATTATATTTCAAATGTGGTGGGTGGGAATAGTAGCAGGTAAAGCCATCAGGTTGCAGGTCAAACCTACCAAAATTTTCCTATAAATAGAGGGCTAAGTTAGAATTGAAAATCACACCAGAAACAAGTTTTCTCTCTTTCTCTCTCTAGATTATTGAGTGTATTTTGTGAGTATTTAGATACTTTGAGAGTTTCTATTCATCAGAGCAAGTTTCTTTCAGCCTTATACCGGTATTCCGACCAGAAGTACTGATATTTTGAGGTAAGGGATATTATTTTCTTCTTAAATGATATTATTTTCTTCAATATCATTATGCTGAAATATTGATATGAGTTTTTATCAAATTTGGAACTTTTTGTGTCGGGGGTTACTATTCACGTATACGGCACTATTCACGTATACGGCACTATTCACGAATACGGCACTATTCACCGAAAAATAAAATTTTCCCTTTTTGTCCAAGATGTCTATTATGGTTACTATCTTTGATTGTATCCATGTTTTGATCTTTATTTTTGAATTCTGCTTCACAATTGATTATTATGAAGTATTATTGATCTTGGATAAACTGTTATACGAATCCCTACTATTTGTCCTTCTGTCTCATTGGATTCGTTCTCTTTAAGATATTTTTCATCATCCTCAGTCCTAAATGATGATATTACTGAATATCTTTGGCCTGTAGTGCAAAGATGTATAATTACTTGATGAATATCTTTGGCCTGTAGTGCAAAGATGAACAGGTGTTGAGATGAACATGACCGACTGATGATACAAATGAATATCTTTGGCCTGTAGTGCAAAGATGAATATTTGGTTAAAGATGATTATTAATTGATGTTACAGGGATAAAATATTGATGATGGACTTTTAAATCTTAGAAGATAGTAGAATTCTTTCTCTACTTGACTCTTCTAATGGTTTGCTGTTTCCGCTGCAGTTGTTGATCTAAAACTTGTTGTCGATTATATTTTATCAGATTTTTCCCTGTTGAAGACTAACGATAATTTGTTGTATATTATCTTAGTCATAATATTCTTTACTGGGCTAGTTGAGCTCACCCTTTTCCTTTTTGTTCCATTTTTCTTCTCAGGAGGTGAGAACATAGCAGGATCTAGTCGGGGTATGGAGTGATGGTTCTAGAAAGATGTATTAGCAGTCCTCACTATTTCTGTAAAATAGTGTTTGAATAATTGTAATGAGGATTTATTTGAGTGTGGATATTGTCTAGAAGACAATATTTGTATTTAAACTCACAGTATGTGTTGTCGTATTTTGCACGACAATTGTATTATTGAAGTTGTAGTTTGCTTTCTGTACCATGTATTTGGCGACTCAGAATGGGTGTTGTATACCTATTCTGGGGGCGTCACAGTTGGTATCAGAGCTTAGGGATATGATCCCTGGCTGAGATGTGAGACAAGAACTAGGAGGGGAGAGACGGGGAATTCCTTCGCTAGTATGACCTGACTAAGTTTATTTGGTGTTTATTTGGTCGGTCAGAGTATAGGGATAATATATGACATGACTATTAACCCTTGTTTTATGGCAGTATTTAAGAATGGCAGCTGAGAACGTTAATAATGGAGTAAATCAGACCGTGGAGACACCTTTGATCACTACCCAGGGGAACGTGCAACAGGAAGGCAATATTCCTCCTGTAAACAACGTTACCGAGCAAACGATGAATGATGGAATGTTTAGGAGCTTTTTGCAGTTCATGCAAAATCAGACGAGGGAGACTCGTGTGCAGAATACGGGTGGAAATGATAACAACGCGCGGTTTGTCACAGCTAAGCAGTTCAAAGAATTGGGACCACCAGAATTTAAGGGAAAGCCGGATCCGATCATGGCGGAAACGTGGGTCAAGCAAATTACCAAGATATTTGATGTCTTGGGATGCACGGAGGAACAGAAGGTTCCATTCGCCACATTTATGTTCCGCGGTGAGGCAGACTACTGGTGGGAGTCTGTGAAGCGTACCCAGCCTGACGCACTCAACATGTCCTGGGAAACATTTCAAAAACTGTTCAATGACAAGTACTTTCCTGAAAGTATTCGTCATATGAAGGAGGTTGAGTTTATTAGACTGGAACAAAACAACATGACGGTGTCCCAGTACGAGGCGAAGTTTGCAGAGTTATCCAGGTTTGCACCTCATTTGGTCGAAAATGAGGAACGAATGACGCGGATGTTTCTGAGAGGTTTAAAACCTGAGATTCGTCAATACCTTATCTCTCATAAATTTTCTCTGTATTCAGACGTTGTCAACAGGGCCCAATTATTAGAGAGAGATAATGAGTATACTCAACCGAGGGACCACAACCAGGGTCATACCGGTGACAGCAATCATCAGAGCGATGATAACCAACGAGGAGGGAAAAATACGAACAAAGGCGGTAACCACTCGGTGGTCATCGTGGCCATGATAATAGGAGAGGTGAGTCAAGTGGAAATTTCAGAAAGAGGAGATTCAACAATGACGGGAAGACATCAGCAGCAGCACCAGCACCAACAACAAATTTTAGGGGAGGAGAACGACCACCAGTTAGATGTTACAAATGCGGGAAAGAGGGACATATCAGCCCAAACTGTCCACAACAATCCAAGGTGTGTTACAACTGTGGGAAGGAAGGCCACATCGCTCGAGATTGTACTATAGCGAAACCAAGTTCAGCGGGAGTGGTGATTCCAAGGGCTGTCCCGGATAAGGCGAAATCAGCGGTTCCTGGAAGAGCGTTTGTCGTAACTGGCCAAAACGTGAGAAACCCGAACGAGGTGATCACGGGTAAGCTAATCTTGAATTCTTGCGAAGTTTATACTTTACTAGATACCGGTTCTACCCATTCTTTTATCTCTCCTGCTTGTGCTCAACGTTTAAACTTGACTCCGGAGAAATTGGACTTTAACTTATCTGTTGAAACTCCGTTGGGTGAAACCTTCGTTACATCTACAGTTTATAAATCTTGCATGATCCAAGTTGGCACTATCACATTACCTGTTGATCTTATCTCTTTAAAGATACTTGCTTTTGATGTGATTTTAGGAATTGATTGGTTAACCACTCATCATGCTAAAATTGATTGTTTTCGTAAGGTTGTTAGTTTTCATATTCCTAACCAACCTGTCATACGAATTCAAACTACTAAACCACTAAAATCAGTCACTGTCATATCAAGCCACAAAGCTATTCGTTTATTGAAAAACGGATGTCAAGCTTTCTTAGCCCATGTTATGGATTTGAACAAAGACAAGTCAGATTTGAATAATATTTCTATTGTTAGAGAATTTTCCGATGTATTTCCTGAAGAACTTCCCGGTCTACCCCCGGAACGAGAAATTGAATTCTTTATTGACCTTGAACCCGGTACAAAGCCCATTTCTAAAACCCCATATCGAATGGCTCCTATTGAACTACAGGAGTTGTTGGACATCGGTTTTATTCGTCCTAGTACGTCTCCTTGGGGTGCTCCTGTTTTATTCGTAAAGAAGAAAGACGGGAGTATGCGACTTTGTATTGACTATCGAGAATTGAACCATGTCACCATCAAGAATAGGTATCCGCTACCTCGCATTGATGACCTGTTTGACCAGTTGCAAGGAGCACAATTCTTTTCAAAGATCGATCTTCGTTCTGGATATCATCAGCTGAAGATTAAAACTGAGGATATTCCAAAGACTGCCTTCAGAACTCGGTACGGGCATTATGAATTCTTAGTAATGTCTTTTGGATTGACTAATGCTCCTGCTGCCTTCATGGATATGATGAACCGTGTATTCAAAGAATATTTGGATCAGTTCGTTGTTGTCTTTATTGATGACATCCTCATCTATTCCAAAAGCCGTGAAGATCATGAGCGCCATTTGAAGCTGGTACTGCAAAGGCTTCGTGAAAACAAGCTATATGCCAAACTGAAGAAATGCGAGTTCTGGCTTGAGGAAGTAGCATTCCTTGGGCACGTGGTGTCAAAACATGGAGTATCTGTCGACCCGGCGAAGATTGAAGCCATACAAAGTTGGGAGCAACCGAAGTCGGTAACCGAAGTACGTAGCTTTCTGGGCTTAGCTGGTTATTATCGGAGATTTGTGGAAGGATTTTCTCGAATCGCTACTCCGTTAACTCAGCTGACTCGGAAAGATACAAAATTCGTATGGAGTGAGGAATGCGAGAAGAGTTTCCAAGAACTCAAGAGGAGACTCATTTCGGCACCTGTTCTGACAATACCATCTGGTTCGGATGGATTTGTTATCTACAGCGATGCTTCAGGCAAAGGGTTAGGATGTGTTCTCATGCAACATGGGAAAGTCATAGCCTATGCCTCACGACAACTCAAAGAATATGAGAGGAATTATCCTACTCATGATTTGGAGTTGGCAGCAGTCGTTTTTGCGTTGAAGATCTGGAGACACTACCTGTATGGGGAGAAAGTGGAGATCTATACAGATCATAAAAGCCTCAAATATTTCTTCACCCAAAAGGAACTCAACATGCGGCAACGACGTTGGCTTGAGCTGTTGAAAGATTACGATCATACCATCCAATACCATCCTGGAAAAGCAAACGTAGTAGCTGACGCATTGAGTAGAAGATCATATGCGGGTACGAGTGCAATGTTTTTAACACAAAGGCCCATTTTGTATGACTTGCAAAGGATGGAGATAGAGATGAAGGCTCCAAGTACCCACATGATGATATCAAATATACGAGTAGAACCGACTTTAATCGATAAAGTTAAAGCTGCTCAAGCTACGGATATAGAGCTGATGCGTATGAAGAAGAAAGTGCAAGAAGGTGCTATTCCAGAAGCAAGAATCGATGAAGAAGGAATACTTCGAGTCAACTCCAGACTTTGTGTTCCTAACGATTTTGACTTGAAGCATAGAATAATGATGGAGGCACACAACACACCGTTTGCAATCCATCCTGGGAGTACCAAAATGTATCACGATCTTCGACATACATTTTGGTGGAGCAATATGAAAAGAGAGATCGCGGAGTTTATCTCGAGATGTTTAACTTGTCAACGTGTAAAAGCGGAGCATCAAGTACCAAAGGGTCCATTGCAACCACTTGAGATTCCGAAATGGAAGTGGGAACACATTACTATGGATTTTGTTACAGGTCTTCCCAAGGTTTCTCAAGGCATAGATGCGATTTGGGTTATTGTTGATAGATTAACCAAGTCCGCTCATTTCTTGCCGATACGTGAGACTTATTCCCTTGAACGTCTTGCTAGTATGTACGTGAACGAGATTGTGAGATTGCATGGCATGCCAGTATCCATAGTTTCGGATCGTGACCCAAGATTCACTTCACGATTTTGGGTTAGCTTGCAGAAAGCTATGGGCACGGATTTACGATTCAGTTCAGCATACCATCCTCAAACGGACGGACAATCAGAGAGGACTATTCAAACTCTTGAAGATCTATTAAGACTTTGTGTCTTAGATCTCAAAGGGAGTTGGGATAAGTACCTACCATTGGTGGAATTCTCCTACAACAACAGTTATCAGGCGAGCATAGGTATGGCTCCATTTGAGGCGTTGTATGGAAGAAAATGTCGTTCTCCAGTATGCTGGGACGAGGTGGGTGAAGCAACATTGTTGGGACCAGAATTGGTACGCATTACTACAGAGAAGATCCAAACGATTCGACAACGTATACAAACGGCACAGGATCGACAAAAGAGTTATGCGGATCTTCATCGGAAGGACGTGGAATTTAATATTGGGGATCATGTATTGTTACGTGTTGCACCATGGAAGGGAGTTACAAGATTTGGGAAGAGAGGAAAGCTCAATCCAAGATTTGTTGGTCCATTTGAGATTCTTGAGCGAATAGGAAATGTGGCATATAGACTCGCATTACCTCCAAGCATGTCTCGTGTTCATAATGTTTTTCACATATCTATGCTTCGTAAATATGTTAAAGACCCGAACCACATTATTGAGTTAGAACCAGACGAGATAGCTGAAGATTTAACGTACGAGGAGGTACCTGTTAAGATCTTGGATAGGAAAGAGCATGTCCTACGCACGAAGGTTATACCACAAGTTAAGGTTTTGTGGAGAAACCATGCTATTGAAGAAATGACCTGGGAGTTGGAATCAGAAATGAAAGCGAGGTATCCTCACCTTTTTGAAACATCAGGTACGTACGTCAATTTCGAGGACGAAATTTCATAAGGAGGGGAGGTTGTAAGACCCCAACTTATTAATGAATAAAATCAAATTTTCTCTAAATATTATTGTGAATAATAAGGGGTTAATTTGATATAATACTTTGGTTATGGGTGAAATGTGCAAATTTTGCAAAATAAGCAAGTGGTTATAAAATATTCATTTTGTCGGGGAATATTCGTTTGGTCGTGGAATATTCTTGCTGTCGGGGAATATTCGTACGACGGCGCAGCCTTGTGTGGGCCCCATAACGGAAAGCGATTGGATGAAGAAAACGACAAGTATAAGTTGTTTATAAATAACGGCGTAGTTGTTACCGTTAATACTGTTGGAATACCCGGTGGTTAAAAATACAGTAATAACGCGTGGTTGCACAGTAGCACACGGATTGCACAGTATAGTTGAATTATTGATTCTTACGTAAGAAGGCACTACTCAATAATTGTTACAGTGTTACTGTTCAATATTTTATTGATTCAATAATTGCTGCGTTGATATTTTATATTATTGTTGTTTCAATAATTGTTGCTGCACAGTATTTCCATTATCAGATCAATAATTCATATTATTTGAATAATATTATTAGATAACATTATTGGCAATGTCTAGAAAGTTCTGTCTAAGGAGAGGTTTGGTCATCTAATTGCGCGCCAGTAAGGAGAAATCCTTATTGGAAAGCCCCCTCTTTCCTGGGAACGGCCTGGTTGTCATAAATGTGATTCTGTAATATTATTTGTGAATAATTAATTATTGATTCATATGATAAGGAAATATTTATTTTATGTGGATATAAATGAGGGATATATTTTGTGGTTAAAAATGAAGGAGTTAATGTTGAGGTTTTTATCATATTTTTGTCGGAATGGAGGTATTAAAAATCAGGGTTTTTGAGATATTTTGCGGGGGTTATAATTTTTAATCCGACCGTTGGATCGTGGTAATTTTTGGATATGTTATACATATATAAGTTGAGTATATGTCCACAAATTTTGAACCGTTAAAAATGAACGTATGATTTATTACGAATTTTACAAGATGACTGGTTCAGAAATTGTTGAATTTTCGGAGTTTATCATTTTGGTGGAAAATTCTAGAATTGGTGGGCCCCACTTGTGGTTGGTGAAGAAATGTGCTGAATTATATTTCAAATGTGGTGGGTGGGAATAGTAGCAGGTAAAGCCATCAGGTTGCAGGTCAAACCTACCAAAATTTTCCTATAAATAGAGGGCTAAGTTAGAATTGAAAATCACACCAGAAACAAGTTTTCTCTCTTTCTCTCTCTAGATTATTGAGTGTATTTTGTGAGTATTTAGATACTTTGAGAGTTTCTATTCATCAGAGCAAGTTTCTTTCAGCCTTATACCGGTATTCCGACCAGAAGTACTGATATTTTGAGGTAAGGGATATTATTTTCTTCTTAAATGATATTATTTTCTTCAATATCATTATGCTGAAATATTGATATGAGTTTTTATCAAATTTGGAACTTTTTGTGTCGGGGGTTACTATTCACGTATACGGCACTATTCACGTATACGGCACTATTCACGAATACGGCACTATTCACCGAAAAATAAAATTTTCCCTTTTTGTCCAAGATGTCTATTATGGTTACTATCTTTGATTGTATCCATGTTTTGATCTTTATTTTTGAATTCTGCTTCACAATTGATTATTATGAAGTATTATTGATCTTGGATAAACTGTTATACGAATCCCTACTATTTGTCCTTCTGTCTCATTGGATTCGTTCTCTTTAAGATATTTTTCATCATCCTCAGTCCTAAATGATGATATTACTGAATATCTTTGGCCTGTAGTGCAAAGATGTATAATTACTTGATGAATATCTTTGGCCTGTAGTGCAAAGATGAACAGGTGTTGAGATGAACATGACCGACTGATGATACAAATGAATATCTTTGGCCTGTAGTGCAAAGATGAATATTTGGTTAAAGATGATTATTAATTGATGTTACAGGGATAAAATATTGATGATGGACTTTTAAATCTTAGAAGATAGTAGAATTCTTTCTCTACTTGACTCTTCTAATGGTTTGCTGTTTCCGCTGCAGTTGTTGATCTAAAACTTGTTGTCGATTATATTTTATCAGATTTTTCCCTGTTGAAGACTAACGATAATTTGTTGTATATTATCTTAGTCATAATATTCTTTACTGGGCTAGTTGAGCTCACCCTTTTCCTTTTTGTTCCATTTTTCTTCTCAGGAGGTGAGAACATAGCAGGATCTAGTCGGGGTATGGAGTGATGGTTCTAGAAAGATGTATTAGCAGTCCTCACTATTTCTGTAAAATAGTGTTTGAATAATTGTAATGAGGATTTATTTGAGTGTGGATATTGTCTAGAAGACAATATTTGTATTTAAACTCACAGTATGTGTTGTCGTATTTTGCACGACAATTGTATTATTGAAGTTGTAGTTTGCTTTCTGTACCATGTATTTGGCGACTCAGAATGGGTGTTGTATACCTATTCTGGGGGCGTCACAATAATAGCTTGAGAAGATCGAGTCATAAAACAAGAACGAAACAAATAATAGAATAAAAACAAAATGAAAAATTACTCCCCGACAGCGGCGCCAAAATTTGGGAGCTGTCATTGATACTCCTAAATTAACCTCACTTTCACTTCACAATTTATAATAATTAGCACAGTAGCAAGTAAGGATCGATCCCACAGAGAGTAAAGTTGTTTTAGAATTATTCTACTATTTCAGAAGAAAATAAAGATGGTGGTTTTTGAAAATTATTTTTAAACTACGAGAACAAGAATTAATGATGAAATTAACCAAATATGTAAAAACTTCTGTTCTGCAGTTCAGTTTCACCAAGTACATCAATCAATTAATCAAGTTATTATTATTTTTCCTTCAATGAAACTATTAGCCCTAGATAACAATAAGCTCTGCTATCCGAAATTTTTCTTAGATTATCACTGTATGAAACAAGCTCTCCACTAGATTCTAACTAGCATACAACCTAGAACAAGCTCTCTAGATTTAATATGATAGAAGCATTAAGAGATAGAGAATTAGGCTAATCCAAGCAACAAACACATAAGCTCGATTTGTTTAACTTGTTTTCTGATAATCTTAGCAATAAACAAAAGCTTGTCCATAATTATTATTATTAAGTTGCTACTTATGATGAAGACAGATATCAATTACACATAATACCAATCTTAATCTAGCATATGATAATGATCAAACTAATTCAATTAGCCATATCAAATTAATTAAATCAATTAGCATGCAATCAATGAAAACAAATTATCAGAAGAAATTTCACACAAGAAGGAATAAATAATAATACTTAATTAATCAATTACTTATAACAAAGATTCACCTCCCTTTAGAACTGAATAAAAAGAACTAGCCTGACATGCTTTTGAGTTTGCACTCCAATAGATGATAGTTGATAGTTGAATGAATAAAATCCTGACTAGCATCCTCTATTTATAGTGCTAGACAGAGTCCTAAATCCTATGGGAAGTAGAAATCCAAATCCTAAAGAAATAGAATTCAATTTGGAAATAAATCTTAGTCTAAAGGAAATCCTAAAGCTAATAGAAATATCAATCCAATTTCATGTAGAAGTCTTCCAAAATCTGCATTTAGAAACTTTCCAAAAATTCAAGATTTTTCAATTTTCCCGCTCAAATTCGCTATGGCAAATTTTCATTTCCTGCTGCGACATCCTTTGGTAAAACGAGCATAACTTTTGATCCGAGAGGAGTTACGGGGCCTGCTACCTATCAAAACGAAGATATCGACGAGATCTACAACTTTCATTCTTTGAGAAATAACAGATTCTGGCTTCAACAAGGTTGAAATGTGGCTCCAAGTGACTGTTGTGTAAATTGCAACTTCCAAACTTTGAGGTTCAACGTTCGTTTAGTAAAAAGATCATAACTTTTTCATATGCGCTCCGATTGGGACGATTCAAGATGTTCCGAAAAGCTAAGGAAGAGCTCTACAATAATATTCATGTTCCAAGCCAAGACCATGCATCCAACTTAATGCTAAAAACCCTGCAATTTTCCCTTTTTTCTCATTTCAGCTCCATTTCCTCCTGAAATCATGAAACACCTTAATAAGCTCATATACACATTAAACATGCAATAAAACTAAATATAAAGGAATCAAAATAAATGAATAATATGCACTCATCAACAACCCAGTAGTCCTTGGCCAAGGTAGAATGCAATTAGAAAGGAGTTTCTAATTTATATTATTTGAAGTTGTGCATTTAAGAGTCGAAATATATATAATTAAATAAAATAAGACTTGATAGTAATTCCATGTCTTATATTTAATTGGGACATTGTATGGTGGAAGGATTGAATTGTACGGTAACTATTTACTCAAAGGTTCTTTTATGATTAATGTTAAAATCTATATTATCTGAAAAGTCGTTAATCGTTAGGGACGCTTATCTCTATTGTAGAATAAATATTATTTATTTAAATAAATTAATATTTTAATTTATTTATTTAAATAAGATTAGAATTGTTCTTATTGATTTATTCACAACCAGTTTAATATGGAGAACCTAAAGGGGCACACCATAAAAGGAAGAATATTTATTTAAGAAGTTAATGGCATAATCGTAATAATAAGTTAAGTATATTTAATTTAATCTATGGTGATAGAATAAATTAAATAACTTAATATTTATTATTTAATATACATTAATAAGAGGAGTCTTATTATTATTATTATTTAATTCCTAAAGGAGTTTTAGAATTAATTAATAAAAGTACTCTCATATATTCCTAATAAGATTAGGAGGTTAAATTAATTAAAAGAATTTAATTAATTATCCCAAATAAGATTAGGAAGCTTAATTAATTAAAAAAATTTAATTAATGAAATAATACCCTATTTTCTAATTAGATTAGAAGGGTTAACTGATATCTTTATAAGAGGAGTCTTATATCAGATTTCAATATACGTGATTCCAATTGTTAGAGAGTACACCTTTTTCTATAGAGATAGAAAACTAGAGATTAGCCAACCACCCTTCTTCTTGAATCTTTCTTCTTCCTTAGTGGATCACCTCTAGAGGCCAAACACTTGGGTGGCTAACATTGATCAAAGGAAAGAACAAAACTCGGTAAATTCAAGTTGAACGCGAAAAAAATTTGAGGTGAACTTGTACCTGAGGAAGCTTGGATCTTAAAATGCATGATTATTGTTCTTCATATTTTCGTTTAATTAATAATTGTGCATAAAGAATGATCCGGGTATATAGTTTGTAAAAATTTAAAACTCTAATTTTCCATGCTTCCGCTTATTTTGTGCAATTTGATTGCGTCCATGTATCTTACAAACCTAATAGTGGTATCAGAGCCAAACCTTTATGCGAATTATTAATTGTTCAGATTTGATATGTATGTTGATATGTGTTTAGAACAATTTAATTGGGCATAATTTGTTGTATAAAATTTATTAAAAAAAACACTAAATCAATTGGCTTTTTTATAAAAGGTTTTTTGATTAAGGTAATCTTTTTTTTTCTCGCTGCGCCTTACGTGTGGATTTACGCGTGGATGTTAACAGGTATATCATGTAAATTTGATATATATATATATATATATATATATATATATATATATATATATATATATATAATATTTTTAATTATTTTATAATTAAAATAAAAAAGTTTATTTTAATTTTAAAATTATATTTCATGCTAACTAATTAGAGTTGGAATTGAATTCTATGATAACTAATTGGAGTTGAAATTGGATTCCATATTTTCTTAAATAAAGGAGTTTATTTAGATATGAAATAAGATTTCATATTATTCAAAATAAAAGAGTTTATTTATAAATAGAAAAGAGAATCTGTATTTCTAAAATAAAGGAGTTTTTTATTTTACTTGGAATTGGATTCCATAATTAATTAAAATAAATGCGTTTATTTTGATTAAAATAAAATAGTTTATTTTATTCAAAATAGGATAAATTAAAATAAAAGAGGTTTATTTTGATTTAAATTTGGATTAAAATAAAAGAGTTTATTTTGATTCAAAATTAGATTTTATGCTAACTAATTTTACCCATTAAATGATATCAATATATATATTGAATGATTATTATTCATGAGATGAATGTTATTTATTGATGCATATATAGATGTGTATAATAATAAATGGGATTGATTATGGACTATTGACCAATGTGATTGGATTTTATTTTAGTTAGATGCATGAATGTATGTGTTCTATTAAATGGGGTCTGTGTACCTCGTCTTCTCTAAATTTTTATTAATGTAAATTATATCTCCCTCCTATGTACTTTTCCTTGACTGCTGATCAAGGTTTCTATTTATTTTAAAATAGTTTTGTAATAGGAATAGTTAGAATTAATTTTGAAGAATTGGAGATCAAGGAGTAAGGAGCAAGGAGTACTTGAAGACCCGTTTGTAATGGAGTCCGGGTTTAAATGTAATAGTTATATTTAAAAATATAATAACCCTTAAAATCCCTTACCTCAAAATCCCTTACCTCAAAAGAGCAATACTTCTGACTTGAATATCGGATATAACGCTAAGCAACACTCAAGATATCTAAATACACATAAAAATATGCTTGATAATATAGAGAGAAAGAAAACTTGTTTCTGGTGTGATTTTCAATTCTAACATAAGCACCTATTTATAGGAAAATGCTAGAACACCAAAGGAGACTAAAATAATAAAAAATTATTTTTCTTTTCTACACACCAACCATCCAAGACCAGCCATCCAAGCATGTCAATTCTAAAAAAAATATAGCAGCCCACATGTTATTAACACCAACCAAAGTGGGTCCCACCCTATAATTTAATAAAAATCATTTTATTTTCCGAAACTTCAATAATTCATAGAAAATAGTACTTTTATCAGAAAATTCGAATCTCGCGAATTTTTATAGGAAATTTAATTCTCTACAACTTTGCAGAAGAAAGTTTTTCCAAATTCCAAACAGAAATTAACTGAAATCCATAAACTTATATGCTATAATCAAATTTTAGTCAAGAAATGGGGTCCACTGACACACAAAACACGTGTTAATCTTTTAATACAACAAAAATACTCTTCCTCCTCATATACTCATATATCCCACATTCATTGTAAAACTATCACCATTATTATATTATTAAATATAATAATAAATTATTTTATCAAAAAAGATAAAATATCATTTTTCAACAATTGTCACTTAAAAAATTTTCTCCATCTATATCCACATAAAATTAATATTTTTCTCATCATATAAATTAATAATTAATTATTCACAAATAATATTACAGAATCACAGTACTGGCAACCAGGCCGTTCCCAAGAAAGAGGGGGCTTTCCAATAAGGATTTCTCCTTATTGGCGCGCAATTAGATGACCAAATATCTCCTTAGACAGAATTTTCTAGACATTGCCAATAATGCTATCTAATAATATTATTCCAAATAATATGAATTATTGATCTGATAATAGAAATGATGTGCAGTGACAATTATTGAGCGACAATAATATAAAAAAATCAACGCAGCAATTATTGAATTAATAAAATAAAATATTGAACAGTAATTACTGTAACAATTATTTAGTAGTGCCTTCTTACTTAAGGATCAATAATTCAAAAATACTGTGCAATACCGTGTGCTACCGCGTATTACTGTATTTTAACCACCGGGTATTCCAACAGTGTTAACGGTAACAACTACGCCGTTAATTATAAAAACTCAATTTTGTCGTTATCTTTATCCGACAGTTATTCTGTTATGGGGCCCACAAATGACTGCGCCGTCGTATGGATATTCCCGATAAAAAGAATATTCAACGACCAAACGAATATTCCCCGACAACAATGAATATTTTATAGCCACTTGCGTATTTTGGAAAAAAAATTTCATATGTCACCCTTAACTTTAACTTTTATCAATTTAACCATTTACTGAATAGTAATTATAAGAAAAATTGAATACTTTTATTTCATAAAATTCGGGGTCTTACATCTTTCCTTACTCTATAAAAGGAACTTGAACTTAGTTATTAAGGCAGACTTAAAAAGACTCAGAGTTCCTTCTTTGACGAATCTTTAGACTCTCTCTCTCCCCCTTCATCTAATGTTCTAAGTAAATTATAAGTCATTTTTATTTTCTATATTTGTAAATATTTTTCAATTATCAGTAAAACTGTTGTATTTTTTGTAATTCAACTGTGTTTTGTTTGCGCCACTTTGTTCTTCTCTTATTCTCCACTTCCGTCCCAAATGGAAAGACATTACGCTACCTAGTCAATGGACTTTACCCAGTGAAATACCTCAACAACCCGTCGTTAACAACTTATTAAATGTTGAAAATGTTAGACAATTTTCTGATGGAACGGTAAAAATAAGTTTTGAACGCACTAGAAGGCCAGTTATTATAGAAGATTTTACTAGTTCTTCAGCACCTTCAGTTCACACTCGAAGAGATACTGAAGTTCTTAGTAACCCTTCTCTTAGGGATTTTAAAATGAAAGGTATCCTTAATCAGGGTCAAGCGAGTCATCTGTGTTATGCTAATAAAGATCCAGGCGATGACAAAGGCTCTTCATCTCCTACGTCTTCTGAGTTTCCTACTCAATCTGATTTTGAGGCTCCTATTAATAAAAAATTAAGAGTCATTAAAAAAGAATTTAAATTAGGTTGGGATAATCTTGTTTAAGATTTCAATTCCAAATCTAATGAAGATAAAAGACATTTATTTCGATCTAATCATCCTACTGATAAAGAACGAGATAAAATTGTTAATAGGTGGAAACGATTTATTAGTAATGAAAAGATAAACATTACTTTTTACGAATGGTATGATCAATACCAAGGTAAATGTAATGTTATAACTAAAACAAAGTGGGTTGAAGAAGATAAATCGAAAGTTTCTTCTAGTCATCCTCCTCTTGAAACTATTCTTATTTCAGTTAAAAACACATTCGTTATTGCCAGTCCGTTCAAAATTTTAGATAGTAATAAAGATGAAAAGAAAATTATAGAACAAAATAATTTCACAAATCAATATCTAGCAACCTTAGGTAAGCGGCTAGATAAGATTGAAGAAAAATTTGAAGATTCAATTATTAAAAAACCTGATTCAAAAATTGAACAACCTTTGTTAAAATTACTAGAAAATAGAAGTAAATTAGGTTTACCCAATAAAGATGGTGAACTTACCCGTACAATAGATAAATTATTTAAAAAATTAAAAAATGAACTTGGAACAAGTGGCACTATAGCTATTATTAATCAAGTTGAAACTGACAATGAGAGCAATAGCCAATCAGAGTGTTCTGATTCTGTTTCAGTCCCGAATTTTAATGATCAGTTAAATAAATTAACAGTCAGTAACACTAGCATTACCAGAAATTGGTATTCTAGACCTATTCCTCCAGATCTACAGTTCGAAGAGAAAAATCTAGATAAACAATTCTCTGTTTCTTCTAATAAAATTTATAAATGGAATATATATGGTTTTAGTGAACAAGAGATTTTAAACAAGTTAAATCATATGTCCATGGTAGCTAATAGCTATATTACTAAATTCAACAATCTGACTCAGCCAGACATCGTTGAATTAATAGCTAGTGGGAAAAATATCTCATAGAAGATACTAGGTTATCAATTATTCATGATGTCCAATTGGATGATGACGGCAACCCTATCTATGATGAAGATATTGGTGTTAGTCCGCCTGATGGAGTTAACACTTTAATATTTACCATAATTAAACATTTTGTTGGAACCCCTAGTTATATCACTGAAAGAATTCACGATCAGTTAAGTAACCTCACTTGTCCCACTCTAAGTGATTTTAGATGGTACAAAGATGTGTTTACTTCTAGAGTTATGATGCGTAATGATAGTAATATCCATTCTAGAAAGAAAAATTCGTTAATGGTTTACCTTCATTATTTGCTCATAAAGTTCGTGAAGATTTAAGTAAAAATTTGGGTTATATCGATTATGATAACCTTACTTATGGTGACATCATCAGTTATATTAAAAAAATTGGGTTAAAAATGTGCATTGATTTTAAATTAGCTAAGCAAGCTAGTAAAGACAAAAAAAAAGCTAAGTATGAGTTATGTACTTTCTGTGAACAATATGGTTTACCCCCTGTTGCTCTCTCTAGAAGAAAGCACAAGCACAAACATATTGATTCTCATAGAAGTCACAAACGTCATACAAAGAAACGAAGTCATTACAAAGATAAAAATTAAGATAATTATTACACTAAATCTAAAACCTCAACTAGAAAACATAATAAGAAACCCAAAAAATTTAATAAAAGTAAAATTTTTTGCCACAATTGTGGGCAAAAGGGGCACTACAAAAGTGAGTGCAAAATAAAACAAAAATTATCTCAAATGAATGTTTTTAGTGAAGATACTGAACAACTATTGGAATTAATGAGGATTAAGAACAACGTAAGTAATGATGAAGGTTCTAATATTCCTTATTCCTCTAATAGTAGTTCTAGCAAAGATGAAACAAATAATGATAATGAAGTTACTATATGTGCCGATAATTGCAAGGATAAATGTTGTGTTAAAAGATTAAATGTAATTACCAAAGAGGATGAAGAAAGCTCTTTGTTAACTGATTTAATTAGTAAAATTTCTGATCCTGAGTTAAAAGTTAAATACAAAACACAATTAAAAGATCTGTTAAACAAGGATAATAAAGTTAAAAACAAGATTATTAATGCTAAAGAAAAACCTATATTTAGCCTTAATAAAACTCTTGAAATATTTAAATCTCCGGTTAAAGAAGTTACCCTTCCAGAATTAAATCAAGAAGTTGATAAACTCAAAAGGGAAATTTCTAATTTAAAATTAGATGTTTCTAATTTAAGAAAAGAGATTGAAGACAAAAAATCTGACCTTCAAGTACATGATTCCTCTTCTAGTGATGAAGATCATGAAGATCCAGAATCATCAGGTACCAAATTAGAGCCTGATCTTTTTATTCAAGGTTTCTCTCTTAAACGTATCAAGATATCACCATTCAAAAATGGTATATCTCTGTTAACTTAGTTGTCGATAAAACCTTTTCAATACAACTCCCTGCCTTAGTTGATACTGGTGCAGATTTGAATTGTATTCAGGTAGGTCATATCCCTACTAAGTACTATAAAAAAACTAGTGAAAAATTAAACTCCGCTAATGGTATCTAAACTACAAATGCATGCATGCGCCTAAAACATGTGTGTGAAGTAATGTGCTTGCAAAACCAAGTGACATCTTTTTGGGACAAAACCGTGTGTGTGCTGGCAATGTGTTTGGGTTTCAAACATGTGGTCAAAATGAGAAATAAATGATAGGAAGATAAGAATCTGATTGGGCGAAAAATAAAATTCCTACGCATAATATTTGTTCCAATCTGGACCGTTCAATTCAAAAATTATTCATCCAAACCGTGCATTCAAATTCAAATTTTCAAAATTACATTTTTGCCCTCAACTTGGAAAATTCTATAAATAGAGAGTATTTCATTCATTTGATTTTTACCAATTCAATGAAAACCAAAGCATATTCTCCTTGCCTACATTCTCCCTAAATGCTTTATATCTCTTCTTACAAAAGTTCTGATTATTTTAGAAGAGAAAATTGGTCCAAGTACTGAGATAAGTCATTTAAGTTTAACTTCTGTTGAATTATTTCTTACTTGCTTTATATATATAGTTATACAAATATACATTGTTCTATACAATTCTATATATTTATATTTCATCTATTTGTCAAATAAAAGGATACTTGGGCGCCGCAAGGCTAGGGAGATACACCTCTACGGAGAGGAATTCGAACCGTACGATTCCTTATAGTCTTCAGTAGCGACCTTTTATCGACATTATTTATATAAATATCGTAAAATAGATACGACACTTGATAGCTCAAGACGATACTGAGATACTACTCCAAAAAGAGTAGTCATCCGAACTGGACTTGAGAATCGTAGTGATCTATTGAAAATATTTATATAAATATCAATTGTGAAAATTATAAATTTTGTCATACTTAGATGCCGCAAAACTACGGAGATACACCTTTACCAAGAGGAATTCTAACCATACGATTCCTTATAGTACTAAGTGACATTACTTATAAAAGTTCACATAATAGATAAAATATTTTTATATATTATTTGAGTTAAACAATTAATATTTGCTATATCAGTTTGTGCCTAACTGATTTAAATATTATATTTGATAAATATTGTTTGAATTAATTTATTCTTTTTATACAAGTATTAATATATAAACATCTTTCATATAATACTTGTTAAAGATTATCTGATAAACAATTTTATATAATCCATAGAAAAATACTCTTTATTTTCAAGAGTAAATAATTCTATATAAAGTGCTTTAAACTTCTATATCTGCTAAAAACCGAAGCATTATTGAACTAAAGCTAAAATTAATCTATCTACTTGATTAAGAAGCTTTTATCAAAAACATAAAAGTTACTTGAACTTTTATAACTGTGCATATTTTATATATCTGCTTAAACAGAAGTATAATTTGGTCTAAACATAAAATCTCTATCTGCTTTCAAAGAAGCATTATTTTTTATAAGAGTCTTTAAACTTTTATTTGTTCTGTAATTAAGATCTGCTTATTTTAGAAGCACTCATCTGTACTAAATTCCTATCTACTTATTTAAGAAGCATTGTTGTAAAAACATTTGTAAAAAGAGAAAAGGTCAGGGTTAGTTTATTTTATGTACCTGTGAGAAAGACGAGTAATTCTTCGACCAAGACCAGAGTCTGAGAGAGGTCAACAGGAATTTGGGTCTCTAGTGTACTTGTGAGGTGAGGAAGAGGCTATTGTTTCAAGATCAGATCATAGAATAGAACTAAACTCAAAAGAAGTACAACTAAGCTTGAGGAGGGAGCGGGGAGCTTGCTGTCCAAAATAGATTAGTTGGGAATAGTTTGAAGTTTGTTTACAAAACTTTGTAAAGGCTTCTCCGCCTGTTGAAGGAGTTCCAAGTAGAGACTTAAGACTGGACGTAGCAACATACCAAAGGTTGTATGTTGTTGTGAACCAGATAAATCTCTGTTCATTGTGTGATTGAATTTTTATTATCTTGCATGCTAATTACTAAAAATGCAAATTAATTACTAAAAATTCAAAAAGCCTAAATATAATTTTCAACTATTAATAATCTATTCAACCCCCTTTTAGATTATTATTGGACTTTCAATTGGTATTAGAGCGGTGCTCTTTAACTGGTTTGTTGAGTATATACAAGCATACCTAAAAGTAGATCCATGGCCTACAATGCTACTGGTTGTGGGGAAGGATTGTCTGTGTCCAAACCTCCACTATTTGATGGTACCAACTTTGCCACCTGGAAAAACAGATTCAAAATCTATGACAAATCCCAAGGAATAAAAATTTGGGGTGGCATCGAACGAGGTGTACACATTCCAACCAAAATCTAAGGAGAAAAGACGGTCGAGAAAGACATCTATGAATTCACCACTGAAGAAGAAGAAATCATGAATATTGCATCTTGAGCGGAACAAGTGCTAACCAGTGCTTTGATTGAAAAAGAATACAAAAGAGTTGGTAACTGCAAAAATGCAAAAAATTGATTGTAACCTATGAAGGTACCAATCACATCAACGAACCCAGAAAAGATGCTCTAATTCAAGAGTATGAAAGCTTCAAGCTTGAAGAAGGAAAAAAGATCATTGATATGGAAACTCAGTTTTCCAGAATCATTGATGAGCTAGAACAATTGGGAAAAGCATACACTACAAATGAGGAAAATAGAAGAATCCTTAAAGCCCTTCCATTCATCTGAAAAATGAAGGTCACATCAATAAAAGAAATGCAAGATCTAAAAACATATCATATGGATAATCTCATCGAAAAATCTTTGTGCCCACGAATTCGATATGCTCGTCGAAAAAGCTGGATCAGACACATATCTCAAAAAGAAAGGAATCACCTTCAAAGCTCTTCTGGTGGATCAAAAAAGTGACGATGAAGAACTAAATGAAGAACTCCTTCGTCTAGACAACAATGAAATTGCTCTACTGTCCAGACAACTCAGGAGAGTGATTCAAAGCAAGGCAAGAAAATATGGCAAAGGCTTCATGAAAACAAACAACAACTTCAACCACTTCGAAGGCAAATAATTTTTCAAGCCAAAGACGCAATGAGGAAATTTCAAAGCCATTAACAACAACTTCAGAAGTACCAACCCAAATAAAAATTCAAACACATGCTTTGAATGAAAGCAGCCTGGGCACTTCAAAAAGGACTGTCCAAAACTGGCCAACAACAAAGTTCTTATAGCGGAAGAAGGATGGGATCTAAGTGACGAGGAAGAAACTGCTGAACAAACCGAAGAAATTGCAAATCTCTATTTAATGGCAGATAATGACTCATCACCAAGATCTGAGGTAAATTCTGAACACCAATTGCCTAACACCTCATTTTCCTCATACACACTAGAAAATATAAATAAAGAACACTATGAATTACAATAGGCTTAAAGTCATTTATACGAAAATAATGAATCATTAAAAGAAGAGTTAGAAAGATTAAGAAAAATAAATAAAAGTCTTGAAATTGAAAATGCTAATTTAATTATCACCAATGAAAGTTTAAATGAAATAAACTTAAAAAATAAAGAAGAATTAGAACAACTTAAGAAATTAAATAAAAATCTTGAAATAGAAAATTCCTCACTTATTATCTTAATTGAAAATCTTGAAATTAAAAATTCAACACTTGCTGTAATCAATAAAGATAATCAAGTACAAGATCAAGTAGAAATTGAAGAAGTCAAAAATAAAAATTCACTTTTAAAATTAGAAATAAAAAACCGTAATTCCATAATTGAAAACTTAACTAAAGAACGTGAATATTTAAATACTATAATTTATAAATTTACAAAAGGAAAGGAAAATCTTGATGTCATGTTAAATCAACAAAAATGTAGCTTTAATAAAGAAGGCTTAGGATATACTGGAGAAACAGGTAAATCAAAAGATAAAGGACTATATCATGTTAACTTCAAGGAAAAAGAAAGTCATATATCTCCCTTCACTAAATGTTCCTATTGTAACAGAAATGGTCATTCCTTTTATATGTGCAATGCTAGAAATGGAAACTATAAAGGAAAAATAATTTGGGTTCCCAAAGGAACATATACTGCACCAATTATCACAATAAGAGAATTTCATAAACAGCATTATCACACTTCTTATAATCCAATTACTCATAGAATGATTTTTTCTACTAAAATTGATTATCATAGGCCAAGTTTTGTAAAGGAAACTTCAAATGCTCCTTATACAAAATGGGAAATTCACCCTAAGGACCCTTCTTATTAAAGGGTACCAACCTATAAAATTAGTACATATATTACAGGTATGTCTTGCAGCTGATCTGAATAAAAGCAAAGGGTATCTTGATAGTGGCTACTCAAGACACATGACTGGCGACCAGTCAAAATTAAAAAATCTACAAGCTACAGACTTTGGTGAGGTAACCTTCGGTGATAACAATAAAGGTAAAATAATTGGAGTCGGATGTGTTGGTAATAACCACATAAACATTTCCAACGTTCAGTTAGTCACTGGACTCAGGTATAATATTCTATTTATAAGTCAACTCTGTGATAGTGGTTTTAAAACATCCTTTAGTACACATAATTGCTCTATCTTTGATCAAGCTGGTAAATTGATTTTAGTTTGTCCTAGATATCAAAATATGTATACTTGTGACTTAGATACATACTCCCATTTAGATAACATGTGTCTTGTATATGTAAATGAGGATCCTTGGCTATGACATTGCAGACTAGGACACATCAACATAAAACTTATAAATAATATTTCTTCTAAAGAACATGTCTGTGGTCTTCCTAAATTGAAATTCTTTAAAGATCACATCTGTGAAGCTTGCAAATTAGGAAAACAAATTTATGCATTCCATAAACCTAAATTTACTGTGTCAACCTCTCGACCCTTAGAATTATTACACATGGACCTTGTTGGACCTATCCTTAAACATTGCATGGGTGGTGTTGTATACATTCTAGTTTTGGTTGATGATTATTCACGATTTACATGGGTTAATTTTTTAAAATTTAAAAATGAAGCTATTAATTCTTTTTCTACCCTGTGTAAAAAGATTAAAAATCAACAGGGGAGTTCTATTGTCTATATTCGATCTGATCATGAAAAAGAATTTGATATTTCTGATTTCACTATGTTCTGTGATGAGAACGGTATAAGTCATAACTTCTCTGCTCCTTATACACCCCAGTCAAATGGTGTGGTTGAAAGGAAAAATCGTTCTTTGCAAGAAGTGGATAATACCATGTTGAATGAATATCATCTTCCAAAGTATTTATGGGCTGAAGCTGTGGCAACATCATGTTACATTTTAAATAGAGTTTTATTAAGACCTATTTTGTTCAAAACTCCCTATGAACTTTATTACAAAAGAACTCCAAAAATAAATTATTTTCGTGTTTTTGGGAGTAAATGTTTTATTCTAAACACCAAAGGACATTTATTGAAATTTTATCCCAAATCTGATGAAGAAATATTTCTTGGATACTCTCTTAATAGTAAAGCGTACAGAGTTTTCAACAAAAGAAGTCTAGTTGTGGAAGAATCAATGAATGTGACTTTTGATGAAACTCAGCCTCCTCCAAAATATAAAGAGCTTGTTGATAATGATGTTGTCATTGAAGATATTCTCAGAAATATGGAAGAACCAAAACTAGATAATGCATCTCCACCAATTGATGAGAATCCCCTTGAAACCCCAAATTTGAATGATTTGCCCAAAGAATCTCACGTTATTAAAAATCATCCTATTGAAAATGTTATTGGTAACATTGATAAAGGGGTTATCATTAGATCACAAGCACATAATCTAGTTGGTCACTTATCTTTCTTGTCTCAAATTGAACCTAAAAATATAAAAGATGTCTTACTTGATGAGGACTGAATAATGGCTATACAAGACGAACTTGAATAATTCACTAGAAACAAGGTATGGGAGTTAGTCCCACAACCCGAAGATGTTTCAATCATTGACACTCAATGGGTGTTTCGTAATAAACTTGATGAAAGTGGAACTATTGTACATAATAAGGCAAGATTAGTTGCACAAGGGTATAATCAAATGGAAGGTATTGACTATGATGAAACATATGCTTCTGTTGCTAGAATTGAATCTATTCGTATGTTATTAGCATTTGCATACCATAAAAATTTCAAATTGTTTCAAATGGATGTCAAATCTACATTCTTAAATGGAGTAATAGAAGAGGAAGTTTATGTCAAACAACCTCCTGCCATTGAAGATTTTAGTCATCCTGAATATGTTTATAAGTTATATAAAGCTTTATATGGCTTAAAACAAGCCCCCAGAGCTTGTTATGAAAGACTGAGTAATTTTTTGTTGAAAGATGGTTTTAAACGAGGAACTGTTGATACTAATTTATTTACTAAAAATAAAAATAATGATATTCTGGTAATTCAAATATATGTTGATGATATTATTTTTGACTCTATTAACATTACTGCGTGTAATGATTTCTCTGAAAGTATGAGTAAAGAATTTAAAATGAGTATGATGGGAGAATTAAACTTCTTCCTTGGATTGCAAATCAAACAAGGAGAAAAAGGTATTCATATATCTCAGTCTAAATACTATAAAGAAATAATCAAGAAATTTGTCTTAGAATCTACAAAACCTCTTAACACTCCTATGTCAACTACGGATAAATTAATTGCTGATGAAAATGGAAAATCGGTTGACTCAAAGAAATATAGAGGAATGATCGAAAGTCTATTATACATAACTGCTAGTAGACCTGACATTATGTTTAGTGTTTGTAAATGTGCCATGTTTCAAGCTAATCCTAAAGAGTCTCACCTGACCGCAGTAAAAAGAATTTTTCGATATTTTAAAGGAATTGCTGAATTAGGTCTATGGTATCCTAAGGATTAATCATTTAATCTTGTATGTTTTTCAGACTCTGACTATGCAGGTCATCATGTTGATCGAAAAAGTACCAGTCGTACCTGTCAATTTTTAGGAGGATGTTTAGTTTCTTGGTTCTCTAAGAAACAAAACTCGGTATCTATTTCAACCACAGAAGCTGAATATATTGCTGTTACACGGTGCTGTGCTCAAATACTGTGGATGAAACAGACTCTTGCTGATTATAACTTGAAATTTAACTGTGTGTCAATTCTATGTGATAATACAAGCACTATCAATCTTAGTAAAAATACAGTTCTGCATGCTAGGTCAAAGCATAGAGACATTAGGCATCATTTTTTATGTGATCATGTTAATAACGGAATTATTAAACTAGAACATATTGACACTGAATTAAATATAGCTGATATATTCACTAAACCACTAAGCTCTGAAAGATTTTGCAAATTAAGAATTGAGTTAGGCATGCTTGATATTTCCTCTTAATTTGTTGGAATATTTATAAAACAAAATCCTAGTATAATTTTATATTACAATATTTATTAATGTTTAAACAAATTTTAGTTTAACAATATTTATCTTCATCTTATTTATTTTTATTAATCCTTAATTGTATTATATATTAGATTATATATTTATATAGTATTTTTAAAAGAAAAATTAAAATATTTATATTTTTAACAATATTTATTTTGCTATTTTATAAATAAATATTTTCATTTTATCATTACAAAGTTATTATATATATATATATATATATATTTCAAAGGATTAAATTTGCACCATTAATTTTTGTACAAATCAAATGGTCAGAATTGACCCATCCATATTTCTCAATCGAACCAATCAGATTCAGGTATCATAAGGCACACAGATCATCACCAAAGCCATTCGATCAAAACTAAGCCTTAATCTTAGCCGTTAGATCTAGGTCAGTTTAAGAAACACAACTGTTCATTTTCATATTAAATCCAAGCCATTAATTTAAGTCCAGATCAAGTTTCCACCATTGGATCAAAATGGTGAGTCAAACTATATATTCAAAATTTTCATTTTTTAATTCATTTTCTTATCTTCTCTCTCTCTCTCTCTTCTCTCACGCCTGACTCTTCCTTCTCTCTCCTTTCACACACCTCCAGCTATCTTTAGCTTCTCTTTTCCCTTTCTCTGATCAATCTCCGATTTCTAGTCATGCTACCTCAAAATAGTTTACAAAATCTGTTTATTTGATTAATCGATAAGATTAATAATATAAACTTACAACTTTTAAAATCCCTTTAGGGTTTAAATATGAATTTTTTAGGGTTTTCGGATACGTTCTGATTCAGTTTTCAAAACAGGAAAACTTCTAGGGTTTTTAATTTATGAAACTTTAGATGTTCAACTCTCTCACATGTAAATTTTTTTTTCTCGTCTGACTCAAAAGATCGACATATCTATTTTTTTGGGGACGGATGCAAATCGTTTCGTCTACTTCATCAAATCCACTGTAATCTCTGGTAAGTTCTGCTTGAATTTTTTTAAAACCCTAAGCTCTCTCTAATGTTTAACAAAAAAAATTTAACTCATTATATTTTTTGATAATTTTTGTTATCACAAACTTTCTTAATATTACCAAACCTCTTATTCATTCCTTTATTTACTATGATGTATAACCATACTTTCTGTATTTCTGCTTTCTTCTGTCAGTTAAAGTCCTTAATTTTTTTAATACCGTTAGTTCATCATTTTTTGTTAGGGTTTCATTTTTTAACCCTAATTTTTTAAAACAAACTATGAAAATCAATTCTCTGATTTTAGGGTTTTGACCGAAAGCATGTTTTATAATTTTTTTATACCTCCAATTGACCTCTAATAATCTTTAAAAATCTTCATTCTCTTTGATTGATATATTCTTTCTTTAAAACTCTCTAATAAACTTGAGCAGTATGTGAATTAGGCTTATTCTCTTACCTTTCAATTCTGACTAACTTTTTTTTAATTTTTTCTATACATATTGTATACTTTTACCCTTATATATATATATATATATATATATATATATATATATATGTGTGTGTGTGTGTGTGTGTGTGTGTGTGTGTGTGTGTGTGTGTGTGTGTGTGTGTGTGTGTACACTTCTACTTGAAGTAAATGATTTTCTCATTGAGAAACTGCATACGAATAAGCCTGTCAAGCTGACCTTCTCTCTATGGAACGGGTATAATTTTGCTTAAGCTACTCACTCAGGTATAACCCTCCATTATTTCAATACTGTCTATTATAAATTGGGTGGATACTGATGTCCACTGGGTTTATTTCTGCATCTCTTATATATTGTGTGGATACTGATGTCCACTGGGCTGGTTTATTACATTAACTGCTATGTATTCTATCTATCTGCGATTTGCTATAAATGTTAAAATCTTGCAATTTACTTGCCTCTTTGAAAAATTTTCTTTTGAAATGACAGTCTCTATGTGATGATTCAACTTGACTTTACTCTTCTCAGTTTACTGGTTTCTTGTCGTGTTTTCTCAAAATTATTTTAAATGATACATCTTCATATCTTTGGTAATCATTCTTAAGGTTGACTGAACTTCCTTATTCTCTGTGTTCTCTATGAGACATATGGTAATCTTATGTTACTGTGCTCTCTCTCTTCTTAAATAACAGCTTTAAAAATGTGTTATCTATTCTACTGTTTAACTTAAATGATATCTGATTCTTATTAATATTTTTCATATAGTCATATTACTTGCTACAACATCAGTTTATTACTTACTACTCTTGCTTAACTACACTGAGTGTATATTACCTGCAGCATATCATTTTCTTATCTATATAAGGTCTTTCAAGAATGGTGCATTCATATCTTCAGTCTTTACTTAGCCCGATTCTCTCTCCTATTCTTCCTGCATCTCTACTAATAATGTCTAATCTGTTTTCATCCAAAAGAAAAACTCTTCCTCTAAATTCTGAGTTACAATTCTCTAATGTTGTCCCTCACCTCACTACTCCCTCTGCACAATCTAAGTATAGGACTATGCATCACAATTTATGTCCGGGGAATGTTATAACATTTCATAGTTTTCCAAACCTGTTTGAAAATTTTAAAAATATTGGGTGGGAATGTTTAGTCTCTTTTTATGATAAATCAATTTATCCTAGTCTTGTAGTTGAGTTTTATGCTCACATGGAATTCTCTACTGACTTTTCTGGTGTATTAAAGAACATCACCACCAGCATTCAAGGTCAAACCTACATAATTGATGAACTATTTCTTGTTTATGCACTGCAATTACATCCCTCCACTTTAGAACTACCTAGGGTCAACTCTTATCTCATTCCATCTGGTATCTATGTAGAGGAATGTATGTTGTTTAAACACAATCTATCTATTGTATCTGATCAAATGGTGCCAGCAATTTTATTTTATTATCCTTGCAAGATTGGTTTAGAATTTCTCACTGCTGAATGTCAGTTTTTGGGCAAAATTTTAAGAAACAATTTCATGTCGGTGAGAGATGATCGAAAACTGATGCCATTTGATTTAGAACTCATAAAGAGTATTTTAAATGAATGCATGCCCTACAATTTGGCATACTTCTTGATGTCTTCTTTTGAATTCTATTTTCAAAATAACTATCTTGGTTTTGGTCTACTACTCCCACATGTTTTTAATTATCTGAACATTCCTTAATTAAACCATCAGTCACAAGTCGTTCCCACTAGCAACATTGTATCCCACTTAAATCTGCCACCTTAGTCACTTATTATTTTTAAACCCATTGATCATGAGATTCTTGAAACCAATATCAATATGGCCACAAAAATTGATTCACTTAACAGTATGAACTAACTTCTTCTGCATAACCAAACTCTGATTTTAGAAAAGTTAGAAGATGTTCAGTTCTCCTTGCTTACTGTTAAGTCTGTGGTATTCTGTTTAATGGAGAACAATAGCCTGCTGATGGGTCCCTATCCGTTTAACGCCCATACCACTGCTGACTCCACTGCTCCTGTTCCTCAACAAGAAGTTCCTGATGTCAACATTCCTGACATTTTTCACTTCTCTCCTCTCAATCTAGAGGACATCTAACTGCTTGACTAACTTGTCTAACTATTCGTATGACTGTAAACTTAACTACCCTAAATCCATTTCTCCTACTACTACCACTACTACTACTACTTGACATATATTTGCTAGTTTTATCTATATTTGGTTACTAACTATTTGTGCAGGTTACTTGACTAAATATTTTCTGCAAGTTTAACATTTCTTTCCCCCATCATTTTTTATGATGACAAAGGGGGAGAAGAAAAATATTAATAACGATATAAACTGCTATGTGAATGGACTATATAAACTGCTATGTGAATGGATATAAACTGCTATGGGAATGGACTATATAAACTGCTATGTGAATGGATATAAACTGCTATGAGAATGGATATAAAGTGTTCATAGTTTAAGGGGGAGCCTTTTAAGGGATAAAAATATTTTTATAATTGTCATCATCAAAAAGGGGAAGATTGATAGATATAATTTTATTTTATATATTTTGATGATAACAATTATATTGTAAATAATTAAATATATAATTATTTAATTATTTTCTGTTTTTACTTGAATTAATTTTTATTGACCTTGATAATTTAAATGTCAAGTGTTAAATAAATTGTTTCATATAAAATTCAAGGCAAGGAGATCCTATTTCTTTTTCAAAACCAAAATGGGGCAAAAATTATTGTATTCATACATCATAAACTTTTTAAAAACTAAGTGTTCCATATATATATATATATATATATATATATATATATATATATACTACATTTATTATCTAAACTACAAATGCTGCATGCGCCTAAAACATGTCTTTGAAGTAATGTGTTGGCAAAACCAAGTGACATCTTTTTGGGACAAAACCGTGTGTGTGCTGGCAGTGTGTTTGGGTTTCAAACATGTGGTCAAAATGAGAAATAAATGATAGGAAGATAAGAATCTGATCGGGCAAAAAATGAAATACCTACGCGTAATATCTGTTCCAATATGGACCGTTCAATTCAAAAATTATTCATCCAAACCATGCATTCAAATTCAGATTTTCAAAATTACATTTTTGCCCTCAAATTCAAAAATTCTATAAATAGGGAGTATTTCATTCATTTGGTTTTTACCAATTTAGTGAAAACCAAAGCATACTCTCCTTGCCTACATTCTCTCTAAATGCTTTATATCTCTTATTACAAAAGTTCTGATTATTTTAGAAGAGAAAATTGGTCCAAGTACTGAGATAAGTCATTTAAGTTTAACTTCCGTTGAATTATTTCTTACTTGCTTTATATATATAGATATACAAATATACATTGTTCTACACAATTTGATATATCTATATTTCATCTATTTGTCAAATAAAAGGATACTTGGGCGCCGCAAGGCTACAGAGATACACCTCTACGGAGATACACCTCTATCGAGAGGAATTTGAACCGTACGATTCTTTATAGTTTTCAGTAACGACCTTTTATCGATATTATTTATATAAATATCGTAAAATAGATACGACACTTGATAGCTCAAAACGACAGTAAGATACTACTCCAAAAAGAGTAGTCATCCGAGCTGGACTTGAGAATCGTAGTGAACTATTGAAATATTTATATAAATATCAATTGTGAAAATTATAAATTTTGTCGTACTTAGACGCCGCAAGGCTACGGAGATACACCTCTACCAAGAGGAATTCGAACCGTATGATTCCTTATAGTACTAAGCGACATTACTTATAAAAGTTCACATAATAGATAAAATATTCTTATACATTATTTGAGTTAAACAAATCATATTTGGTATATCAGTTTGTGCCTAACTGATTTAAATATTATATTTGATAAATATTATTTGAATTAATTTATTCTTTTTATACAAGTATTAATATATAAACATCTTTCATATAATACTTGTTAAAGATTATCTGAGAAACAATTTTATATAATCCATAGAAAAACACTCTTTATTTTCAAGAGTAAATAATTCTATATAAAGTGCTTTAAACTTCTATATCTGCTTAAAACCGAAGCATTATTGAACTAAAACTAAAATTAATCTATCTGCTTGATTAAGAAGCTTTTATCAAAAACATAAATGTTATTTGAACTTTTATAATTGTGCATATTTTATATATCTGCTTAAACAGAAGTATAATTTGATCTAATTAAACATAAAATCCCTATCTGCTTTCAAAGAAGCATTATTTTTTTATAAGAGTCTTTAAACTTTTATTTGTTCTGTAATTAAGATATGCGTATTTGAGAAGCACTCATCTGTACTAAATTCCTATCTACTTATTTAAGAAGCATTGTTGTAAAAATATTTGTAAAAAGAGAAAAGGTCAGGGTTAGTTTATTTTATGTACCTGTGAGAAAGACGAGTAATTCTTCGACCAAGACCAGAGTCTTAGAGAGGTCAGCAGGAAGTTGGGTCTCTAGTGTACTTGTGAGGTGAGGAAGAGGCTGTTGTTTCAAGATTAGATCATAGAATAGAACTAAACTCAAAAGAAGTACAACTAAGCTTGAGGAGGGAGCGGGGAGCTTGCTGTCCAAGATAGATTAGTTGGGAATAGTTGGAAGTTTGTTTATATAACTTTATAAAGGCTTCTCCACCTGTTGAAGGAGTTCCAAGTAGGGACTTAAGCCTGGACGTAGCAACATACCAAAGGGTGTATGTTATGAACCAGATAAATCTCTATGCATTGTGTAATTGAACTTTTATTATCTTGCATGCTAATTACTAAAACTGCAAATTAATTACTAAAAATTCAAATCTAAATATAATTTTTAACTAGTAATAATCTATTCAACCCCCCTTCTAGATTATTATTAGACTTTCAATTGGTATTAGAGTGGTGCTCTTTAACTTGTTTGTTGAGTGTATACAGGTATACATAAGAGTAAATCCATGGTCTACAATGCTACTGGTTGCGGGGAAGGACTATCTATGTCCAGACCTCCACTATTTGATGGTACCAACTTTGCCACGTGGAAAAACAGATTCAAAATCTATGCCAAATCCCAAGGAATAAAAATTTGGAGTGGCATCGAACGAGGTGTACACATTCCAGCCAAAATCCAAGGAGAAAAGACGGTCGAGAAAGACATCTATGAATTCACCACTGAAGAAGAAGAAATCATGAATATTGCATTCTGAGTGGAACAAGTGCTAACTAGTGCTTTGATTGAAAAAGAATACAAAAGAGTTAGTAACTGTAGAAATGCAAAAAATTGATTGTAACCTATGAAGGTACCAATCACATAAAAAAAATCAGAAAAGATGCTCTAATTCAAAAGTATGAAAGCTTCAAGCTTGAAGAAGGAGAAAAGATCATTGATATGGAAACTCGATTTTCCAGAATCATTGATGAGCTAGAGCAATTGGGAAAAGCATACACTATAAATGAGAAAAACAGAAGAATCCTTAAAGCCCTTCCATCCATCTGGAAAATGAAGGTTACAGCAATAAAAGAAATGCAAGATCTAACCACATATCTTATGGATAATCTCATTGGAAATTTTCGTGCCCACGAAGTCGATATGCTTGTCGAAAAAGCTGGATCAGACACAGATCTCAAAAAGAAAGGAATCGCCTTCAAAGTTCTTCTGGTGGATCAAGAAAGTGATGATGAAGAACTAAATGAAGAACTCCTTAGTCTAGATAACAATGAAATTGCTCTACTATCCAGACAACTTAGGAGAGTAATTCAAAGCAAGGCAAGAAAATATGGCAAAGTCTTCATGAAAACAAACAACAACTTCAACCACTTCAAAGGCAAACAATTTTTCAAGCCAAAGACGCAAGGAGGAAATTTCAAAGCCATTAACAACAACTTCAGAAGTACCAACCCAAATGAAAATTCAAACACATGCTTTGAATGCAAGCAGTCTGGGCACTTCAAAAAGGACTGTCCAAAATTGGCCAACAACAAAGTTCTTATAGCGGAAGAAGGATGGGATCTAAGTGACGAGGAAGAAACTGCTGAACAAACCGAAGAAATTGCAAATCTCTATTTAATGGCAGATAATGACTCATCACCAAGATCTGAGGTAAATTCTGAACACCAATTGCCTACCTCATTTTCCTCATACATACTAGAAAAATATAAATGAAGAACACTATGAATTACAAGAGGCTTAAAGTCATTTATACGAAAATAATGAATCATTAAAAGAAGAGTTAGAAAGATTAAGAAAAATAAATAAAAGTCTTGAAATTGAAAATGCTAATTTAATTATCACCAATGAAAGTTTAAGTGAAATAAACTTAGAAAATAAAGAAGAATTAGAACAACTTAAGAAAATAAATAAAAATCTTGAAATAGAAAATTCCTCAACTATTATCTTAATTGAAAATCTTGAAATTGAAAATTCAACACTTGTTGTAATCAATGAAGATAATCAAGTACAAGATCAAGTAGAAATTGAAGAAGTCAAAAATGAAAATTCACTTTTAAAATTAGAAATAGAAAACCATAATTCCATAATTAAAAACTTAACTAAAGAACGTGAAGATTTAAATACTATAATTTATAAATTTATAAAAGGAAAGGAAAATCTTGATGTCATGTTAAATCAACAAAAATATAGCTTTAATAAAGAAGACTTAGGATATATTGGAGAAACAGGTAAATCAAAAGATAAAGGACTATATCATGTTAAAATCAAGAAAAAAGAAAGTCATATATCTACCTTCACTAAATGTTCCTATTGTAACAGAAATGGTCATTCCTTTTATATGTGCAATGCTAGAAATGGAAACTATAAAGGAAAAAAAATTTGGGTTCCCAAAGGAACATATACTGCACCAACTATCATAAGAAGAGAATTTCATAAACAACATTATCACACTTCTTATAATCCAGTTACTCATAGAATGCTTTTTTCTACTAAAATTGATTATCATATGCCAAGTTTTATCAAGGAAACTTCAAATGCTCCTTATACAAAATGGGAAACTCACCCTAAGGACCCTTCTTATTAAAGGGTATCAACCTGTAAAATTAGTACATATATTGCAGGTATGTCTTGCAGCTGATCTGAATAAAAGCAAATGGTATCTTGATAGTGGCTGCTAAAGACATATGACTGGCGACAAGTCAAACTTAAAAAATCAGCAAGCTACAGACTTTGGTGAGGTAATCTTCGGAGATAACAATAAAGGTAAAATAATTGGAGTCGGATGTGTTGGTAATAACCACATAACCATTTCCAACGTTCAGTTAGTCACTGGACTCAGGTATAATCTTCTGTCTATTAGTCAACTCTGTGATAGTGGTTTTAAAATATCCATTAGTACACATAATTGCTCTATCTTTGATCAACCTGGTAAATTGATTTTAGTTTGTCCTAGATATCAAAATATGTATACTTGTGACTTAGATACATACTCCCATTTAGATAACATTTGTCTTGTATATGCAAATAAGGATCCTTGGCTATGACATCGCAGACTAGGACACATCAACATGAAACTTATAAATAATATTTCTTCTAAAGAACATATATGTGGTCTTCCTAAATTGAAATTCTTTAAAGATCACATCTGTGAAGCTTGCGAATTAGGAAAACAAATTCATGCATCACATAAACCTAAATTTACTATGTCAACCTCTCGACCCTTAGAATTGTTATACATGGACCTTGTTGGACCTATCCCTAAACATAGCATGGGTGGTGCTGTATACATTCTACTTTTGGTTGATGATTATTCACGATTTACATGGGTTGATTTTCTAAAATTTAAAAATAAAGCTATTAATTCTTTTTCTACCCTGTGTAAAAAGATTCAAAATCAACAGGGGAGTTCTATTGTCTATATTCGATCTGATCACGGGAAAGAATTTGACATTTTTGATTTCATTATGTTCTGTGATGAGAACGGTATAAGTTATAACTTCTCTGCTCCTTATACACCCTAGTCAAATGGTGTGGTTGAAAGGAAAAATCGATCTTTGTAAGAAATGGCTAATACCATGTTGAATGAATATAGTCTTCCAAAGTATTTCTGGGCTGAAGCTGTGGCAATATCATGTTGCATTTTAAACAGAGTTTTATTAAGACATATTTTGCACAAAACTCCCTATGAGCTTTATTACAAAAGAACTCCAAAAATAAACTATTTTCGTGTTTTTGGGAGCAAATGTTTTATTCTAAACACCAAAGGACATTTATTGTAAATTGATCCCAAATCTGATGAAGGAATATTTCTTGGATACTCTCTTAATAGTAAAGCATACAGAGTTTTCAACAAAAGAAGTCTAGTTGTGGAAGAATCAATGAATGTGACTTTTGAAACTCAGCCTCCTCCAAAATATAAAGAGCTTGTTGATAATGATGTTGTCATTGAAGATATTCTCAGAAATATGGAAGAACCAAAACTAGATAATGCATCTCCACCTTTTGATGAGAATCCCCTTGAAAACCCAAATTCTAAGATGAATGATTTGCCCAAAGAATCTCACGTTATTAAAAATCATCCTATTGAAAATGTTATTGGTAACATTGATAAAGGGGTTATCACTAGATCACAAGCACATAATTTAGTTGGTCACTTATCTTTCTTGTCTCAAATTGAACCTAAAAATATAAAAGATGCCTTACTTGATGAAGACTGGATAATGGCTATGCAAGACGAAGTTGAATAATTCACTAGAAACAAGGTATGGGAGTTAGTCCCACAACCCGAAGATGTTTTAGTCATTGGAACTCGATGGGTGTTTCGTAATAAACTTGATGAAAGTGGAACTGTTGTACGTAATAAGGCAAGATTAGTTGCACAAGGGTATAATCAAATGGAAGGTATTGACTATGATGAAACATATGCTCTTGTTGCTAGAATTGAATCTATTAGTATGTTATTAGCATTTGCATGCCATAAAAATTTCAAATTATTTTAAATGAATGTCAAATCTGCATTCTTAAATGGAGTTATAGAAGAGGAAGTTTATGTCAAACATCCTCCTGGCTTTGAAGATTTTAGTCATCCTGAATATGTTTATAAATTACATAAAGCTTTATATGGTTTAAAACAAGCCCCCAGAGCTTGGTATGAAAGACTGAGTAACTTTTTGTTGAAAGATGGTTTGAAACGGGGAACTGTTGATACTACTTTATTTACTAAAAATAAAAATAATGATATTCTGGTAATTCAAATATATGTTGATGATATTATTTTTGCCTCTACTAACATTACTATGTGTAATGATTTCTCTGAAAGTATGAGCAAAGAATTTGAAATGAGTATGATGGGAGAATTAAACTTCTTCCTTGGATTGAAAATCAAACAAGGAGAAAAAGGTATTCATATATCTCAGTCTAAATACTATAAAGAAATGATCAAGAAATTTGGCTTAGAATCTACAAAACCTCTTAACACTTCTATGTCAACTACGAATAAATTAATTACTGATGAAAATGAAAATTGGACAATTTATTTATAATCAGATTACTTTTAATGAAAAGCATAACATTTTTTGTAATAAATCTTATTTTTGTCGAAGAAAACATAACGTTCACCACTTTTAAAGAGTAACTTCTGAGGACTTGTAGTCAGGTGCCTCGATTAATTTTGAAGTTGAAAGTGTAACTTTCGAGGACTTATAGTCAGGTGCCTCGATTACTTTTGAAGTTGAAAGTATAGCTTCCGAGGACTTATAGTTAGGTGCCTCGATTACTTTTAAAGTTAAAAGTATAACTTTTCAGGTCTAAGGACTTATAGTCAGGTGCCTCATTCACTTTTGATGATTAAGTGTAACACTCGGGTGCCTCGTCACTTTGGTCGTCCAATTTCTTGGCAGGTACAGTCTACAAGGACTTAAAATCGGGTGCCTTGTCACTTGGGTCGTCCAATTTCTTGGCAAATATATTCTACGAGGACTTCAAATCAAGTGTCTTGTCACATGGGTCGTCTAATTTCTTGGCAAGTGTATTTTTCGAGGACTTTAACCACCATTTTTGGTGGACCACCATCTTGGGTGGATTTTTAATTTGTCAATTCTTGTATCTATAGTTCAAAGTTCTTTCGATGGTAGAGCCAATATTTGGGTTGTCCATCATCTTAACTTCCCGAACTGCACCATGGGTGATAGTGTTGCACGTTTCTTTTCCTAGTTCAATCTCTCCGGTCGCCAGCTTCTCATGGTATATCTTCCGCAGACTGTAACAGTCTATAGTGGAATATCCTGCGTATTGGTGGTATACATAGAAGTCCAATCATCTTTTCATCTCTTCCGTCACAACCAACCGAGGCCTTGGAGGTTTCACCAATCCATGCTCAATCCATTGTTCGTACAGGCCCCCGAATGCCTTCTCACTGCATGTGATAGCCTCCAAAACTGGCATTCTAGTATACTTGTCCCCATGCTTTCCTCTGTTTCGCTCAACTTTCTCATTCTTCTCCCTCTTTCCCCCTTGTCATTTTGACTGAGAATCCTCTAAAGCCGCAGTTGCTATCCTCTTGCCCTTCCATGTAACCGTCGCATGGCTAGTGGGCAAAGTCATGATTCCTCCCAAGTCTTGTGCAAAAGATGAGAAGGTCGCAAATGAATCAAAAGTCTTGGTAAAGAGGTGGGGCTTGAAGGTATCTAAAGCACCATTGTTGCATATGCTGACCAAGCTCTTTTCTTCAATTGCCTCTACACACTTCTATGCTTGGGCCCTGAACCTGTCCACGTAATTTGATAGCTCCTCGTTTGGCTTCTGCTTGAATCGCATGAGCTCTACAATGGTTACCTGTTTCTGTACATAGAAAAATTTCTTTAAAAAATATAATTTTAGATCATCCCAATCATGGACTGATCCCTTCTCCAAGTTGTAGTACCAACTGAAGGCACTATCCGTCAAAGTCTTGTTGAATTCCCTCATCAACAAATTGTGATTGTTCATTTCATCATATTCTAACCATGGAGACATTGACTCTGTAAGACCCCAACTTTTTATGAATAAAGACTTAATTTTCTCTAAATGTTATTTTGAATAATAAGGTGTGGATTTGATATAATGTTATAGTTATGGGTAATATTTACAAATTTTGCAAAATAAGCAAGTTATCATAAAATATTCGTTTGGTCGGGGAATATTCATTTTATGAGGGAATATTTGTATAACGTCACAATCATTGTTGGACCCCATAACAAAATTACTGTCGGATTTAGAAAGCGACAAAAATAACCTTTTTATAATAATAACGACAATAATTTTACCATTAAACTATTGAAATACCCGGTAATAAAAGTACAATAATACGCGTGGTTGTATAGTAGTACATGATATTGCATAGTAGCTCTAATTATTGATGCTTACGTAAGAAGTCACTCAGTTTATTCAATTATTACAACAGTAGTTGATGTATAGTATCTTATATTATTGATTCAATTATTGTCACAGTATCATCTGCACAATATTTTATATTATTAAATCAATAATTGAGACAACACAGTTATTCATATTATTATTTACATTATTGACAATGTCTAGAAAGTTCTGTCGAGGAAAGGGGTTAGGTAATCTAATTGAGTGCCAATAAGGAGAAGTCCTTATCGGAAAGCCCCCTCTTTCCTGGGAATATTCTGGTTGTTAATATTGTGAGTTATAATATTAATGATGAATAATTGTTGAAAGATTAAAAATATGTTTATTGAAGACAAATGATTTGTGATAAATAAAGGGGTTTGTCGTGAAGTATTTGTTGTAAATTTAGCTTATTACACGGACCCCCACTTACTTATTTTTCAAAATTATCGGTAGAAAGTTATCTCAGTTTTTGTTTTATTATTATTATAATAGTAATAAAACAGAAAATATTTTATATAAAACAAAATATTTTTTATATTATATGTAAAATTATTCGTTTTATTAGATTATAAATAGAATATATTATATTTTATATAAAGTTTTCGTTTTATTAGAATATTTTATTGCATAGTGCTGCTGCATAGTAAAATCAAATTTTCCGTCGATTCTGCGCCCGTGAATTTCCTTTACTGTGCGTCCGTGATTATTTTCTAAATAGTATCTTGTCAATCTCCTATAAATAGTATGCTTAGTTTAGAAATGAAAATCACACCAGAATCAGAGAATTCTTCTTCTATAATATTGAGCGTATTTTTTTGAGTTTAAGGAAACTTTGAGTGTAACAAATAGTGCAAGTTTTCTTCAAGAGTATCACCATTATACCAGTCATAATTACACTCCTTTTAAGGTAAGAGATATTATTTTCATTCAATATTTGTAAGGAATAATATTTTCTTCCATACTCTGTAGTATGTAAGTAATATTATTTCGTTTCATATTCCTAATTTTACACTTATTTTGATAAGTATTGCTTCTATACTCCTTGAAATTAGTAGAATATCCTTAAAATTTGTGCTTCATCTAGTATCATTTCACGAAAATATTTTTCTGAGCTTTCTTGTTAAATTTTAATATTTTCATATCGGAGTACTATTCATACATACGGCACTATTCATACATACGTTACTATTCACAGGATACTATTCAAGGGATATTATTCACAACAAAAATTGATTTCTTTTCTGTCCAAATTATTTTTGATACATGAATATCATTCTTGAATTTTACTCTACAAATTAGTTATCATGTAGACAATTTGGACATCCTTAAACTCTGGATAAATTAAATTAAAAATCTTTAATATTTATCCTTGATCTCACTTGATTGATTCTTATATCATTGTCATCATCCTCATGCTTATATTGTGGTGAAACTTATCTTTGGCCCGTAGTGCATAGATGGACTATTGATTGGTATAATTATGACTAGGAATTGTATATTGGTATAATCATGACCTATAATGTTACAGACAAATGATGTAGTGAAAGTTCTCATTGGCCCGTAGTGCATTGATGGACATTTATTTAGCATGATCATGACCACTGGTGATAATAACGAATATCCTTGGCTCGTAGTGCATGTATAATTCGGTGATGTGGATTATTTATTGAGATGTGTTACAGAGATAAAATATTGATGATGAATTTTTAAATCATAGAAGATAGTAGACATCATACTCTACTTGACTCTTCTAATGGATTGCTTGTTCCGCTGCAGATAAACTTATTGTCTATTGTATTCTATCAGTTTTTACACTGTTGAAGGATAAGGATAATTTATTCTATATTATCTTAGTCATAATATTCTTTACTGGGCTAGTTGAGCTCACCCTTTTCTTTCATTGTTCTCTTCAGGAATTGAGAATATAGCTGGGACTAGTTGGGAAATATAGTGACGGTCCAAGATGGTTGCTATAGTAGTCATCACTATTATATAAAATAGTGTGAAAATGAATATAATGAGGACTTTATTTGAGTTTGGATATTGTCTACGAGATAATATTTGTATTAAAACTCAGCTATTGTGTTGTCGTATTTTGCACGACAGTTGTATAAATTAAGTTTCTATTTAAATTATGTACCATGTATTTGGCGACTCAGAATGGGTTGTGTATACCTATTTTGGGGGCTTCACAATTGGTATCAAAGCTTATGGATATGATCCCTGACGGATATCTGAGGCTAGAACTAGGAGGGGAGAGATGAGTAAATCTTTCGCTAGTGTCTTGCCTAAGTTTATTTGTTATTTAATTGGTCGGTCAGAATATAGGGATAATATGTGGCATGTCAATTAACCCTTATTTTGTGGCAGTGTTTGAGAATGGCATCTGAAAATTTTGAGATAAGCAATGGATCACATGAGATCGTTGAGACACCGCCAATCAATAGCCAGGATAATGTGCATCAGGAAGTCAAAAATCCTCATGTAAACAACAACACCGACCAAATGATGAATGATGGGATGCTCAGAAGCTTTTTACAATTTATGCAACACCAAATGAGAGAGATTCCTATTCAAAATACAAGTGGAATTAATGGCAACTCACGGCTGGTCACTGTTAAGCAATTCAGGGAGCTGGGACCGCCGGAGTTTTTGGGAAAACCAGAGTCACTTAAGGCAGAGACATGGATTAAGTAGATCACCGAGATATTTGATGTTTTGGGATTCTCCGAAGAGTAAAAGGTTCCCTTTGCCACCTTCATGTTGCGAGGAGAGGAAGATTACTTGTGAAAATCTGTAAAACGTACTCATCTTTCCGCACTGAAGATGTCTTGGGAGAATTTCCAAGAAATTTTCAACGACAAGTACTTTTCTGAGAGTATTTGTCATATGAAGGAGGTGAAATTCATCAAGCTGGAACAAAGCAATATGATCGTATCACAATACGAGGCTAAGTTTGCGAAATTATCCCAGTTTGCATCCCATTTGGTAGATAATGAGGAGCATATGACGTAAATGTTTCTGCGAAGTTTGAAGCCCGAAATTCGTCAATACCTCATTTCTCACAAACTTTGTTTATATTCAGATGTTGTAAATATGGCTCAATTATTAGAACGCGATAATGAGTCAGCCCAACCAAAAGATAGCAGCTGGCAAAATGATAATAGTCATACCAGTGGTAGCAGTCATCGAAGCGGTGAAATCAAACATGGAGGAAATTATTATGCCAGAAATGTTAACCACTTCGGTGGTAATCCTGGCCAAGATAATAGAATAAATGAGTCAAGTGGAAATTTCAAAAAGAGGAGATTCAATAATGATGGAAAGACAACAACACCCGCACCCGTTTTCAAGGAAGGAGAACGACCACCGGTCGTATGCTACAGATGCGCAGAGGAGGGACACATCAGTCTGAACTGTACGCAGCAACCCAAAGCGTGTTTCAATTGCGGAAGAGAAGGTCACTTAACTCGATTTTATCGTGTAGTGAAGTCAAGTCCAACTGGGATGGTGACATCAAAGGCTGTTCCAGACAAGTTAAAGCTGGTAGTTTAAGGGAGGGCGTTTGTCGTGACCTCCCAAAAAGTGAAGAACCCGAACGAAGTTATCATGGGTAAGCTAATCATAAACTCTTGCGAAGTTTATACCTTATTTGATACCGGTTCTACCCATTCTTTTATTTCACCTACTTGCGCTCAACGTTTAAATTTGACTCCAGAGAAATTAAACTTTGACTTATCTGTTGAAACTCTGTTGGGAGAAACCTTCATCACATCCATTGTTTATAAATCTTGTTTAATTCAAATCAACACTTTCACATTATCTGTTGATCTCATCTCTTTGAAAATACTTGCATTTGATATGATTTTAGAGATTGATTGGTTAACTAATCATCATGCTAAAATTAATTATTTTTGTAAGGTTATCAGCTTTCATATTCCTAACCAACTTATTATGAGAATTCAAGCAACCAAACCACTAAAGTCAATCACTGTCATATCAAGTCATAAAGCCATTTATTTATTAAAAAATGGATGTCAAGCTTTCTTAGCACATGTCACGGATTTAAACAAAAATACGTCAGATTTGAATGATATCTCTATTGTTAATAAAATTCCTGACGTATTCCCTGAAGAACTTCCTGACCTACCCCTAGAGCGTGAAATCGAATTTTGTATTAACCTTGAACCCGGTATAAAACTTATTTCCAAAACCTCATATCGAAAGGCTTCTATTAAACTTCAGGAGTTAAAAACTCAATTGCAGGAACTATTAGACATCGGTTTCATTCGTCCTAGTACGTCTCCTTGGGGTACTTCTGTTTTATTCGTAAAGAAGAAAGATGGGAGTATGCGACTTTGCATTAATTATCGGGAGTTGAATCATGTCACCATCAAAAATAGGTACCCATTACCTCACATTGATGACCTGTTTGACCAATTGTAAGGTGCTAATTTTTTTTCAAAGATCGATCTTCATCCCTAATATCATCAGTTAAAGATTAAAACTGATGAGATTCCAAAGACTGCTTTCAGAACTCAGTACGGGCATTACAAATTCCTAGTCATGTCTTTTGGATTGACTAATGTTCCTTGTAACGACCCCAAAATAGGTCCATTCCATCCAACCTATTCTGAGTCGCCAAATACATGGTACAGAAAACAACTACAACTTTATTATAATAATTTTCGTGCAAAATACAACAACACATATGCTGTAACTTTGGTTACAAATATTTACCAAATGTGACACATGTCCCAACCGTGGACAACACGTCACAATGACACCTTACATAAAGGTATAGACAAAAACTGTTTTAGAAATTAGAATCTTTGAGAAGTGCTCAAGAAAACCTTCGTACATGGGAGGCCATGCGTCTAGGTTATGATAGATATCATATGGCCACAGAATTATCCTTGGTTGACCCCAAAGAAAAATGAGAAGTTTACTATCATATTCTTCCCAATGGTGAGTCTTCTCATGACATATCATTATCTCCACTGTCTCTAATTGAAAATTATACTTCAAACAAACACCAAGATTATATAGGTAGTGCTCGTAAAGATACTCAGCAAGTGGATGAGTACAACCCTGTCTTATGATGACACGAGGTTGTATGTCATTAGACATCTTGTATGATAGTGACAAAACACCCTGCCAACGTTGGGTTCGCCTCACCCTATTTTCTTCACCAAATATAACTACTAAATGATGACCACCGTTCTATTCCCTTGTTACCCCCGCTCGACTCAGCTACACTCTTGTTACCTGAAAGGAATTGTGAAACAGAAGGGTGAGCACAACTAGCCCAGTAAAGAATATCATGACTAAAGATAAATAAGTTATCAATAGCCTTCAACAGAATTAAATCAGAGATTTAGAACATATGGTAGATGATAAAAATTTCAACCATAGTTGCAGCGGAACGAGCAATCCATTAGAAGAGTCAAATAGACTATAAAGTCTATTATCTTCTCCATGTTAAAAATTCACCAACAATGTTTTATCCCTGTAACATCAATCAACAATTCTGGTCCACAATCATATGAATAACTCATAATCATAACTGTAGTTCTAAATTCCTCTTCTCATCCAGGACGAAGATAATTTTCATCACCTATCTTTACCTGAAACATCAAAGATCATGGTTACACCAAATAACATTTCCTGTTCATAATCATACTAATAACTTCATCTTTGCACTACGGCCAAAGATATTCATTTGTATCACCAGTTGGTCATGTTCATCTCAACATCTGTTCATCTTTGCACTACTGGCCAAAGATATTCAACAACATGTCATCATTGCCCTACGGGCCAAAGATATTCATCAACAATTCATCTTTGCACTACAAGCCAAAGATATTCATCAACAATTCATCTTTGCACTACAGGCCAAAGATATTCCTCAACAGTTCATATTTGCACTACGACCAAATATATTCATCAACAGTTCATATTTGCACTACAGGCCAAATATATTAATATCTCAAAGAAATATATAATCATTTCAGAATTTATATAAACAATAATTATAACCATGTTGATCAATTCACCTTTACACTTAAGCTAAAGATATTTAGTTATAAATTCAATGGTCATGATCATACCAGTCAACAATTTAACTTTGCACTACTGGCCAAAGAGAACCCATAGTCATGATCATACCAACAATCTACCCATCTTTACACTCAAGTGAAAGAAAATTTCAACATCAAGGTTATAAAAATGTTATATATGATAATAAAAACAATATGATCAAAATATAGATTTAATTTCAAGAGTAATATTCATAAATTAACTATAATTTGGTCAGAAAAGAAACAAATTTTGTCGTGAATAGTAACTCGTAACTAGTAACTCATGAATAGTAACTCATGAATAGTAACCCCAACACAAAAAGGTAGAAATTCTACAATAAAATTCATACCAATATTTTGGTATAATGATATTGAAAGAATAACATTTCTTAAATTTATAAACAATTTATTTTAATTGTTTACACTTTACTAAATAATGTATTTAATCATCCTAAAATGCCAAAGTCATAAGATTTCATTACCAATAACCACAACCCTCATCAAAAATCTGCATATACCTTATATAGGATTCTCAAGCCATAAAATCTTATTTTCCAATTTTCTTACTTCACATAACATATTTAATTCACTTACTCATAATTAGTCTATTTTTATGAAAAATACCAAATCAGTTCCAAAAATATTTCTTTTCTGGGATTTAGCAGAATATAGTCCCATATTGAACATATATTTTTCTCAGAATTTTTAAAACTCATTTAATATTTTTCATATGGCCAAAATAGCTGAATATTTAGACATTTATCATAAATTGTACTTTTATCCAAAAATTTCGAAATTCACAGAGTACACTGATATTATATAGATATACTTCCAATAAAAATTTCATCAATTTTAGAGTTAACCACAAAGAGTTATAAGCGGTTACTTTTAAAATAGTCTTTTCCCGTAAAATTCATAACTCTTAATCTATACATCCAAAAATCACAATTTTTGGACACAATCAATAAAACTCATCAAAATATCATTTTAAATTTTTCTAGAATTTTCTGAAGGTCAGAAGAATTACGAACTGAAAAACACAATAACCCTTAAAATCCCTTACTATCCCTTACCTCAAAAGTGCAATATTTCTGACTGGAATGCAAAGCCGAATGAAACTTGCACTGAATAGCAACTCTCAAAGTATATAAATATTCACAAAATATGGTTCATAATATAGAGAGAGAAAGAGAGAAAACTTATGTTTCTGGTGTGATTTTTAATTCTAACTTAGTCCTCTATTTATAGAAAAATGTTAGCACGCCGAAGCAGGCTTAACCTGCAACCTGATGGCTTTACCTGCTACTATTCCCACCCACCACATTTGAATAAAAATCTCAGCACATTTCTTCACCAACCAAGAGTGGGGCCCACCAATTCTAGAATTTTCCACCAAAATGATTAACTCTGAAAATTCAACAATTTCTAAACCAGTCATCTCGTAAAATTCATAACAAATCATACGTTCATTTTTAACGGTTCAAAATTTGTGGACATATACTCAACTTATATATGTATAACATATCCAAAAATTACCACGATCCAACGGTCGGATTAAAAATTATAACCCCCGTAAAATATCTCAAAAACCCTAATTTGATTTTTAATACCTCCGTTCCGATAAAAATATAGATAAAACACCTCAACATTAACTCCTTCATTTTTAACCACAAAAATATATCCCTCATTTATGTCCACATAAAATAAATATTTCCTTATCATATGAATCAATAATTAATTATTCACAAATAATATTACAGAATCACATTTATGACAACCAGGCCGTTCTCAGGAAAGAGGGGGCTTTCCAATAAGGATTTCTCCTTACTGGCGCGCAATTAGATGGCCAAATCTCTCCTTAGACAGAACTTTCTAGACATTGCTAATAATGTTATCTAATAATATTATTCAAATAATATGAATTATTGATCTGATAATGGGAAATACTGTGCAGCAATAATTATTAAAACAACAATAATATAAAATATCAACGCAACAATTATTGAATCAATAAAATAAAATATTGAACAGTAATTACTGTGACAATTATTCAGTAGTGCCTTCTTACGTAAGAATCAATAATTTCAAAAATACTGTGTAATAACGCGTATTACTGTATTTTTAACTACCGAGTATTCCAACAGTATTAACGGTAACAACTACGCCGTTATTTATAAAAACTCAATTTTATCGTTTTCTTCATCTAATCGCTTTCCGTTATGGGGCCCACAAATAGCTGCGCCGTCGTACGAATATTTCCCGACAGAAAGAATATTCCACGACCAAACGAATATTTTCCGACAAAATGAATATTTTATAACCACTTGCTTATTTTGAAAAATATTCATATATTACCCTTAACTTTAATTTTTTATCAATTTAACCATTTACTAAATAGAAACATTGAATACTTTTATTTCATAAAATTTGGGGTCTTACAATCTCTCCTCCTTATGAAATTTCGTCCTCGAAATTTACGTACCTGGTAATTCAAAGAGTTGAGAATAGCTTGCTTTCATTTCAGATTTCATCTTCCCTGTCATCATGATTTTTCCATTGCTCATCTCCTGTATTTCAGATATCATTCTAGAATACAACTTCAAAACAAGGGTTAATTGAACAAATTAACATATCACATAATATCCCGATATTATGACTGACCAAAAATTAAGCTTAGGTAGGACACACTAGCGAAGAATTTACTCATCTCTCCCCTCCTAATTGTATTCCCCGATCTCCGCTAGAGATCATATCCCTAAGCTCTGATACCAAAATGTAACTCTGGACAACAATTTGTGTCAGCACCTTACATTGATACCTATCAGTTTGCCACCGCAGAACGGCGTCCCCTACGGAGAGTCTGGCTTCGGTGCATCCCCCATCAATAGGAAGTCACCAGCAAGAGGCTCGGGGCTCTTTACTTATAGCTCTGATACCAAAATATAACGACCCCAAAATAGGTCCATTCCATCCAACCTATTCTGAGTCGCCAAATACATGGTACAGAAAATAACTACAACTTTATTATAACAATTGTCGTGCAAAATACAACACATATGCTGTAAGTTTGGTTACAAATATATACCAAATGTGACACATGTCCCAACCGTGGACAACACGTCACAATGACACCTTACATAAAGGTATAGTCAAAAACTGTTTTAGAAATTAGAATCTTTGGGAAGTGCTCAAAGAAACCTTCGTACATGGGAGGCCATGCGTCTAGGTTATGATAGATATCATATGGCCACAGAATTATCCTTAGTTGACCCAATAGACCCCAAAGAAAAACTTGAAGTTTACTATCATATTCTTCCCAATGGTGAGTCTTCTCATGACATATCATTATCTCCACTGTCTCTAATTAAAAATTATACTTCAAACAAACACCAATATTATATAGGTAATGCTCGTAAAGATACTCAGCAAGTGGATGAGCACAACCCTGTCTTATGATGACACGAGGTTTATGTCATTAGACATCCTATATGATAGTGACAAAACACCCTTCCAACATTGGGTTCGCCTCACCCTATTTTCTTCACCAAATATAACTACTAAATGATGACCACCGTTCTATTCACTTGTTACCCCCGCTCGACCCAGCTACACTCTTATTACCTGAAAGGAATTGTAAAACAGAAGGGTGAGCACAACTAGCCCAGTAAAGAATATCATGACTAAAGATAAATAAGTTATCAATAGCCTTCAACAGAATTAAATTAGAGATTTAGAACATATGGTAGATGATAAAAATTTCAACCATAGTTGCAGCGGAACGAGCAATCCATTAGAAGAGTCAAATAGACTATAAAGTCTATTATCTTCTCCGTGTTAAAAATCCACCAACAATATTTTATCGCTGTAACATCAATCAACAATTCTGGTCCACAATCATATGAATAACTCATAATCATAACTGTAGTTCTAAATTCCTCTTCTCATCCAGGACGAAGATAATTTTCATCACCTATCTTTACCTGAAACATCAAAGATCATGGTTACACCAAATAATATTTCATGTTCATAATCATACTAATAACTTCATCTTTGCACTACGACCAAAGATATTCATTTGTATCACCAGTTGGTCATGTTCATCTCAACATCTGTTCATCTTTGCACTACTGGCCAAAGATATTCAACAACATGTCATCTTTACACTACGGGCCAAAGATATTCATCAACAATTCATCTTTACACTACAGGCCAAAGATATTCATCAACAATTCATCTTTGCACTACAGGCCAAATATATTCCTCAACAGTTCATATTTGCACTACGGCCAAATATATTCATCAACAGTTCATATTTGCACTACAGGCCAAATATATTAATATCTCAAAGAAATATATAATCATTTCAGAATTTATATAAACAATAATTATAACCATGTTGATTAATTCACCTTTACACTTAAGCTAAAGATATTTAGTTATAAATTCAATGGTCATGATCATACCAGTCAACAATTCAACTTTCCACTACTGGCCAAAGAGAACCCATAGTCATGATCATACCAACAATCTACCCATCTTTACATTCAAGTGAAAGAGAATTTCAACATCAGGGTTATAAAAATGTTATATATGATAATAAAAACAATATGATCAAAATATAGATTTAATTTCAAGAGTAATATTCATAAATTAACTATAATTTGGTCAGAAAAAGAAACCAATTTTGTCGTGAATAGTAACTCGTGAATAGTAACTCATGAATAGTAACTCGTGAATAGTAACTCATGAATAGTAACCCCAACACAAAAAGATAGAAATTTCACAATAAAATTCATACCAATATTTCGGTATAATGATATTGAAAGAATAACATTTCTTAAATTTATAAATAATTTATTTTAATTATTTACACTTTACTAAATAATGCATTTAATCATCCTAAAATGTCAAAGTCATAAGATTTCATTATCAATAACCAAAATCCTCATCAAAAATCTGCATATACCTCATATAGGATTCTCAAGCCATAAAATCCTATTTTCTAATTTTCTTACTTCACATAACATATTTAATTCATTTACTCATAATTAGTCTATTTTTATGAAAAATACTAAATCAGTTCCAAAAATATTTTTTTTCTGAAATTTAGCAGAATATAGTCCCATATTGAACATATATTTTTCTCAGAATTTTTAAAACTCATTTACTATTTTTCATATGGCCAAAATAGCCGAATATTTAGACATTTATCATAAATTGTACTTTTATCCAAAAATTCCTAAATTCACAGAGTACACTGATATTATATAGATATACTTTCAATAAAAATTTCATCAATTTTAGAGTTAACCACAAAGAGTTATAAGCGGTTACTTTTAAAATAGTCATTTCTCGTAAAATTCATAACTCTTAATCTATACATCCAAAAATCATTATTTTTGGACACAATCAATAAAACTCATCAAAATATCATTTCAAATTTTTCCAGAATTTTCTGAAGGTCAGAAGAATTACGAACTGAAAAATTTAATAACCCTTAAAATCCTTTACTATCCCTTACCTCAAAAGTGCAGTATTTCTGACTGGAATGCAAAGCCGAAGGAAACTTGCACTGAATAGCAACTCTCAAAGTATCTAAATACTCACAAAATATACTTCATAATATAGAGAGAGAAAGAGAGAAAACTTATGTTTCTGGTGTGATTTTCAATTCTAACTTAGCCCTCTATTTATAGAAAAATGTTAGCACACCGAAGCAGGCTTAACCTGCAACCTGATGGCTTTACCTGCTACTATTCCCACCCACCACATTTGAATAAAAATCTCAGCACATTTCTTCACCAACCAAGAGTGGGGCCCACCAATTCTAGAATTTTCCACCAAAATGATTAACTCCGAAAATTCAACAATTTCTGAACCAGTCATCTCGTAAAATTCATAACAAATCTTACGTTCATATTTAACGGTTCAAATTTTGTGGACATATACTCAACTTATATATGTATAGCATATCCAAAAATTACCACGATCCAACGGTCGGATTAAAAATTATAACCCCCGCAAAATATCTCAAAAATCCTAATTTGATTTTTTATACCTCCGTTCTGACAAAAATACAGATAAAACACCTCAACATTAACTCCTTCATTTTTAACCAGAAAAATATATCCCTCATTTATATCCACATAAAATAAATATTTCCTTATCATATGAATCAATAATTAATTATTCACAAATAATATTACAGAATCACATTTATGACAACCAGGCCGTTCCCAGGAAAGAGGGGACTTTCCAATAAGGATTTCTCCTTACTGGCGCGTAATTAGATGACCAAACCTCTCCTTAGACAGAACTTTCTAGACATTGTCAATAATGTTATCTAATAATATTATTCAAATAATATGAATTATTGATCTGATAATGGGAAATACTGTGCAGCAACAATTATTGAAACAACAATAATATAAAATATCAACGCAGCAATTATTGAATCAATAAAATAAAATATTGAACAATAATTACTGTGATAATTATTCAGTAGTGCCTTCTTACGTAAGAATCAATAATTTCAAAAATACTGTGCAATAACGCGTATTACTGTATTTTTAACTACCGGGTATTCCAATAGTATTAATGGTAACAACTACGCCGTTATTTATAAAAACTCAATTTTGCATTTTTTTCATCCAATCGCTTTCCGTTATGGGGCCCACAAATAGCTGCGCCGTCGTACTAATATTTCTTGACAGAAAGAATATTCCACGACCAAACGAATATTTCCCGACAAAATGAATATTTTATAACCACTTGCTTATTTTAAAAAATATTCATATATCACCCTTAACTTTAACTTTTTATCAATTTAACCATTTACTAAATAGAAATATTGAATACTTTTATTTCATAAAATTTGGGGTCTTACACTCCTGCTGCCATCATGGATATGATAAACCAAATATTTAAGGAATATTTAGATCATTTTGTGGTTGTCTTTATTGATGACATCCTCATATACTCCAAAAGCCGTGAAGATCATGAGCAACATTTGAAACTGATACTCCAAAAGCTTCGTGAAAATAAGCTATATGCCAAGTTGAAGAAATGCGAGTTCTGGCTTGAGGAAGTAGCATTACTTGGGCACGTGATATCGAATCATAGAATATCAGTTGATCCAGCGAAGATTGAAGCAATACAAAGTTGGGAGCAACCTAAGTCAGTAACCGAAGTACGTAGCTTTCTGGGCTTAACTAGTTATTATCGGAGATTTGTAGAAGAATTTTCTCGAATCGCCACTCCGTTAACTTAGCTAACTCGAAAAGATACAAAATTTGGATGGAGCGAGGAATGTGATAAGAGTTTTCAAGAACTCAATTGTAGACTCATTTTAGCACCTGTTTTGACAATACCATCACATTCGGAGGGATTTGTCATTTACAGCGATGCTTCAGGCAGAGGGTTAGGATGTGTTCTCATGCAATATGGGAAAGTTATAGCCTATGCCTCAAGTCAACTCAAAGAATATGAGAGAAATTATCCTACTCATGATCTAGAGTTGGCAGCAGTCGTTTTCGCGCTAAAGATCTGGAGACATTACCTGTATGGGGAGAAGGTGGAGATCTATACAGATCATAAAAGCCTCAAATATTTCTTCACCCAAAAGGAACTCAACATACGTTAACGACGTTGGCTCGAGCAATTGAAAGATTACGATCATACAATTCAATACCATCTTGGAAAAGTGAACGTGTTAGCTGACGCGTTGAGTAGAAGATCATATGCGGGTACGAGTGCGATATTGTCAACACAAAGGCCCATTTTGTATAACTTACAAAGGATGGAGATAAAGTTAAAGACTTCAGGGACCGACGTGACGATGTCAAATATATGAGTAGAACCGACTTTAATCGATAAAGTTAAAGTTGCGCAAGAATCAATGAAGAAGAAATACTTCGAGTCAACTCCAGACTTTGTGTTCTTAAAAACTCTGATTTGAAGTATAAAATCATGATGGAGGCGCACAACACACCGTTTGCAATCCATCCTGGGATTACCAAAATATATCGTGATCTTCGATATATATTTTGGTGGAGCAATATGAAGAGAGAGATATCGAAATTTATCTCAAGGTGTTTAACTTGTCAATGTGTCAAGGCGGAACATCAAGTACCAAAAGGTCCATTGCAACCACTTGAAATTCCAGAATGGAAGTGGGAGCAAATTAACATGGATTTCATTACTGGTCTTCCCAAGGTTTCCCAAGGCATAGAAGCAATTTGGGTCATTGTCGATAGATTAACCAAGTCTGCTCATTTCTTACCTATACGAGAAACTTATTCACTTGAACGTTTTGCTCGTATATACATAAATGAGATTGTAAGACAACATGGTATGCCAATATCCATAGTTTCTGATCGAGAGCCAAGATTCACTTCACAATTTTGGGTTAGTTTATAGAAAGCTATGGGCACGGATTTATGATTCAGTTCGGCATATCATCCTCAAACGGACGGGTAGTCAGAGAGGACTATTCAAACTCTTGAAGATCTATTAAGATTATGTGTCCTAGACTTCAAAGGAAGTTGGAACAAGTTTTTGCCATCAGTGGAATTCTCATATAACAACAATTATCAAGCAAGTATAGGCATGGCTCTATTCAAGGCATTGTATGGACGCAAGTATCGTTCTCCAGTATGCTGGAACAATGTGGGTGAAGCAACGTTGTTGGGACCAGAATTGATACGCATGACTACAGAAAAGATTCAAATGATCCGACAACGTATACAAACCTCACAAGATAGACAAAAGAGTTATGTTGATCTTCATCGAAGGGACGTGGAATTTAATGTTGGAGATCATGCATTATTACGTGTTGCTCCATGGAAAGGAATTACGAGATTTGGAAAGAGAGGAATGCTTAATCCTCAATTCATTGGTCCATTTGAAATCCTCGATCGAGTAGGAACTGTGGCCTATAGACTCGCCTTACCGCCAAGTATGTCTCGTGTTCATAACATTTTTCAAATATCTATGTTACGTAAATATGTGGAAGACCCAAACCACATTATTGATTAGAACCAGACGAGATAGCAGAAGATTTAACGTATGAAGAGGTACCTGTTAAAATATTAGATAAGAAGGAACATATTCTACGCTCAAAGGTTATACCTCAAGTCAAAATTTTATGGAGAAACCACGATATTGAGGAAATGACCTGGGAGTTAGAATCTGAAATGAAAACAAGGTATCCTCACCTCTTCGACATACCAGGTACGTACGTCAATTTCGAAGACGAAATTTCATAAGAAGGGAATGTTGTAAGATCCCAACTTTTTATAAATAAAGATTTAATTTTCTCTAAATATTATTTTAAATAATAAGGTGTGGATTTGATATAATGTTATAGTTGTGTGTAATATTTATAAATTTTGTAAAATAAGGAAGTTGTCATAAAATATTCATTTGGTCGGGGAATATTCTTTTTATCAGGGAATATTTATACGACGACACAATCATTGGTGGACCTCACAACGAAATTACTGTCGGATTTAGAAAGCGACAGAAATAACCTTTTAATAAAAATAACGGCAAGACTTTTACTATTAAACTATTGAAATACCCGGTAATAAAAGTACAGTAATACGTGTGGTTGCACAGTAGCATAGGGTATTGCACAGTATCTCTGATTATTGATTCTTACGTAAGAAATCACTCAGTTTATTCAATTATTACAACAGTAGTTGATGCATAGTATCTCATATTATTGATTTAATTATTGTCACAATATCATCTGCATAATATTTTATATTATTAAATCAATAATTGAGACAACACAGTTATTCATATTATTATTTGTATTATTGACAATGTCTAGAAAGTTCTGTCGAGGAAAGGGGTTAGGTCATCTAATTGCACGCCAATAAGGAGAAGTCCTTATCGGAAAGCCCCTTCTTTCCTGGGAATGATCTGTGTGATGCCCCCAAAATAGGTATACACAACCCATTCTGAGTTGCCAAATACACGGTACAGAATTCAAATACAAACTTCATTTATACAACTGTTAAACTGTCGTGCAAATTATGACATCACATAAGCTGTGAGTTTCAATACAAATATTATTACGTATATAATACGACAATATTTATACTCATATTATTGTAATGCCATATAAAGTATAGCAGCAAATATTTCAAGTCTCTAAAGGGACATGAGAAGATTTCTGTCCTCCTCATTCTAATGGAGTGCATTTTTGAACGCTTCCAAAAATGGGTTCTCATCACCCTATTGTTGTTCACCAAAATCAATTATTAAGTGACGTATAATATACGACACACCCATCTTAGGTCCTTAATACAATTATATATTGCATGTCATGCAGTTTTATAATGTATTGAGGAACTTCCACAATCTCGGACCATTACACTATTCCCCTGTTATCCTCGCTCGACCCAGCTACACTCTTAATACCTGAAAGGAATTGTGAAGCAAAAGGGTGAGCACAAATAGTCTAGTAAAGAATATTATGACTAAGATAATTAATTTATCAATAACCTTCATCAGTAATAAATTAGAGATTTAGAAGATATGGTAGATGATAAAAGTTTTCAACCATAATTGCAGCGGAATCAACAATCCATTAGAAGAGTCAAGTAGAACATAATGTCTACTATTCTCTCTAAATTAAAAGTCCATCGTTAATATTCATTCCTATAATATTCATCAACAGTTCTTTGTTGTACCAGAGACAAAGAGAACTCTCATCACCTATCTTCACCTGAACCACCAAATATTATAGTTAAATTCACAATTCATATTTATAACCAGGTAAATTAACAGTCCATCTTTGCACTACGAGTCAAAAATATACAACTGTAAAACCAATAATCAACAGTCCATCTTTGCACTTAAGCCAAATATATACAACTGTAAAACCAATAATCAACGATCCATCTTTGCACGTAAGCCAAAGAGGATTTTTTTTACCACATCATTTGCCTGCAAAATAAATAATCCACATCACCGAATTATCCATACACTACGGCCAAGGATATTCGTTAGTATCACATCCATGAATTATCCATGCACTACGGGCCAAGGATATTCATTATTATCACATCCACGAATTATCCACACACTACGGGCCAAGGATATTCACTATTATCACGTCCATGAAATATTCATGCACTACGGGCCAAGGATATTCATTATTATCACATCCACAAATTATCCATGCACTACGGGCCAAGGATATTCGTTATTATCACCAATGGTCATGATCATGCCAAACAACAATTCATCTTTGCACCCTTGGCCGAAGAGAACCCATGGTCATGATCATACCAACAACTATCCATCAATGCACTACGGGCCAATGAAGACTTTTACCACATCATTTCTAATATTACAGGTCATGATTATATCGATACATAATTCCTTCTCATAATCATACCAATCAACAGTCCATCTATGCACTACGGGCCAAAGATGACTTTCATTATAATATAAGCATGAGGATGCTGACAATGATATAAGCATTCAATTAAATGATATCAAGGATAAATTTTAAAGATGTATAATTCAATTTATCTAGAGTTTAAGAATGTCCAAATTGTCAACACGATACTACTTTGTGGAGTAAAATTCAATAATAATATTCATGTATCAAAAATAATTTGAACAGAAAAGAAATCAATTTTTATTGTGAATAGTATCCCGTATGAATAGTACCCCGTGAATCTTTATGAATAGTATTCCGTGAATAGTACTTTGTGAATAGTGTCATACGTATGAATAATATCGTATGTATGAATAGTATCCATGAATAGTACTCCGACATGAAAAGATTAAAATTTAACAAGAATGTTCAAAAAAATATTTCAATGGAAAGATATTAGATGAAACACAAATTTTAATGATATTCTACTAATTTCAAGGAGTATAGAAGCAATACTTATCAACATGAGTATAGAATTAGGAATATGAAACGAAATAATATTACTTATATACTACAGAGTATGGAAGAAAATATTATTTCTTACGAATATTGACCAAAAATAATATCTCTTACGAATGTTGAACGAAAATAATATTCCTTACGAATATTGAACGAAAATAAAATTTCTTACGAATACGAAAAATAATATCGTAAGCGAATATCAAATAAATAATACTCCTTACCTCAAAAAGAGAGCAATTCTGACTGGTATAACGGAGATATTCTTAAAGAAAAACTTGGACTATTTGCTACACTCAAAGTTTTCTTAACTCAAAAGAAATACACTCAATGTTATAGAAGAAGAATTCTATGATTCTGGTGTGATTTTTATTTCTAAACTAAGCATCCTATTTATAGGAGAATGGTAGGATACTATTTAGGAAAAATCACGAACTGCACAGTAAAGGAAAATCACGGGCGCTGCAATCGGCTGAATTCGTTGAAAAATTTTTGATTTTACTATGCTGCACTATGCACATACTATGCAATAAAATATTCTAATAAAACGAAAACTTTATAATATATATATATATATATATATATATATATATATATATATATATATATATATATATATTACTTTCTACCGACAATTTTAAAAAAATGAGTAAGTAGAGGTCCATGTAATAAGCCAAATTTACAACAAATACTTCATAAAAAAATCCTCTATTTATCTCAATTCACTTGGCTTCTCAAAACACATTTATCATTAATATCATAACTTACAATATTAATAACCAGATCATTCCCAGAAAAGAGGGGGCTTTCCGATAAGGACTTCTCCTTATTGGTGCGCAATTAGGTGACCAAATCCCTTTTCTCGACAAAACTTTTTAGACATTATCAATAATACAAATAATAATATGAATAACTTTGTCGTCTCAATTATTGATTTAATAATATAAAATATTGTACAGATGATACTGTGACAATAATTGAATCAATAAATTGAGATACTATGCAGCAATTACTGTGGTAATAATTGAATAAAACTGAGTGACTTCTCATGTAAGCATCAATAATCAAAGATACTGTATAATACTGTGTGCTGCTATGCAACCACGCGAATTACTATACTTTTATCAGCGGGTATTTCAATAGTTAACGGTAAAACTTTTGCCGTTATTTTTATAAAAAGTTATTTCTGTTGTTTTCTAACTCCGGCAGTAATTTCGTTGTGGGGTCCACCAATGATTGTGCCGTTGTACGAATATTTTCTGATAAAATGAATATTCCTCGACCAAACGAATATTTTATAACAATTTGCTTACTTTGCAAAATTTGTAAATATTACCCACAACTATAACATTAAATTAAATTCGCACCTTATTATTCAAAAAAAATATTTCGAGAAAATTAAATCTTTATTCATAAAAGTTGGGGTCTTACAATCTGGTTGTTAATATTGTGAGTTATAATATTAATGATGAATAAGTTCGTGTTGATTAAATATAAGAATAATATTGATGAGTGAAAAATGTTCATTTAGTTTCCTTTAATTCTTCTATGACCCAATTTCCCTAAGAGTAGGTAATTCTGTGATTGGCTGATTTTGTTATAATTGACCAAATAGGCAATTAATCGAATAAATGAGCAATTAATTGTTATTGGTTCACATGTAAATTATTGTTGGTTCACATGTAGGGTACTATTGGTTCACATGCATGTACTATTAGAGGAGATGATGCAAGATTGATAATATTTGCAGGACTAAATTGAAAATAGAGGTAAAGATGAATGTACTATACTGTAATAATTTGAGCCCCTAAACGTACAATTATCGAAACTATATTTTCCTATAAATAGAAGTTCATTTCTTCTTTCATTCTCACCAATTCACTAAGACTCACAAGAGCAACTATAGAGAGAGAAACTATAGAGAGGAAGAAGAAGAGTATTATGTTACTTCACTATTCCAGTATCCAGTCTTCTACTAAGGTAAGAGATATTATTTTTTATTCAATATTCGTATAAAATAATATTTTCTTCCATACTCTGTAGTATGTAAGTAATATTATTTCATTTCGTATTCCTAATTCTACACTCATTTTGTTAAAGTATTGCTTCTATACTCTGTGAAATTAGTATAATATCCTTAAAATTTGTGTTTCATCTAGTATCGTTCCACAAGGATATTTTTTTGAACATTCTTGTTAAATTTTAAGCTTTTCATGACGGAATATTATTCACGGGATACTATTCCCGAAGTACTATTCACAAAGTATTATTCATGAGCTACTATTCACAAAGTACTATTCACGGGGTACTATTTATAAAGTACTATTCACGGGAAACTATTCATAAAGTACTATTCCTGAAGTACTATTCATAAAATACTATTTACGTGATACTATTCACTCGGGTACTATTCACCCGGGATACTATTCATGACAAAAATTAATTTTTTTCTGTCCAAATCATTTTTGATACAATATTATTCTTGAATTTTACTCCACAAAGCAGTATCATGTTGACAATTTGGACATTATTGAATTCTGGATAAATTGAATTATAAATTTTTAAAATTTATCATTTGCTTTCATTTAATTGAATTCTTATATCATTTTCATCATCTTCATGCTTATATTGTGATAAAATTCCTCTTTAGCCCGTAGTGCATAGATGGACTGTTGATTGGTATTATTATTGTAAGACCCCAACTTATTAATGAATAAAATCAAATTTTCTCTAAATATTATTGTGAATAATAAGGGGTTAATTTGATATAATACTTTGGTTATGGGTGAAATGTGCAAATTTTGCAAAATAAGCAAGTGGTTATAAAATATTTATTTTTGGTCGGTGAATATTCGATTGGTCGTGGAATATTCTTGCTGTCGGGGAATATTCGTACGACGACGCAGCCTTGTGTGGGCCCCATAACGGAAAGCGATTGGATGAAGAAAACGACAAGTATAAGTTGTTTATAAATAACGGCGTAGTTGTTACCGTTAATACTGTTGGAATACCCGGTGGTTAAAATACAGTAGCACACGGTATTGCACCAATTATTGATTCTTACGTAAGAAGGCACTACTCAATAATTGTTACAGTAGTTATTATTCAATATTTTATTTTATTGATTCAATAATTGCTGCGTTGATATTTTATATTATTGTTGTTTCAATAATTGTTGCTGCACAGTATTTTCATTTATCAGATCAATAATTCATATTATTTGAATAATATTATTAGATAACATTATTGGCAATGTCTAGAAAGTTCTGTCTAAGGAGAGGTTTGGTCATCTAATTGCGCGCCAGTAAGGAGAAATCCTTATTGGAAAGCCCCCTCTTTCCTGGGAACGGCCTGGTTGTCATAAATGTGATTCTGTAATATTATTTGTGAATAATTAATTATTGATTCATATGATAAGAAAATATTTATTTTATGTGGATATAAATGAGGGATATATTTTTGTGGTTAAAAATGAAGGAGTTAATGTTGAGGTTTTTATCAGTATTTTTGTCGGAATGGAGGTATTAAAAATCAGGGTTTTTGAGATATTTTGCGGGGGTTATAATTTTTAATCCGACCGTTGGATCGTGGTAATTTTTGGATATGTTATACATATATAAGTTGAGTATATGTCCACAAATTTTGAACCGTTAAAAATGAACGTATGATTTATTACGAATTTTACAAGATGACTGGTTCAGAAATTGTTGAATTTTCGGAGTTTATCATTTTGGTGGAAAATTCTAGAATTGGTGGGCCCCACTTGTGGTTGGTGAAGAAATGTGCTGAATTATATTTCAAATGTGGTAGGTGGGAATAGTAGCAGGTAAAGCCATCAGGTTGCAGGTCAAACCTACCAAAATTTTCCTATAAATAGAGGGCTAAGTTAGAATTGAAAATCACACCAGAAACAAGTTTTCTCTCTTTCTCTCTCTAGATTATTGAGTGTATTTTGTGAGTATTTAGATACTTTGAGAGTTTCTATTCATCAGAGCAAGTTTCTTTCAGCCTTATACCGGTATTCCGACCAGAAGTACTGATATTTTGAGGTAAGGGATATTATTTTCTTCTTAAATGATATTATTTTCTTCAATATCATTATGCTGAAATATTGATATGAGTTTTTATCAAATTTGGAACTTTTTGTGTCGGGGTTACTATTCACGTATACGGCACTATTCACGTATACGGCACTATTCACGAATACGGCACTATTCACCGAAAAATAAAATTTTTCCTTTTTGTCCAAGATGTCTATTATGGTTACTATCTTTGATTGTATCCATGTTTTGATCTTTATTTTTGAATTCTGCTTCACAATTGATTATTATGAAGTATTATTGATCTTGGATAAACTGTTATACGAATCCCTACTATTTGTCCTTCTGTCTCATTGGATTCGTTCTCTTTAAGATATTTTTCATCATCCTCAGTCCTAAATGATGATATTACTGAATATCTTTGGCCTGTAGTGCAAAGATGTATAATTACTTGATGAATATCTTTGGCCTGTAGTGCAAAGATGAACAGGTGTTGAGATGAACATGACCGACTGATGATACAAATGAATATCTTTGGCCTGTAGTGCAAAGATGAATATTTGGTTAAAGATGATTATTAATTGATGTTACAGGGATAAAATATTGATGATGGACTTTTAAATCTTAGAAGATAGTAGAATTCTTTCTCTACTTGACTCTTCTAATGGTTTGCTGTTTCCGCTGCAGTTGTTGATCTAAAACTTGTTGTCGATTATATTCTATCAGATTTTTCCCTGTTGAAGACTAACGATAATTTGTTGTATATTATCTTAGTCATAATATTCTTTACTGGGCTAGTTGAGCTCACCCTTTTCCTTTTTGTTCCATTTTTCTTCTCAGGAGGTGAGAACATAGCAGGATCTAGTCGGGGTATGGAGTGATGGTTCTAGAAAGATGTATTAGCAGTCCTCACTATTTCTGTAAAATAGTGTTTGAATAATTGTAATGAGGATTTATTTGAGTGTGGATATTGTCTAGAAGACAATATTTGTATTTAAACTCACAGTATGTGTTGTCGTATTTTGCACGACAATTGTATTATTGAAGTTGTAGTTTGCTTTCTGTACCATGTATTTGGCGACTCAGAATGGGTGTTGTATACCTATTCTGGGGGCGTCACAGTTGGTATCAGAGCTTAGGGATATGATCCCTGGCTGAGATGTGAGACAAGAACTAGGAGGGGAGAGACGGGGAATTCCTTCGCTAGTATGACCTGACTAAGTTTATTTGGTGTTTATTTGGTCGGTCAGAGTATAGGGATAATATATGACATGACTATTAACCCTTGTTTTATGGCAGTATTTAAGAATGGCAGCTGAGAACGTTAATAATGGAGTAAATCAGACCGTGGAGACACCTTTGATCACTACCCAGGGGAACGTGCAACAGGAAGGCAATATTCCTCCTGTAAACAACGTTACCGAGCAAACGATGAATGATGGAATGTTTAGGAGCTTTTTGCAGTTCATGCAAAATCAGACGAGGGAGACTCGTGTGCAGAATACGGGTGGAAATGATAACAACGCGCGGTTTGTCACAGCTAAGCAGTTCAAAGAATTGGGACCACCAGAATTTAAGGGAAAGCCGGATCCGATCATGGCGGAAACGTGGGTCAAGCAAATTACCAAGATATTTGATGTCTTGGGATGCACGGAGGAACAGAAGGTTCCATTCGCCACATTTATGTTCCGCGGTGAGGCAGACTACTGGTGGGAGTCTGTGAAGCGTACCCAGCCTGACGCACTCAACATGTCCTGGGAAACATTTCAAAAACTGTTCAATGACAAGTACTTTCCTGAAAGTATTCGTCATATGAAGGAGGTTGAGTTTATTAGACTGGAACAAAACAACATGACGGTGTCCCAGTACGAGGCGAAGTTTGCAGAGTTATCCAGGTTTGCACCTCATTTGGTCGAAAATGAGGAACGAATGACAAGGATGTTTCTGAGAGGTCTAAAACCCGAGATTCGGCAATATCTTATCTCTCATAAATTTTCTTTATATTCAGATGTTGTAAACAGGGCTCAATTATTAGAGCGAGATAATGAGTATGTGCAACCGAGGGACCACAACCAGGGTCATACCGGTGGCGGCAGTCATCGAAGCAATGAAAACCAGCAGGGAGGAAAACATTCGGACAAAAGCGGTAACCACTCTGGTGGTAATCGTGGTCGTGATAATAGAAGGAGCGAGTCGGGAGGAGATTTCAAGAAGAGAAGGTACAACAATGATAACGTGAAGACGTCAGCACAAACATCAACTGTTTCTAGGGGAGGAGAACGACCACCGGTCGTATGTTACAAATGTGGGAAAGAGGGACATATCAGCCCAAACTGCCCACAACAATCCAAGGTATGTTATAACTGTGGAAAGGAAGGTCATATAGCTCGAGAGTGTTCTGTAGCAAAACCAAGTTCAGCGGGGATGGTGACTCCAAAAGCTATCCCGGATAAGTCGAAATCAGCGGTTCCTGGAAGGGCGTTTGTCGTTACTGGCCAAAACGCGAGAAACCCGAACGAGGTGATCACGGGTAAGCTAATCTTGAATTCTTGCGAAGTTTATACTTTACTAGATACCGGTTCTACCCATTCTTTTATCTCTCCTGCTTGTGCTCAACGTTTAAACTTGACTCCGGAGAAATTGGACTTTAACTTATCTGTTGAAACTCCGTTGGGTGAAACCTTCGTTACATCTACAGTTTATAAATCTTGCATGATCCAAGTTGGCACTATCACATTACCTGTTGATCTTATCTCTTTAAAGATACTTGCTTTTGATGTGATTTTAGGAATTGATTGGTTAACCACTCATCATGCTAAAATTGATTGTTTTCGTAAGGTTGTTAGTTTTCATATTCCTAACCAACCTGTCATACGAATTCAAACTACTAAACCACTAAAATCAGTCACTGTCATATCAAGCCACAAAGCTATTCGTTTATTGAAAAACGGATGTCAAGCTTTCTTAGCCCATGTTATGGATTTGAACAAAGACAAGTCAGATTTGAATAATATTTCTATTGTTAGAGAATTTTCCGATGTATTTCCTGAAGAACTTCCCGGTCTACCCCCGGAACGAGAAATTGAATTCTTTATTGACCTTGAACCCGGTACAAAGCCCATTTCTAAAACCCCATATCGAATGGCTCCTATTGAACTTCAGGAGTTAAAAGTCCAACTACAGGAGTTGTTGGACATCGGTTTTATTCGTCCTAGTACGTCTCCTTGGGGTGCTCCTGTTTTATTCGTAAAGAAGAAAGACGGGAGTATGCGACTTTGTATCGACTATCGAGAATTGAACCATGTCACTATCAAGAATAGGTATCCGCTACCTCGCATTGATGACCTGTTTGACCAGTTGCAAGGAGCACAATTCTTTTCAAAGATCGATCTTCGTTCTGGATATCATCAGCTGAAGATTAAAACTGAGGATATTCCAAAGACTGCCTTCAGAACTCGGTACGGGCATTATGAATTCTTAGTAATGTCTTTTGGATTGACTAATGCTCCTGCTGCCTTCATGGATATGATGAACCGTGTATTCAAAGAATATTTGGATCAGTTCGTTGTTGTCTTTATTGATGACATCCTCATCTATTCCAAAAGCCGTGAAGATCATGAGCGCCATTTGAAGCTGGTACTGCAAAGGCTTCGTGAAAACAAGCTATATGCCAAACTGAAGAAATGCGAGTTCTGGCTTGAGGAAGTAGCATTCCTTGGGCACGTGGTGTCAAAACATGGAGTATCTGTCGACCCGGCGAAGATTGAAGCCATACAAAGTTGGGAGCAACCGAAGTCGGTAACCGAAGTACGTAGCTTTCTGGGCTTAGCTGGTTATTATCGGAGATTTGTGGAAGGATTTTCTCGAATCGCTACTCCGTTAACTCAGCTGACTCGGAAAGATACAAAATTCGTATGGAGTGAGGAATGCGAGAAGAGTTTCCAAGAACTCAAGAGGAGACTCATTTCGGCACCTGTTTTGACAATACCATCTGGTTCGGATGGATTTGTTATCTACAGCGATGCTTCAGGCAAAGGGTTAGGATGTGTTCTCATGCAACATGGGAAAGTCATAGCCTATGCCTCACGACAACTCAAAGAATATGAGAGGAATTATCCTACTCATGATTTGGAGTTGGCAGCAGTCGTTTTTGCGTTGAAGATCTGGAGACACTACCTGTATGGGGAGAAAGTGGAGATCTATACAGATCATAAAAGCCTCAAATATTTCTTCACCCAAAAGGAACTCAACATGCGGCAACGACGTTGGCTTGAGCTGTTGAAAGATTACGATCATACCATCCAATACCATCCTGGAAAAGCAAACGTAGTAGCTGACGCATTGAGTAGAAGATCATATGCGGGTACGAGTGCAATGTTTTTAACACAAAGGCCCATTTTGTATGACTTGCAAAGGATGGAGATAGAGATGAAGGCTCCAAGTACCCACATGATGATATCAAATATACGAGTAGAACCGACTTTAATCGATAAAGTTAAAGCTGCTCAAGCTACGGACATAGAGCTGATGCGTATGAAGAAGAAAGTGCAAGAAGGTGCTATTCCAGAAGCAAGAATCGATGAAGAAGGAATACTTCGAGTCAACTCCAGACTTTGTGTTCCTAACGATTTTGACTTGAAGCATAGAATAATGATGGAGGCACACAACACACCGTTTGCAATCCATCCTGGGAGTACCAAAATGTATCACGATCTTCGACATACATTTTGGTGGAGCAATATGAAAAGAGAGATCGCGGAGTTTATCTCGAGGTGTTTAACTTGTCAACGTGTAAAGGCGGAGCATCAAGTGCCAAAGGGTCCATTGCAACCACTTGAGATCCGAAATGGAAGTGGGAACACATTACTATGGATTTTGTTACGGGTCTTCCCAAGGTTTCTCAAGGCATAGATGCGATTTGGGTTATTGTTGATAGATTAACCAAGTCCGCTCATTTCTTGCCGATACGTGAGACTTATTCCCTTGAACGTCTTGCTAGTATGTACGTGAACGAGATTGTGAGATTGCATGGCATGCCAGTATCCATAGTTTCGGATCGTGACCCAAGATTCACTTCACGATTTTGGGTTAGCTTGCAGAAAGCTATGGGCACGGATTTACGATTCAGTTCAGCATACCATCCTCAAACGGACGGACAATCAGAGAGGACTATTCAAACTCTTGAAGATCTATTAAGACTTTGTGTCTTAGATCTCAAAGGGAGTTGGGATAAGTACCTACCATTGGTGGAATTCTCCTACAACAACAGTTATCAGGCGAGCATAGGTATGGCTCCATTTGAGGCGTTGTATGGAAGAAAATGTCGTTCTCCAGTATGCTGGGACGAGGTGGGTGAAGCAACATTGTTGGGACCAGAATTGGTACGCATTACTACAGAGAAGATCCAAACGATTCGACAACGTATACAAACGGCACAGGATCGACAAAAGAGTTATGCGGATCTTCATCGGAAGGACGTGGAATTTAATATTGGGGATCATGTATTGTTACGTGTTGCACCATGGAAGGGAGTTACAAGATTTGGGAAGAGAGGAAAGCTCAATCCAAGATTTGTTGGTCCATTTGAGATTCTTGAGCGAATAGGAAATGTGGCATATAGACTCGCATTACCTCCAAGCATGTCTCGTGTTCATAATGTTTTTCACATATCTATGCTTCGTAAATATGTTAAAGACCCGAACCACATTATTGAGTTAGAACCAGACGAGATAGCTGAAGATTTAACGTACGAGGAGGTACCTGTTAAGATCTTGGATAGGAAAGAGCATGTCCTACGCACGAAGGTTATACCACAAGTTAAGGTTTTGTGGAGAAACCATGCTATTGAAGAAATGACCTGGGAGTTGGAATCAGAAATGAAAGCGAGGTATCCTCACCTTTTTGAAACATCAGGTACGTACGTCAATTTCGAGGACGAAATTTCATAAGGAGGGGAGGTTGTAAGACCCCAACTTATTAATGAATAAAATCAAATTTTCTCTAAATATTATTGTGAATAATAAGGGGTTAATTTGATATAATACTTTGGTTATGGGTGAAATGTGCAAATTTTGCAAAATAAGCAAGTGGTTATAAAATATTTATTTTTGGTCGGTGAATATTCGGTTGGTCGTGGAATATTCTTGCTGTCGGGGAATATTCGTACGACGACGCAGCCTTGTGTGGGCCCCATAACGGAAAGCGATTGGATGAAGAAAACGACAAGTATAAGTTGTTTATAAATAACGGCGTAGTTGTTACCGTTAATACTGTTGGAATACCCGGTGGTTAAAATACAGTAGCACACGGTATTGCACCAATTATTGATTCTTACGTAAGAAGGCACTACTCAATAATTGTTACAGTAGTTATTATTCAATATTTTATTTTATTGATTCAATAATTGCTGCGTTGATATTTTATATTATTGTTGTTTCAATAATTGTTGCTGCACAGTATTTTCATTTATCAGATCAATAATTCATATTATTTGAATAATATTATTAGATAACATTATTGGCAATGTCTAGAAAGTTCTGTCTAAGGAGAGGTTTGGTCATCTAATTGCGCGCCAGTAAGGAGAAATCCTTATTGGAAAGCCCCCTCTTTCCTGGGAACGGCCTGGTTGTCATAAATGTGATTCTGTAATATTATTTGTGAATAATTAATTATTGATTCATATGATAAGAAAATATTTATTTTATGTGGATATAAATGAGGGATATATTTTTGTGGTTAAAAATGAAGGAGTTAATGTTGAGGTTTTTATCAGTATTTTTGTCGGAATGGAGGTATTAAAAATCAGGGTTTTTGAGATATTTTGCGGGGGTTATAATTTTTAATCCGACCGTTGGATCGTGGTAATTTTTGGATATGTTATACATATATAAGTTGAGTATATGTCCACAAATTTTGAACCGTTAAAAATGAACGTATGATTTATTACGAATTTTACAAGATGACTGGTTCAGAAATTGTTGAATTTTCGGAGTTTATCATTTTGGTGGAAAATTCTAGAATTGGTGGGCCCCACTTGTGGTTGGTGAAGAAATGTGCTGAATTATATTTCAAATGTGGTAGGTGGGAATAGTAGCAGGTAAAGCCATCAGGTTGCAGGTCAAACCTACCAAAATTTTCCTATAAATAGAGGGCTAAGTTAGAATTGAAAATCACACCAGAAACAAGTTTTCTCTCTTTCTCTCTCTAGATTATTGAGTGTATTTTGTGAGTATTTAGATACTTTGAGAGTTTCTATTCATCAGAGCAAGTTTCTTTCAGCCTTATACCGGTATTCCGACCAGAAGTACTGATATTTTGAGGTAAGGGATATTATTTTCTTCTTAAATGATATTATTTTCTTCAATATCATTATGCTGAAATATTGATATGAGTTTTTATCAAATTTGGAACTTTTTGTGTCGGGGTTACTATTCACGTATACGGCACTATTCACGTATACGGCACTATTCACGAATACGGCACTATTCACCGAAAAATAAAATTTTTCCTTTTTGTCCAAGATGTCTATTATGGTTACTATCTTTGATTGTATCCATGTTTTGATCTTTATTTTTGAATTCTGCTTCACAATTGATTATTATGAAGTATTATTGATCTTGGATAAACTGTTATACGAATCCCTACTATTTGTCCTTCTGTCTCATTGGATTCGTTCTCTTTAAGATATTTTTCATCATCCTCAGTCCTAAATGATGATATTACTGAATATCTTTGGCCTGTAGTGCAAAGATGTATAATTACTTGATGAATATCTTTGGCCTGTAGTGCAAAGATGAACAGGTGTTGAGATGAACATGACCGACTGATGATACAAATGAATATCTTTGGCCTGTAGTGCAAAGATGAATATTTGGTTAAAGATGATTATTAATTGATGTTACAGGGATAAAATATTGATGATGGACTTTTAAATCTTAGAAGATAGTAGAATTCTTTCTCTACTTGACTCTTCTAATGGTTTGCTGTTTCCGCTGCAGTTGTTGATCTAAAACTTGTTGTCGATTATATTCTATCAGATTTTTCCCTGTTGAAGACTAACGATAATTTGTTGTATATTATCTTAGTCATAATATTCTTTACTGGGCTAGTTGAGCTCACCCTTTTCCTTTTTGTTCCATTTTTCTTCTCAGGAGGTGAGAACATAGCAGGATCTAGTCGGGGTATGGAGTGATGGTTCTAGAAAGATGTATTAGCAGTCCTCACTATTTCTGTAAAATAGTGTTTGAATAATTGTAATGAGGATTTATTTGAGTGTGGATATTGTCTAGAAGACAATATTTGTATTTAAACTCACAGTATGTGTTGTCGTATTTTGCACGACAATTGTATTATTGAAGTTGTAGTTTGCTTTCTGTACCATGTATTTGGCGACTCAGAATGGGTGTTGTATACCTATTCTGGGGGCGTCACAGTTGGTATCAGAGCTTAGGGATATGATCCCTGGCTGAGATGTGAGACAAGAACTAGGAGGGGAGAGACGGGGAATTTCTTCGCTAGTATGACCTGACTAAGTTTATTTGGTGTTTATTTGGTCGGTCAGAGTATAGGGATAATATATGACATGACTATTAACCCTTGTTTTATGGCAGTATTTAAGAATGGCAGCTGAGAACGTTAATAATGGAGTAAATCAGACCGTGGAGACACCTTTGATCACTACCCAAGGGAACGTGCAACAGGAAGGCAATATTCCTCCTGTAAATAACGTTACCGAGCAAACGATGAATGATGGAATGTTTAGGAGCTTTTTGCAGTTCATGCAAAATCAGACGAGGGAGACTCGTGTGCAGAATACGGGTGGAAATGATAACAACGCACGGTTTGTCACAGCTAAGCAGTTCAAAGAATTGGGACCACCAGAATTTAAGGGAAAGCCGGATCCGATCATGGCGGAAACGTGGGTCAAGCAAATTACCAAGATATTTGATGTCTTGGGATGCACGGAGGAACAGAAGGTTCCATTCGCCACATTTATGTTCCGCGGTGAGGCAGACTACTGGTGGGAGTCTGTGAAGCGTACCCAGCCTGACGCACTCAACATGTCCTGGGAAACATTTCAAAAACTGTTCAATGACAAGTACTTTCCTGAAAGTATTCGTCATATGAAGGAGGTTGAGTTTATTAGACTGGAACAAAACAACATGACGGTGTCCCAGTACGAGGCGAAGTTTGCAGAGTTATCCAGGTTTGCACCTCATTTGGTCGAAAATGAGGAACGAATGACAAGGATGTTTCTGAGAGGTCTAAAACCCGAGATTCGGCAATATCTTATCTCTCATAAATTTTCTTTATATTCAGATGTTGTAAACAAGGCTCAATTATTAGAGCGAGATAATGAGTATGTGCAACCGAGGGACCACAACCAGGGTCATACCGGTGGCGGCAGTCATCGAAGCAATGAAAACCAGCAGGGAGGAAAACATTCGGACAAAAGCGGTAACCACTCTGGTGGTAATCGTGGTCGTGATAATAGAAGGAGCGAGTCGGGAGGAGATTTCAAGAAGAGAAGGTACAACAATGATAACGTGAAGACGTCAGCACAAACATCAACTGTTTCTAGGGGAGGAGAACGACCACCGGTCGTATGTTACAAATGTGGGAAAGAGGGACATATCAGCCCAAACTGCCCACAACAATCCAAGGTATGTTATAACTGTGGAAAGGAAGGTCATATAGCTCGAGAGTGTTCTGTAGCAAAACCAAGTTCAGCGGGGATGGTGACTCCAAAAGCTATCCCGGATAAGTCGAAATCAGCGGTTCCTGGAAGGGCGTTTGTCGTTACTGGCCAAAACGCGAGAAACCCGAACGAGGTGATCACGGGTAAGCTAATCTTGAATTCTTGCGAAGTTTATACTTTACTAGATACCGGTTCTACCCATTCTTTTATCTCTCCTGCTTGTGCTCAACGTTTAAACTTGACTCCGGAGAAATTAGACTTTAACTTATCTGTTGAAACTCCGTTGGGTGAAACCTTCGTTACATCTACAGTTTATAAATCTTGCATGATCCAAGTTGGCACTATCACATTACCTGTTGATCTTATCTCTTTAAAGATACTTGCTTTTGATGTGATTTTAGGAATTGATTGGTTAACCACTCATCATGCTAAAATTGATTGTTTTCGTAAGGTTGTTAGTTTTCATATTCCTAACCAACCTGTCATACGAATTCAAACTACTAAACCACTAAAATCAGTCACTGTCATATCAAGCCACAAAGCTATTCGTTTATTGAAAAACGGATGTCAAGCTTTCTTAGCCCATGTTATGGATTTGAACAAAGACAAGTCAGATTTGAATAATATTTCTATTGTTAGAGAATTTTCCGATGTATTTCCTGAAGAACTTCCCGGTCTACCCCCGGAACGAGAAATTGAATTCTTTATTGACCTTGAACCCGGTACAAAGCCCATTTCTAAAACCCCATATCGAATGGCTCCTATTGAACTTCAGGAGTTAAAAGTCCAACTACAGGAGTTGTTGGACATCGGTTTTATTCGTCCTAGTACGTCTCCTTGGGGTGCTCCTGTTTTATTCGTAAAGAAGAAAGACGGGAGTATGCGACTTTGTATCGACTATCGAGAATTGAATCATGTCACTATCAAGAATAGGTATCCGCTACCTCGCATTGATGACCTGTTTGACCAGTTGCAAGGAGCACAATTCTTTTCAAAGATCGATCTTCGTTCTGGATATCATTAGCTGAAGATTAAAACTGAGGATATTCCAAAGACTGCCTTCAGAACTCGGTACGGGCATTATGAATTCTTAGTAATGTCTTTTGGATTGACTAATGCTCCTGCTGCTTTCATGGATATGATGAACCGTGTATTCAAAGAATATTTGGATCAGTTCGTTGTTGTCTTTATTGATGACATCCTCATCTATTCCAAAAGCCGTGAAGATCATGAGCGCCATTTGAAGCTGGTACTGCAAAGGCTTCGTGAAAACAAGCTATATGCCAAACTGAAGAAATGCAAGTTCTGGCTTGAGGAAGTAGCATTCCTTGGGCACGTGGTGTCAAAACATGGAGTATCTGTCGACCCGGCGAAGATTGAAGCCATACAAAGTTGGGAGCAACCGAAGTCGGTAACCGAAGTACGTAGCTTTCTGGGCTTAGCTGGTTATTATCGGAGATTTGTGGAAGGATTTTGTCGAATCGCTACTCCGTTAACTCAGCTGACTCGGAAAGATACAAAATTCGTATGGAGTGAGGAATGCGAGAAGAGTTTCCAAGAACTCAAGAGGAGACTCATTTCGGCACCTGTTTTGACAATACCATCTGGTTCGGATGGATTTGTTATCTACAGCGATGTTTCAGGTAAAGGGTTAGGATGTGTTCTCATGCAACATGGGAAAGTCATAGCCTATGCCTCACGACAACTCAAAGAATATGAGAGGAATTATCCTACTCATGATTTGGAGTTGGCAGCAGTCGTTTTTGCGTTGAAGATCTGGAGACACTACCTGTATGGGGAGAAAGTGGAGATCTATACAGATCATAAAAGCCTCAAATATTTCTTCACCCAAAAGGAACTCAACATGCGGCAACGACGTTGGCTTGAGCTGTTGAAAGATTACGATCATACCATCCAATACCATCCTGGAAAAGCAAACGTAGTAGCTGACGCATTGAGTAGAAGATCATATGCGGGTACGAGTGCAATGTTTTTAACACAAAGGCCCATTTTGTATGACTTGCAAAGGATGGAGATAGAGATGAAGGCTCCAAGTACCCACATGATGATATCAAATATACGAGTAGAACCGACTTTAATCGATAAAGTTAAAGCTGCTCAAGCTACGGACATGGAGCAGATACGTATGAAGAAGAAAGTGCAAGAAGGTGCTATTCCAGAAGCAAGAATCGATGAAGAAGGAATACTTCGAGTCAACTCCAGACTTTGTGTTCCTAACGATTTTGACTTGAAGCATAAAATAATGATGGAGGCACACAACACACCGTTTGCAATCCATCCTGGGAGTACCAAAATGTATCACGATCTTCGACATACATTTTGGTGGAGCAATATGAAAAGAGAGATCGCGGAGTTTATCTCGAGGTGTTTAACTTGTCAACGTGTAAAGGCGGAGCATCAAGTGCCAAAGGGTCCATTGCAACCACTTGAGATCCCGAAATGGAAGTGGGAACACATTACTATGGATTTTGTTACGGGTCTTCCCAAGGTTTCTCAAGGCATAGATGCGATTTGGGTTATTGTTGATAGATTAACCAAGTCCGCTCATTTCTTGCCGATACGTGAGACTTATTCCCTTGAACGTCTTGCTAGTATGTACGTGAACGAGATTGTGAGATGGCATGGCATGCCAGTATCCATAGTTTCGGATCGTGACCCAAGATTCACTTCACGATTTTGGGTTAGCTTGCAGAAAGCTATGGGCACGGATTTACGATTCAGTTCAGCATACCATCCTCAAACGGACGGACAATCAGAGAGGACTATTCAAACTCTTGAAGATCTATTAAGACTTTGTGTCTTAGATCTCAAAGGGAGTTGGGATAAGTACCTACCATTGGTGGAATTCTCCTACAACAACAGTTATCAGGCGAGCATAGGTATGGCTCCATTTGAGGCGTTGTATGGAAGAAAATGTCGTTCTCCAGTATGCTGGGACGAGGTGGGTGAAGCAGCATTGTTGGGACCAGAATTGGTACGCATTACTACAGAGAAGATCCAAATGATTCGACAACGTATACAAACGGCACAGGATCGACAAAAGAGTTATGCGGATCTTCATCGGAAGGACGTGGAATTTAATATTGGGGATCATGTATTGTTACGTGTTGCACCATGGAAGGGAGTTACAAGATTTGGAAAGAGAGGAGGAAAGCTCAATCCAAGATTTGTTGGTCCATTTGAGATTCTTGAGCGAATAGGAAATGTGGCATATAGACTCGCATTACCTCCAAGCATGTCTCGTGTTCATAATGTTTTTCACATATCTATGCTTCGTAAATATGTTAAAGACCCGAACCACATTATTGAGTTAGAACCAGACGAGATAGCTGAAGATTTAACGTACGAGGAGGTACCTGTTAAGATCTTGGATAGGAAAGAGCATGTCCTACGCACGAAGGTTATACCACAAGTTAAGGTTTTGTGGAGAAACCATGCTATTGAAGAAATGACCTGGGAGTTGGAATCAGAAATGAAAGCGAGGTATCCTCACCTTTTTGAAATATCAGGTACGTACGTCAATTTCGAGGACGAAATTTCATAAGGAGGGGAGGTTGTAAGACCCCAACTTATTAATGAATAAAATCAAATTTTCTCTAAATATTATTGTGAATAATAAGGGGTTAATTTGATATAATACTTTGGTTATGGGTGAAATGTGCAAATTTTGCAAAATAAGCAAGTGGTTATAAAATATTTATTTTTGGTCGGTGAATATTCGGTTGGTCGTGGAATATTCTTACTGTCGGGGAATATTCGTACGACGACGCAGCCTTGTGTGGGCCCCATAACGGAAAGCGATTGGATGAAGAAAACGACAAGTATAAGTTGTTTATAAATAACGGCGTAGTTGTTACCGTTAATACTGTTAGAATACCCGGTGGTTAAAATACAGTAGCACACGGTATTGCACCAATTATTGATTCTTACGTAAGAAGGCACTACTCAATAATTGTTACAGTAGTTATTATTCAATATTTTATTTTATTGATTCAATAATTGCTGCGCTGATATTTTATATTATTGTTGTTTCAATAATTGTTGTTGCACAGTATTTTCATTTATCAGATCAATAATTCATATTATTTGAATAATATTATTAGATAACATTATTGGCAATGTCTAGAAAGTTCTGTCTAAGGAGAGGTTTGGTCATCTAATTGCGCGCCAGTAAGGAGAAATCCTTATTGGAAAGCCCCCTCTTTCCTGGGAACGGCCTGGTTGTCATAAATGTGATTCTGTAATATTATTTGTGAATAATTAATTATTGATTCATATGATAAGAAAATATTTATTTTATGTGGATATAAATGAGGAATATATTTTTGTGGTTAAAAATGAAGGAGTTAATGTTGAGATTTTTATCCGTATTTTTGTCAGAATGGAGGTATTAAAAATCAGGGTTTTTGAGATATTTTGCGGGGGTTATAATTTTTAATCCGACCGTTGGATCGTGGTAATTTTTGGATATGTTATACATATATAAGTTGAGTATATGTCCACAAATTTTGAACCGTTAAAAATGAACGTATGATTTATTACGAAATTTACATGATGACCGGTTCAGAAATTGTTGAATTTTCGGAGTTTATCATTTTGGTGGAAAATTCTAGAATTGGTGGGCCCCACTTGTGGTTGGTGAAGAAATGTGCTGAATTATATTTCAAATGTGGTAGGTGGGAATAGTAGCAGGTAAAGCCATCAGGTTGCAGGTCAAACCTACCAAAATTTTCCTATAAATAGAGGGCTAAGTTAGAATTGAAAATCACACCAGAAACAAGTTTTCTCTCTTTCTCTCTCTAGATTATTGAGTGTATTTTGTGAGTATTTAGATACTTTGAGAGTTTCTATTCATCAGAGCAAGTTTCTTTCAGCCTTATACCGGTATTCCGACCAGAAGTACTGATATTTTGAGGTAAGGGATATTATTTTCTTCTTAAATGATATTATTTTCTTCAATATCATTATGCTGAAATATTGATACGAGGTTTTATCAAATTTGGAACTTTTTGTGTCGGGGTTACTATTCACGTATACGGTACTATTCACGTATACGACACTATTCACGAATACGGCACTATTCACCGAAAAATAAAATTTTTCCTTTTTGTCCAAGATGTCTATTATGGTTACTATCTTTGATTGTATCCATGTTTTGATCTTTATTTTTGAATTCTGCTTCACAATTGATTATTATGAAGTATTATTGATCTTGGATAAACTGTTATACGAATCCCTACTATTTGTCCTTCTGTCTCATTGGATTGTTCTCTTTAAGATATTTTTCATCATCCTCAGTCCTAAATGATGATATTACTGAATATCTTTGGCCTGTAGTGCAAAGATGTATAATTACTTGATGAATATCTTTGGCCTGTAGTGCAAAGATGAACAGGTGTTGAGATGAACATGACCGACTGATGATACAAATGAATATCTTTGGCCTGTAGTGCAAAGATGAATATTTGGTTAAAGATGATTATTAATTGATGTTACAGGGATAAAATATTGATGATGGACTTTTAAATCTTAGAAGATAGTAGAATTCTTTCTCTACTTTACTCTTCTAATGGTTTGCTGTTTCCGCTGCAGTTGTTGATCTAAAACTTGTTGTCGATTATATTCTATCAGATTTTTCCCTGTTGAAGACTAACGATAATTTGTTGTATATTATCTTAGTCATAATATTCTTTACTGGGCTAGTTGAGCTCACCCTTTTCCTTTTTGTTCTATTTTTCTTCTCAGGAGGTGAGAACATAGCAGGATCTAGTCGGGTATGGAGTGATGGTTCTAGAAAGATGTATTAGCAGTCCTCACTATTTCTGTAAAATAGTGTTTGAATAATTGTAATGAGGATTTATTTGAGTGTGGATATTGTCTAGAAGACAATATTTGTATTTAAACTCACAGTATGTGTTGTCGTATTTTGCACGACAATTGTATTATTGAAGTTGTAGTTTGCTTTCTGTACCATGTATTTGGCGACTCAGAATGGGTGTTGTATACCTATTCTGGGGGCGTCACATTAATTATTCACAAATAATATTACAGAATCACAATAATGACAACCAGATCGTTCCCAGGAAAGAGGGGGCTTTCCGATAAGGATTTCTCCTTACTAGCGTACAATTAGGTGAATAAATCCCTTTTCTAGACAGAACTTCCTTAGACATTGTCAATAATGCTATCTAATAATATTATTCAAATAATATGAATTATTGATCTGATAATGGGAAATATTGTGCAGTGATAATTATTGAAACAACAATAATATAAATTATCAACGTAGCAATTATTGAATCAATAAAATAAAATATTGAACAGTAATTACTGTAACAATTATTGAGTAGTGTCTTTTTACGTAAGAATCAATAATTCAAAAATACTATGCAATACCGTGTGCTACTATGCAACGACGCGTATTACTGTACTTTATCTCCCAGGTATTCCAACAGTATTAACGGTAACAACTACGCCGTTATTTATAAAAACTCATAATTTTTGTTTTTTTAATCTGATGGTTTTTCGTTATGGGGTCCACAAATGGCAGCGCCATCGTATGAATATTCTCCGACAGCAAGAATATTCCACGACCAAACGAATATTCCTCGACAGCAATGAATATTTTATAACCACTTGCTTATTTTATAAAATTTGCACATTTCACCCATAACCAAAGCATTATATCAAATTAACACCTTATTATTCAAAACAATAATTAGAGAAAATTCAATTTTATTTATAAAAAGTTAGGGTCTTACAACCTCCCCTCCTTATAAAATTTTGTCCTCGAAATTAACGTACGTACCTGGTGTTTCAAAAAGGTTAGGATACCTCATTTTCATTTTCGATTCCAACTCCCAGGTCATTTCCTCAATAGCATGGTTTCTCCACAAAACTTTAACTTGTGGTATAACCTTTGTGCGTAGGACATACTCCTTCCTATCCAAAATCTTGACAGGTACCTCCTCGTACGTTAAATCTTCGGTTATCTCTTCTGGTTCTAACTCAATAATGTGGTTTGGGTCTTTCACATATGTACAAAGCATAGATATGTGAAAAATATTATGAACACGAGACATGCTTTGAGGTAATGCGAGTCTATAGGCCACATTTCCTATTCGGTCAAGAATCTCAAATGGACCAACAAATCGTGGATTGAGCTTTCCTCTCTTCCCGAATCTTGTAACTCCCTTCCATAGAGCAATATGTAACAATACATGATCTCTAATATTAAATTCCACGTCCTTTCGATGAAGATCCTCATAACTCTTTTGTCGATCATGTGCCGTTTGTATACGTTGTCGGATCATTTGGATCTTCTCTGTAGTCATACGTACCAACTCTGGTCCCAACAACGTTGCTTCACCCACCTCATCTCAACATACTAGAGAGCGACACTTTTGTCCCTACAACGCCTCGAATGGAGCCATGCATATACTTGCTTGATAACTGTTGTTGTAGGAGAATTCTATCAATGGTAGGTACTTATTCCAACTCCCTTTGAAATCTAGGACACATAGTCTTAATAGATCTTCAAGAGTTTAAATAGTCCTTTCTGATTGCCCGTCCGTTTGAGGATGGTATGCCGAACTGAATCGTAAGTCCGTGCCCATAGATTTATACAAGCTAACCCAAAATCGTGAAGTGAATCTTGGTCACGATCCGAAAATATAGATACTGGCATGCCATGCAATCTCACAATCTCATTTACGTACATACGAGCAAGACGGTCAAGGGAATAAGTCTCCCGTATAGGAAAGAAATGAACAGACTTGGTTAATCTATCAACAATAACCCAAATCGCATATATACCTTGAGAAACCTTGGAAAGACCCATAACGAAATCTATGGTAATGTGTTCCCACTTCCATTTTAGAATCTCAAGTGATTGCAATGGACCCTTTGGTACTTGATGCTCCGCCTTTACACGTTGACAAGTTAAACACCTCGGGATAAACTCCGCGATCTCTCTCTTCATATTGCTCAACCAAAATGTATGTCGAAGATCATGATACATTTTGGTACTCCCAAGATGGATTACAAACGGTGTGTTATGCGCCTCCATCATGATTTTATACTTTAAATCAAGGTCGTTAGGAACACAAAGTCTGGAGTTGACTCAAAGTATTCCTTCTTCATCGATTTTTACTTCTGGAATATCACCTTCTTGCACTTTCTTCTTCATATGCATTAGCTCCAGGTCCGTAGCTTGAGCAGCTTTAACTTTATCGATTAAAGTCAGTTCTACTTATATATTTGATATCATCACATGCGTACTTGGAGCCTTTAACTCTATCTTCATCCTTTGTAAGTCGTATAAAATAGGCCTTTAAGTTGACAATATCGTACTCGTACCCGTATATGATCTTCTACTCAATACGTTAGCTACTACGTTCGTTTTTTCAGGATGGTAATGAATGGTATGATCGTAATCTTTCAACAGCTCAAACCAACGTCGTTGCCACATATTGAGTTCCTTTTGGGTGAAGGAATATATGAGGCTTTTATGATCCGTATAAATAACCACTTTCTCCTCATATAGGTAGTGTCTCCAGATCTTTAACGTGAAAATGACTGCTGTCAACTCCAGATCATGAGTAGGATAATTCCTCTCATATTCTTTGAGTTGTCGCGAGGCATATGCTATGACTTTCCCATGTTGCATAAGAACACATCCTAACCCTTTGCCTGAAGCATCGCTGTAGATAACAAATCCATCCGAACCAGATGGTATTGTCAGAATAGGTGCCGAAATGAGTCTCCTCTTGAGCTCTTAGAAACTCTTTTCACATTCCTAGCTTCATACGAATTTTGTATCTTTTCGAGTCAGATGAGTTAACGGAGTAGCGATTCGAGAAAATCCTTCCACGAATCTCCGATAATAACCAGCTAAGCCCAAAAAGCTACGTACTTTGGTCACCGACTTCGGTTGCTCCCAACTTTGTATTGCTTCAATCTTCGCCGGGTCAATAAATACACCATGTTTTGACACCACGTGCCCAAGGAATGTTACTTTCTTTAGCCAGAACTCGCATTTCTTTAGCTTAGCATATAGCTTATTATCACGAAGCCTTTGAAGTACCAGTTTCAAATGGTGCTCATGATCTTCACAACTTTTAGAATAGATAAGGATGTCATCAATAAAGACAACAACGAACTGAACCAAATATTCCTTGAATACTCGGTTCATCATATCCATGAAAGCAGTAGGAGCATTAGTCAATCCAAAAGACATGACTACGAATTTATAATGCCCGTACCGAGTTCTGAAGGCAGTCTTCGAAATATCCTCAGTTTTTATCTTCAGTTAATGATATACAGAACGAAGATCGATCTTTGAAAAGAATTGTGCTCCTTGCAACTGGTCGAACAGGTCATCAATGCGAGGTAGAAGATACCTATTCTTGATGGTGACATGATTCAATTCTCGGTAGTCAATACAAAGTCACATACTCCCGTCTTTATTCTTTACAAATAAAACAGGAGCCCCCCAAGGAGATGTACTAGAACGAATGAAACCGATGTCTAACAACTCTTGTAGTTGGACCTTTAACTCCTGAAGTTCAATAGGAGCCATTCGATATGGTGTTTTAGAAATGGATTTTGTACCAGGTTCAAGTTCAGTAAAGAATTCAACTTCACGTTCTGGGGGTAGACCGGGAAGTTCTTCAGAAAATACATTAGAAAATTCACTAACAACAGAAATATTATTCAAATTTGATATATTTTTGTTCAAGTCCATGACATGGGCTAAGAAAGCTTGACATCTATTTTTCAATAAACGAATGGCTTTATCGCTTGATATAACAGTGACTGACTTTAGTAGTTTGGTTGCTTGAATTTGCATAACAGGTTGGTTAGGAATATGAAAACTAACAACCTTACGAAAATAATCAATTTTAGAATGATGAGTGGTTAACCAATCAATCCCTAAAATCACATCAAATGTAAGTATTTTTAAAGAAATGAGATCAACAAATAATGTGACAGTCCTAACTTGAATCAAGCAAGATTTATAAACCGTGGACGTAATGAAAGTTTCTCCTAACAAAGTCTCAATAGATAAGTCAAAGTCTAATTTCTCTGGAGTCAAGTTTAAACGTTGAGCACAAGCAAGAGAAATAAAAGAATGGGTAGAACTGGTATCTAATAAGGTATAAACTTTGAAAAAGTTTATAATTAGCTTACCCGTGATCACTGTGACAGCCCCAAATCTGGGTCCTAAATCACCGCGGATTCGGTACAATCATTCTATAACTATTGCGGAAGATATAAACATAAATTGTTTATACAATACATTTATACACTATTCCCCAAGGTCGAATAACCTTAACTTATACACAATTCATAACTTGACTAACACATAACATTATTATCATACAATACTATTATAAATCTAATCGCACATATTAACTTTAAGCTGGAACGATATATCATGATTGAAAGAATCTAAAGAATAAGCTAGCTATAATTCAACAATATAGTTGTGAATTAGCACGAACAAACTTTTGACTGAACAAGTATTAAACATGAACAAATATATCTGGACCGAATGGTAATGAAGGTGATCAGCCTTTCATACCTGACTTATACATGCAATATGTACAGAGTATAATTCTATAATGGCAATCAACAATGATTATCCATAAGCATATCTGAATGAAACAACTCTAAGTAAAGTTAAGTAAAACTTGCATGTTCGGTTGATTACTACTACGCAATTTATAACGCTTTATCCGCGAAGACCCTAATATTAATAATATAGATCTCCAATATTAGAATAATATCATCAAATATAATACTATTATATATATATACATAGAATAAGCTAAATACATAACACATAATCCTATCAGTCTACAACACACATAGAACTCGGTATCAAGTCAAACTATTGCAGTCTGAGTTGAACCCGACACAAATCTGACATCCCGACGGTCTAGTCGGACAAAATTTAGAGTTTAAGTTCAATTAAACTTTGTATAAACACTTAAACCATTATCTAAGGTAATTTATTAACAGTCAAAATATTTATCAATAGCTCGTAATAATTTTCACAAAATTATTATCATTTATCATGAATTTTTAATTCATTAAACTCGTATTTAAATGAATAAAATACCACATAATTCTTTTATCATTAATATTTATTTATTACTAAATATTAATGAAAATCATAATATAATATTATAATATAATCTATAATATATCAAAGTATTTAATACTTAAAATCATTTATTTATAAATTTTTAAACAATTAAATCTATATCTGATAATCGATATTAATATTAAAATATTATATTTTCATGACAAAATATCAAAAGTTATATTTTTATAACTTAAAATATTTTTGTAACACTTAAAAATCATTTTTAAATGATTTTTAAATCATTAATTCTATTTTTCCATAATTTATTTAATATATTTTTAAATAAAGTAATTCTCATTAATATTAATTAATTAATGAATTTCATCCTAAAATATTAAAAGTCACTTAAAATTACTTAAAATATTTTATTATACCATAATATTAATTTCCATGATTTTTCATGTATTAAAATTATTTTTATATAATTTATTTAATATTATAATTAAATACCATTTATATTCCAAAAATATTAAATATTTTGAAATATACTCAAAATAATTAAAAACTATTTTTCAAACCTTAAAATAATTTTTTAAAATTTATTTTGTATTTTTAATAATTAAAAACTATTTAATTC